>VZTA01009475.1:88092-235578 GCA_013398855.1 Mohoua ochrocephala
GGGGGGTGTGTGGGGGGGGGGGGGAGGAGGAATCTAGGAATTAGAGTTTATAGTTGGTTTGTCTCTCTCTGATGCTGTCATAGAAACCAGAAGCAAAGATGCCGCCTTTCCACTTCTTTGTATGATCCTGTTTATTGTTCCCGAGCGGCGCAGATTGGAGCAGGCGCGTGTTGCAAAGCACAAACCAGCGCCGGCTGCTGCCGCCGGGAAACCCGGGCACAACTTGTCCCCTTCGGGTCTTTCAAACCTGCCTGCCCTCCCCCCTTCTCTCCCCTCCTTCACCTGCCTCGGGAAGAACAAGGAGAACTTGGTTTTCCTTTTTTTTCCTTTCTCTTTCTTTCTTTTTTTTTTTTTTCTTTTTTTTTTCCTCCCCCTCCAAGTGATATTCTGGGTCTGTGGGATCCCCGCAGCACGAAGAGTAGGAAAAGTCTGGGAAGTTGGGTTTTTCCCTTCCCAGAAAGCAGACGGGAGCTGTCCCCTGTGTCCCGCTGGAGCTGGGGTCCGGAGCGGCCGGTCCGGCTCTGTCCCGGGTGCTGTTACCGAGCAGTCCCGGCCCCCCCGGGCCGGGCGGCCCCAGTCGGGGTTGGCGATTTCCCGGGGGTCCCGTCGAGGAGGGGTCTGGGCGGGCAGCGCCGCTTGTCCCCTGCTCAGTCCCGAGCGAGGGGTGGTGAATCCTCATCCCTTTCCCCCCGCAGAGTCGCCGCCGTCCCGCGGCAGCTCTCGGGGGGCGAGGGGGCAGCGGGGGCACCTCGCGCTGTAGGAAAGACAGAAATTCGGGCCCCTCTCCTTCTCCTGGGAGAGCCGGGGCTTGGCCCGGCTGGAGGGGTGTCCCGCTGCGGGACCGTGCTTAAGGTCACTGCCAAAGGTGGCCTTGGTGACTTTGGGACCGGGGTGCCCCCTCCCCTTTTGGCAAATCCTGGGCTGGGAATGGGCGAGAACCCCCTCCCCTGAAGACCCCAAACCTCCTCCATTCTCCCCCCACCTCCACTCCCTGTCGGTCTGAGCTACTCGGTCCCTTTGCCCCCAGAATCATCCCTGTCCCCAAGGCAGGGGGACAGCAGAGCGGGGGTCGGGGTAGCTGCCACCCCTACATTTTCCAGTTCTTATTTTGGAGAGCCGTGAATAGCCCGGGCCGGGCTGGGAGAGAAGAGGGGCACAGGTGCCCTCCAGCCGGTGGCTGCCCAGTGGGGCCGGGACTGTCCCCAGCAACCCGGAGTCACAAACTGGGGGCTGGGGGTGGGCAAGGGGCAGGCGAAGCCCCGGCTCTGCGCCTCCCCCGCCCCGTCCCGCAGAGCCCCGGGAACCGGAGCAGTTCCCGGCAGTCAGATGATGATGATGATGATGATGATGAGGGCAGGGCTGACTTCGCAAGACGTAGCTCGGCGTCAGAGCAGCTGCCATTTTAGCAGACAGGACTAAACCCCCCCTCCACCCCCCGGAAAGCTCGGCTTTGGGGTGCCGCCTCTAAACTTGGGTTCTGGATGGGACACGCTGCTCTTCTCGGGCTTTGGGGGGAGCAGTGCACCCTAAGTCAGCAATACTCTCGGAAGAGGCTGAATGACAGAGCTTTAGAGCTCAGGAATAGAAACTCTTTTCCCTCCCTGAAATCCCACCGTAGTTTTGCATCAAGGCTTGAGGAGGACAGGTGAGGTTACACTCCTGAACCCCCCAAAATCAGTCTGTGTAACGCAAAAGGGTCTCTTCCCTCCCTGTCTGGGAGGGTCAGATCCCTCCTTTTGCAGCCTTGGGGTGGGGGTTTATTTAGCAAGGGATGCCGCTGTGCCACACTCAAAGGCTGTGGGGACTGGGACCCTCTGCTCCCCGAGAGCAGAGAGATGAAGGGGAAGCAGAGGATTTACTGTAAAGGCTGGAGCCAGGGCTGGGCTGGGCTTCCCAGAAGACATGAAATGAGGTGTGTGAAGGGGGGGGGGAGGCGGGGAAGCATCGCCTTACCACGGGGAAGAGCTGGAGATGTCAGATGTGGAGCTTTAATGGCAAAGTGGGGTACAGGACCCACTCTTCCCTTTGCTTTGTGTGAGTTAGTAAATCGAAGGGCTTTTTTTTCCAGCTGTAAACTCTATGGCTGAGTTGTCAGAGCTCTTCCCTTAATGACAAAGGGCATCTCCTGTCGTCACTTTATAGCTGCTCCTCTTTCTCACACACGGGAGCTGAGCATGGAGGATCCGTGCTGCAAACTTCCAGAGCTGGGAATACGCCACTGCGTGTTACTCTTCTTTCCCCAACAAATCCCCTTTTGGGTTATTTGTTGTGCAGATGGTGTTTGCTCCCGGGCTGTGCAGGCAAGGAGGGAGGCTGAGGTGGCCCCACGCTCCAGGTTTATTGGGCTTTTTGGGAGCTTGTCCTACAGCAGCTCTGAAAGGATTATCAGCCTGGGGTAAACTGCCACACAGCCTCTCAGCTCTCAGGTGTTTCTGGAGTTTTGACAGAGCAGAAGTTGCTGTCAACAAGCCCTTGGCACCCTTTTCTCTGCCTTTTCCTTCCTTCTCCTGTGTTTTACTGGTTTCCACAAAGAATAACTCCACCTGTGTTCCCATGCTGGTCTTCCTGGGTGCGTGGTGCAGAGTCCGCTGGTGTCTCTGACACCCTTAAGGCTGGATTGTGTGAAACTTCCCGTCTTAAAATATTCTGTATCTCTCGAGGCTGTTCACCTTGGCAAAGTAGAAGTTCGATCCATAGCCCAGGCCTTAGAAAGGAGAGTCATGGTGCGAACAGAGAAGTGGGGTGATGAGCACAGGCTGTGAAAAGTTTCTGGGGTGGAGAAAGGCCCCAAAATACCTTGTTCCTAGAATGAAATGAATTTATGCGAGAGTTTCTTCTCTGGCATCTCGGAGCCGGGTCATGAGTAATGGCAAAGAGCAGGGTTGGGACATCCCCTCTGCTCTCTTCAGAGATGGGAGGGGAATCTGTCCCCTCCCACTCCCCTCAAATATTTTTACCAAGAAGAAAAGGGCTTTATGGGTTTATATTTGGAGTTTCCCGTCTTGGCGGGATAATCTGTCAAAGGGGACTTCTGAAAGTGCAGCGTTTGCCCTTGCAGGGCTCAGGAGCTGCTTCGCTGGGAGCAGCTGTGTGGTGGCTTTGCCCTTTGGGACAGGGCTGACACGCTGAAGGTGAAGAGCGGTTTCCAAGCATCTCCTCCCCAGGCAGCTTCCCTGGGAGCAGCAGCATGGGAGCAGCAGCACAGGAGGACATCCCTCGGCTCCCCCGAGCTGCTTTCCCACAGTATCTCGCATGGGAGGGAGGTTGTTTCTGCCCTGGGAATAGCTGAAGGTGGGCACTGGGATGAGGACATCTCAGGGGCATGAACATGTGTTGAACAGTTATGTTTAAAGACTGCAAATGTTTAAAATCACCAGAGTGGAGCAGATCCTCAAAAACTTTAAACACTGTGGATTTCCTATGGACTTTTTCACAGAAAACACAAGCTGGAGTGTTTCGGAAAAATGGCAAATATACACCCCAAAACGAGTGGCTTTCTATTGTTGAGGTTATTCATCCCCACAATGCTCCTGTGAGGCCTTGCTGTGGGTTTGCAGGATCAGGTGGGGAGGCAGAGAAGGTTTCTGGGCTGGAGAGGCCCAGATGAACACGCTGACCACTTTCTGTGAAATGTTGGTCACTTTCTGTGAAATGCTGGTCTCTTGAAGCAGAGCTTTGCCCTTCGAGAGGCTGTATTTTGAACAGCTCTGGCTGCTTTTTAAATCCATGCATCCCTCCATGCTGCAGGAGCCTCTGGGGAGGCAATGCCTGCAGGAAACTGGTCCAGCAGTGCCCTGGACGGACCCAGCACTGGGAGCTGTGGCTGGTTTTGGGCAGACCCAAGTGGGAAAAGGCAAATGTGGCTGTGGCTTGTTTATGGATGAGCGTAGGGGGAGGATGTGGGCTGGGAGAGTGGCTGGGGCTCCATCCCAGCACTGCTCCTCTGCTGCTCCCATCAGAGCACCCTGGAGTACCCATTGCTGCACACACGTTCATGTCTGACTCAGATGCCAGGTGCGTTTTCTAGCAGCAAGGAAATGAATTAGCTGGGAAATCTTGCCCAGGGTAGGGTGGTGTGGTGTGAAAGGATGTCAGGAAAGGGAAATTGGGAATTCCCAGGCATGGTTTGGTTGAGGAAAAAGTGGCTGGGATCACCTTGCTCTGCCAGCTGGGCTGTTCCCAGCAAATGTCAGTCTCAGAGCAGAACACTGAGGTGCCACGCTCTGCAATCCTCTGATTTTCAGTTTGGTTTGGTTTAGGGAAAAGAAAAAAAAAAAAGGAAAAAAAAATTCACCTAAATTAAAATACTTTTGATCTTTGTCTTTCATTGAACTTTTTGCTTCAGAGAGAATAGATTAATAAACACTTTCAAATGGAAAAACATAGTTTGGAAAGGTTCCCCTTTCATCTTTAACACAGAGCTTTAATGCTAACCTGAGTATTAGTATCGGCTGTTCCCCCATTCCTTTTCCCTCGCCTTTTTTTTTTTTTTATCTTAACAACAATAATTTTGCGTTTATTGTGATCATGCTGGCCTTTACTGGTCACTTTTTATTCTTTCCTTTTTTATTTTGAAGTCAGCACGTTAAAAAAAAAAAAAAATCGCAATGTTATTTTAATCAGACCAAATGAAAGAGCAAATCAGAGCGAGAATTTTAATCTGCCCCAAGCAAAACTGCCTTGTACATCTGTCATGTTGGGATTAGTGGAACTCTTTAAAGAAGCTGAAGACTTTTTAAACAAAGTATTAAACATTTGTGACCTGATTTCCATTCTTACAATATTCTCATTAATAAGAGTGCAGGCTGAAAAGACATCTGTTAGGTCCTATTTGTTTTAAGAATATTAAAGGCTAATAAGAATATTGGAGGGTGGGGGTGTGTGGAGGGGAGTCTAAGTGTAATATTTAGAGCCAAATGTCAGAGCTGCAGTTTTCCAAAGTGATTTTGGGTCTAACTTGGTGCGGGGTAGGGGGAAACACAAATCTTGGACCTCGAGTTGGATGCTCTGTATTGTTGTTTGTGGTCGGTTTAGGCGGTTGGTGCTTGTGTGAGGCTTCCCTTTGGGCTGGGAGCTTTGCTTGGGGCTCCATCCCTGCTTAGGGAGTGGAGAAGGGTCAAACCCTGCCTTTCCAAGATAAAATTTAGGCTGAAATGGCGCAGAAGCAGAGATGCAGTCTTAAATGGCACACAAGCACAACTGGCACGTGTGCGTCACCTGCCCTCACCCAGCGCCGCTTTGGACCAGCCAGGAAACTGAGCAGGGAGGGTCTGCTGCTTGTGTTTTGCTTGACGGGAAGGCCGTTAAAGTAAATGGCCCAGCTTGGACCCCTAAGGAAAAAATAAAGCCAGGCATGTGTTGGGTAAAGCACTCGCTGAAAGAAGCCTCCGCTGCTAACGCGCATATATGGTTTAAGAGAAGGTTGCTGTCGACTGCAATCTTTGCATCTTGTTTATGCTTGCTGGGTAAAATATTAACTAAAGCATCTGAACATAAAGTTCTGGTGTGAAAGAATATCAGCAGGGGAGAGCCATATGGTGCCAGGCTGCTAACAAAATACCAAACGCTGGAGATTCCTTTTTGCAGAAGCCTGAAAACTCTCGTTCCCATCCATAATACATGAGTTCACGCCTTTGATTACTCCAAACATTAGTCCAAGCGGTGCAGGCGTCTCTTTGGAGCTTACACAACTTAGGGCACGCTGCGCTCTTCCCCCCTCTTCCTTTACATAAAAGAAATCGATGTCGAGCTGTTAAGATACAAATATCCAATATGCTGTAAGACAATATGCTTCCGAAACTGCTGCGTAAGCTGCCTTCCCTCTAATTAAATATAAACTGCAGTAGAGACTCGGCTTTCTTCGTTCCTCTGCTTGAAATTGTTTGGCAAGAGCGTGGCTCTCCCTAGGACAGCATCTGCAAGCGAGGCTGGTGCCAGTTTTGGGGAAGCCTCTCGCTCCTTGAGGGCGCAATCAGAACCTCTCTGATCAATGCTGAGGGCTGTAATCGTCTCTCTGAGCAGCAGCTCCCAGGCACGTTTATCTGAGGCCTCTCTGCAAGTCCAGGGTCGGGTGTATTCAGAGGCAAAGGATTCAAACCCAGCATTAGGAGGATCCCCTGGTGAATATTATTGTGAGGTACAAGAGACGGCTCTGGGGGAGCTTTCGTGCACGCAGTACTTAAAACCCAAGTGATTGCTGGCAAAATCTAAAGGTGACGGTCTGAGCACTTTGGAAAATCTTTTCTCTTTTTTCAAACAGTCCCTCGAAACCAACAATTTGACGTTGAACAACTTGTGCTTGTCACTGAGCGTGGCTGGTTGAGGTCTGTGGTGAGCACCCCATTCCCTGAGCACAGAAACACCTCCGGAGTGCAGAGAAACCTCCCCAGCAGCTGCCTTTGGTTAACCCACATTTCAGAGCTGCAGCCTTTCCCTGCTCCTGGTGCTCTCCAGCCTGGGAGATGCAGCTCTGAGGGGTGGAAGGCAGTGGCTCTCTGGCAGCTGTGGGGCTGGGGCCAAAGCTTGCATTCGAGTCACCTGTTCCAGCTCTTGGACATCCAAAGCCTCTTGGAAGCACATCAGGTTTAGCACCTAAATGCAGAATTTGGCTTTCCTTTTAGCACTGGCTCTTCCCATTGTGGCTGTGTAGGCAATGCAGGGCGACGGGATGGGAATTAAGTCAATGCCAGAACGCTGCTGGCTGAATGTCTGGCGAAAGCTTTGGGGCAGGGAAGGGTCAAATCTGCAATACTGTGTCCCAAAGAAAGGCTGCTCTGGTGAGCTGCTGGGATAAGTGAAGGTGTCAGGTGGGCTTTGAGGGAAGTTGCCTGATTTCCGCCCAAAACTGCCTTCTAGTGGGGCCTAAGGCCCAAACTGAGCCTTTCTGGGGGACGTTTCCAGTCCTTGCTCTGCACACAAAGCCCAAGAGACTGGGTGGGAATGACAGGAAAATAAATGAATTCACTTCCATGGCAAAGAAAAAAACTGATGTGGCTGTGAGCACGTCTGGAGTCCTTGGGTGGGTGAGATTCTGGGTAAAGTTATGCTGGGCTGACTTGAGTGGCTCTGCAGAGAGGAAAGAGTTTGTGCCTCCAAACACTGATGTGGCTGTGAGCACGTCTGGAGTCCCAGCTTCTCCTGCTTTTGCATACGTTTCTCCTCCACAACTCTGAAGCTTTGCATCTAGCGAGCTTCTGGGAAGTGGAGTTAAAGGTTTGTTTGTTGCCCTCAATATTTTGATGTAATTAGTCAGCGAGCAACTCGCTGCTTTTGCCCAGAGAAACGCGCTCTCCAAGAACACAAGTGACAGGAGAGGATTAATAGCCTTCTGGAGAGAGCTGCTCCATTTTTTATTTAATAAAAAAGAAAAAAAAAAAAGTAAAAAAAAAAAAGTGCCTGGGAGCAATGTTGTTGCTTTAAAAAAAAATGACATTGGAAACGGTTAACTCTGCCTGTGGTGTCTCAGCAGAGCAGAGTTGTCAGCTCCTGTCCCACATTCCCTAGAAACTTTCAACTCCCTCTCATCATGGAGTGGCTTTCCTGGCTCCCAGGGAGGCAGGTGGCTCGGGCAGGTTGGCTGCTCCCGCCGCACTCACCCACCGAGCAAGGACACCCTGCCAGAAAGGGGGGGATTGGGAGAAAATGATTTGGAGGAGAAAGAAACTTCCAGCTTTAGGGATATGAGCTGATCCTTGCCTGTGGGGCCTGGGGGTGATTGCGCTGCTGGCCACTGTGGGCTTCCCCTGCTCCCGGCTCAGTTTTGGGACAAAACCCATGCAGAGGGCAGAGGGCTCAGCCCGTGAAAGAGGCTGGAAGTGGGGATGAAAGCTGCTCCAAGAGCAGTGCCCGTGGGCATCCAGCTGCTGCCTCACCCTCCTCCTTGTTGTCTCTGCATTGCATTCCCGAGCAAGCGAAGGCTGCAGGAAGGACAGAAAGGTGTCACTCGCCTCTATTTAATTTCAGTTACACAGAGCCCGCAGGAGCGCTCAGAGCGGTGCCAGCAGGGCTATAAACGCAACATATTTGATGATTCTCCTGTTTTTTTCAGGCAAATGGTGCACAGCAGCCACCCCATTCAGCAGCAATAATCCTGGGGGGCTGTGACACTCGTGCTGCAGTGGTGACTCCTGTTTAATGAGCTGACCCTTCAGAAGGCATTAATTGCCTCATTTCGTGGCGGGCAGCGTGGCACCCTGTGCCTGCCCCTGGTCTGGGGGCTCTGGAAGGGGAATGGTTTGGTTTGAGTGTGCAAAGCCTGGGAGGGGGATGCCGGTGGGGACTGAGAGCCAGCAGGCACTGAGCAGAGCTGCCTCGTACCCCTGGGGAGTTGTTGCTGCACGATGATCTCACCTCCTTTTACGCCTTATTGCTTCTGTCTCCCTGACTCCATATGACACACGCTTACGTGTCAACTTTTCACTTCTTATATGGCAGCAGAGAGAAAAGGCTTAATATCATAAAGACAAGCTGGCAGCTGGGAAGTAGCCCATTTAGTCATCTAACTTTGCGTCAGAGGCACTGCCAGCCCCTTCCCTGCTTCTTCCTCTCAGCTTCTCCCTCCTCTGCCCGACCTGGTGTCACACGTGGTAGAAATCCCTGTCAGGAAAACACCTCCTTGAGCAAACATTGCTGATGGACCCCAGTCCTGTGCTGGGGGCAAAGAGGTTTGTGTTCCACAAACGCATCTGTGTGCCCAGCTTGGGCCAAATTTGGGCAGAAACAATGTGGGGTTTTGTTTTAGCTTTTGGGGTTTTGCAGTCGTTTTTACCCAGAACCTACAGGGCTGAGGGTGAGGTGCCACAGAAGTTTCAAAATGACTTGGGCTGTGACAGTCAGCACTGGGGCATCTCAGGAGGTTTGGAGCTCAGAAGGAACTCGAGAATCATTGACCGCTAAATCTATGGATAGCTAAAATGATAGCGGAAAGATCAGTCCATATTTCCCCTGTTTCTTCTGCTCTTTCCCCAGACGCTGGAGAAATCTGTATTTGCTGCTCAGAAGCAGCTACTGAACCCTGTGCTGCCCCATCCCAGGAAGGGTGTCTGTATTTGGTTTTTTACATTTGGCTTCCCCTCAGTGCTCAGCCTTGTACCCCCCTGTGCAAGCACCGCGCTCGGGCTCTCTCTTCTCTTATCCCTTAGTTTCCAAACTGGATGCAGAGTGTCAGAGACTCGAGCCAGATCAACGCCTCCGACTCGGTCTGTTTGACATCCATCCATGCTGGGACTACTTCCCTGTGCAGGCTTACAGCAGCTGTAGGGAAGGGGACTTTGGTTTCAGCAGTTGCTGACGCCTCCTTTCACCCCTCAGCTTGTTGGGGTGGGGTCGTGTTACCAGTTTGGGGGGACAGCCCTGTCCCCATGCCCACGGTTGAGGAGATGCACAGAGCGTTGGTGCTGTGACTGCTGCCGTGGTGGAGGTGGAAGCAGCACTGTGCTGCTCTCCCCAGAGGTTGTCCCAACAGCTGGGAGAAAGAGACATGAATTAGGGGAGTCTTGGAGCTGAAATCCTCGACTCTCATTTGTTCCTCTCAATCATCCTGGCTCCTTCCTCACTGGCCCCTTCTTCAACCACCCTTCTCCATGTTCATCTTCAGGCCCAGGAGTCCTAATGCTGCCCTGGAGCCCCTTTGCACAGCAGAGACAAAGAGCACACGCAGCCCTAAAGGTCTTCCCAGACCTTCTCAGGTGGGGAAGGACATCCGTGCCCGACACCGGCACTGCCAGTGGACGCACTCCTTGTTCCTGCTCTCACCCTGGCTTACATGGGTTGTTTTCCCGCTTCTGAGGGCTCCTGTGCATCAGCAGCACCATGGGAAGGGTTTTACAAGACTCTTGTAACCTCACCCTGAGCCATCAGGTGGTTCCCTTCAGCAGCGATGTGTCTTGGGGCTGCTTCCTTCCCACTGGTCCAAGACACGCTTCTCCAAAAGCATCTCCAAGAATTTATCTGCGCTGAATTCTCCTGCTGGTGTTTCGACACGTCGGCTCCACAGAGGCTTTCAATTTGGTATGAAAAGTAATTATTGCCAGGGTGCAGTTTAGCTGTTGTGTTTTACAGTGCTGGTAAGGTTAAAAGAAATAATAATAATAATACAAGAAAGACTCAGCCAGAGTAACTGCCTGCAACATGCTATTTGCATTTTTAAGGAAATACTTCTTTGAGACAGCTTGGGTGAAAGGTCGGCATTTGCATATAAATGGAAAAGAAAGTGTGTGATGCTGGAAGTTACATCTATATTATTTTCTCAGCAGTGAGCTGCTGTTCTGGAGATTAAGGGACGCCGTTTGCATTTGGCTTTTGTTGAATAGAGAAGGTACCGGGAAAGGCAAATTAGAACAAAATAATGAGGGAAATGTGCAAGAAGAAAGAAGCAACATCCTGTTCCTGGGAGATGCTCTCCTGCATGCCCGACACCTCACACACCTGCTTGCACACGCGCTGGGCACGCGTGGATGAGGGTGGCTGGGAAGGGCTCCCTTTGCACGTACAAAAGGATGGATGCTGGAGATGATGCCAGTGGCAGGAGTGGTCCCTGCTGTGAGTAAGCCCGGAAGAAAGGAGGATGATGGTGCTCATCATTTGGAAGTGATATGCCGGGGCTTGCTTGATTTGGTTGGGTTTTATTTTTTTAATGTTGTTATTTTTTTCTTTTCATTCAGGCTCAGGTATGTTTGGAGAGGAATTATCAGCCGTCTCAGTGAGGTTCCTCCAATTGCAGCAGGAACATTCACTCTTGGTGGCTGGCAGGGCAAAGGCAGGAGGCAGAGAAATCCACGACTCAGGTCTTGCTCTTACCTTGAAGGTGCCCACATTGGCTGAGAGATTTTCCAGGCCCTGCTGTTGCCCTGGGCCTTGGAAACACCAAAAGGATTCTCTGGTGGAGAACCCCGGTCTTTGTTTCCCCTCTTGTTGGTGGCCTCGCTCGCCACACTCAGAGCAGCTTTGTGCTTTGACAGCTCCCCCATGGAGCTGGGGGAAAATGGGATGTTGAACAACGTTCACTCTTTAATCTTTTTGATCAATACTTAAGAACACTGTGCAGACAGCAGCGGTGCTGTGGGCACGCGGCTTTTGTTCCTCTCTCGAAGAGTACACAAGTGGTGCAAGGATGGAAGGTGAAAAACACCTCCTTTTATACCTGCTGCCGTGTCCTGCTGCTGTGCACTGTGCTGCTGCCACTTGGCAGGAAAAGAAAAAAGGCTCTAATAAAAACTCTTATTAACTGGCCATGAACACTGGAGCATGAATATGGCTCTTAATGAGGAGACACCGCAGCCTCATTTGCTTCCCTTGCATTGTCGGTGCACAGGGCTCCAGCTCCTGCAGCCCTGGGTGATACAGAGGAACAGGATGGAATGTTGGTCCTTCCCTAGAGCACAGTTTGGGGTGCAGGGGTGGAAAGAGGACCCCAGATGGCAGCACAGACATCACCAGGGTCTGGGGATGCCAGGTCCCACGGCAGGGTGATGTCCGCACCCTGCTCCTGGTGGATTTTGAGCTTGTTAACGAACCCCACCACTGAGGGGTTTGCTCTCTCTCCAAGGACCAGTTTTCCACGCTTCTTCCCATTGCAACGTGTTTTTGTGTTTGGGAAATTTGAATCTCTTTGTGATTCAGCCAGTTGCTCACTGTCCTGTCCTAGGGCCGTGGGGAAGGGATGATTCCCTGCTCCCATCAAGGACCTGACAAAGAGTTCAAGAGCATGCAAAAGTGCCAGGTATGACAGGACAAAGCGTGAGCTGGCATGGCCGAGGTGACCACAGGGGCTGACACAGCTGCCTGGGCAGGGGTGGCAGCTGACAGCATCAGGAGCAGGATGAGCCAAGAGGTGAGGTGGCAGGGGCTGGGAAGGAGAATGTGAGTCACTTGCGCTTCAGGCAGTGCTGGAGGAGCGAGCCGAGGCAGGGCATGCTCCCTGGGCTGCAGGAATGGCTGGAAGGAGAGTGGCAGGTTCTTGTGGCTGGAAATGGGGAAGCAGCAGCACGGTGCTGGCAGTGACCTGTCCTCTTTCCCTTGGCACAGTCTGGTGCTCCCTTCCCGTGTCCTGTGCCCCAGGACCCGCAGAGCTGAGCAGGCTGTACTTGGCTGTCGGCACCGAACACCTCAGAGCTGTGCTGGTGCTGAGCCAGTGGCTCAGTGTGTCAGCAAGGCACGCTGTGCTGCAGGGGGCTGCTTGGCAGGGAAAGCACTGGAAAGGCTTGTTCCTACTGGAATCAAACCCTTCCTTTCCTTTGGGTAAGGGGAAAATAAAAGGTCAGAGTGCGCATCGCAGATTTCATGACGTCACAGCGCATGGTTTGGTAGCAGGGCTAAGCCAGCACTGTGGGATTGTTGGGGCAGTGCAAGCACAAATGCAGTTCACTGGTGCTAGGAGCTGTTGGGTCTCTGGACAGCCACGTAGTGCTGCAAGGCACCCTCTGGCTCTGTGCTGCCGTGAGAGAAGCCACGGCTGGGAATGAATGACGTGGGGGTGAGGAGCAGAGAGCTCATGAGCAAACTCTGTGAGCCGTGCAAACACTGTCACGGGGTCAGGTCCCCACAGCTCAGCCCCAGCTTTTAGGAGGAAACCCCTCAGGACCCTTTAATTTTTCCTTTTACAGAGGTTACAAACTCTTTTGGACTTGTCCCAGGGGAGAACATCAAAGCTCACCATCCCCATCCCTGGAAGTGTCCAAGGCCAGGTTGGATGGGGCTTGGAGCAACCTGGGACAGTGGAAGGTGTCCCTGCCCATGGCAGGGGGTTGGAATGAGATGAGCTTTGTCCTTTCCAACCCAAACTATTCCATGATCTCCCTGGTGATTGCCTGGTGATTAGCTCCTCTCTAAATGTGATAAGGAAAAGTATCTTTAGGTCAGCAAATGAACGAAGGAAAACCACAATCCAGCCAGCCATGCTACATCTCCCATCCATACATCCCATCTCAACTAATTATTAAATCATATTTGCTGATAAGTATGAGATGTAATATCTATTACACAGCTGTTAAACCTCAATTAATATGTTTTAATGATCAGTCGTTTACTGTGCAATATACAATTAACATCCGGTATTAGATCTTAAATTAAATGCGTGTTTGGGAAGCTAAATTTGCAGCACTGAACACAACCCTGCCGCAGTAAACAGAGATAATTGCCCGGAATAGGCAGCATTCCTGTGCCCTGAGAGGGGGGCTAAACCAACATTGGCATTGGAGATGAATGGAGGAGAATTGCTGAAGAAGCTGGGTTCTACTTTTTCAGTGTATTTTGATTCCTACTGAGGTTTTAATTCCTTTCCTTTGGGGAAAAAAAAGCACCCTGATGCAGAGCTGCTGTGTTCCTGCAAGTGGGAAGGCTGAGCTGTGTGGGGTGCTGGCTCAGAGGGGTCTTTTCTTGGCAAATGTTGGGCAGGAGTGCGGGAAATTATTTGTGCTGAGTCCTGGGGGCTGTGTGAGGGCGTTCAGTGCTGCAGTTTGGAGCTGAGACTGAGGCCTTAAATCAAAGATCAGGCTCATGTTACCTGCCAGCAGGAATGTTCTCATTGCACCAAGGGCTTGGGGCCATGCAGGGAAGTAAATTCGCTTATTGGTGTTCTCCAGGCAGTGGCCACAGAGCTGCGTGTGTGGGAAACGAGCTGCAAAATCACAGAACCACGGAATGGTTTGAGTTGGAAGTGACCTTAAAGATCATCTTGTTCCAGTTCTCTCCAGTCAGGGACACCTTCCATGACTGCAGGTTGCTCCAAGCCCTGTCCAGCCTGGCCTTGGACACTTCCAGGGATGGAGCAGCCACAGCTTCTCTGGGCAGCCTGTGCCAGGGCCTCCCCACCCTCTGAGAAAGGAACATCTTCCTATCAGCAAATCTAAATCTCAGTTTAGTTTTAAGCTGTTCCTCCTTGTCCCATCACTATTTGCCCACGTAAAAAGTTGCTCTCCCTGTTTTCTGCACCATGCAGGGGTGTCAGGCAGCCAGCAGCGCAGAGGAGTGCAGCAGCCCAGGAGTGGCTTCTCCAGATTAGAGAAGGTGTAAAATTTGGTTTTGAGATTTTTATATTTTTTTTAATTCACATAAAAGTTAGGGCCACAAAATGCTCCCTCTGATCCCTTACACCACTGGTTTCTGCTCTGAGAAGTGAGCCCACATTGTCTGCTGGGATGCTGGAGGACCCAGCCTGTTCTCAGCACGCTGCTGCCTCGTTAACTCAGGATTCACCTTTCCCATGAAAAATGCGCCTCAACAAAAATGAAGAAAAATTTTCCTCCCTTCTTTTATCTTTTCTTACAGTTGGAGGAACAAATGAAGATTGATATGTTTTTCTTCTAGTCTTTCAGTTTAAATATGCAGTGATGCATCTTACGAGGAAAGGAAACCTTCACCCCCCATGTTTTCTCTACAGAACCTTCCCCTCACGCCATCCCTTTGCTAGAGCAGGTGTAACCTCTGCAGAGATTTGGAGACAGGGTGGGGCTGCAACTGGGGGTCCCCTACCACATGTGTGAGGACATGTGTGAAAGCTGATTGCCACCAGGAAGCCCCCTCCTCATTTTCTATTCACCCTCACCCCAAAGCTTCCTATGAGGTTTGTTGTGTTTATTTTTGGGGGACTTTTTTGCGATTCTTTGGAGGGTTCAATTTTTTTTCTGGCAAATTAATGCTTTCTTCTCTCTTTGGAAATGTAAAGTAAAGCCCACGTGAGCCTGATTAACACTCCAAATTGCTGTGGTCTCCCTCCCAAGTTTCCACATCATCTTGTTTGGGGTGGATGAGGGTGACCCAAACATTTCAAGGAACTGGTTCTTTTGTACCAGGGTTCCACACAACTTGCAATGCTTTGGTTCACAGCTGTAGATATCCCAGAGGGGGACAAACAGATGCAAGGTTTGGGAAAGAACGTCCTTTGGCAGAGGATGGCGGTGGCTTGTCATAAATGTTGATGGGGAAAAGCAGCCTGTCTAAGACTCCAGTGTGTGCTCCCGTCCTGACTGGGTACTGAGGAGGGAGTTGATGGGGGAAAGCTGGCGGTTCCCTTTGGGATGTGAACACCAGGCAGTGATCCATCAGACCAGCTGAGCATCGAGGTAATTTTCCAAGGGGGTGTGGATGCAAGTGCTCCAGGCTCTGAGCTATCACTGTCCCGCCTCAGTGCCAGGAGGGGACCCCAGAACACGCCATTCCCTCTGGGATCTGCTTCCCATGGGCTAAAAAATGTATTTAAGGCGATGTCCCACATCTCCTCGTGGGTGGCCCAGGCAGGGGTTAACAGACGTGCCCTTCACATAACCAGTGAGCTTCGTTTCTGCTGAAGCCAGGATCCGGAGAGAGGTGGAAAGGGCAGAGCCAGCAGTGCAAGCTGATCCTCCCTGGAGACCAGATGCATTTAAGCGGCATGGAATAGAGGAAATCTGATCCCAGTGTTGACAGGGCTGCCTTGGCCATTCCAACTGGGCTGGGCACAGGGACCGGAGGAGGCTGGAAGGCTCTGAGCTGCTGTGGCCAGCACACCTTCAGCCTGGCCAAGGCTCCTTGCCCCAACACTCAGTCGCCTCTTGCTTAAAGGGATGAAGGCGTGGGACACTGGGATGGGGCCTCTTGGCAAGGAAAAGCTGGCACCTTGAGCCAGATTTATCCACAGCAGCTTCCAGGATTCACCCTCTGCCTGTGACTTGGGCACACATGAGAAAACGGGCCCAGAGAGGATGAGGCTGCATGTGTGTTGCTAATCTTTCCCCCTCATGGTTGAATCTCGTGATCTCTCAACCTTTCAAAAATCTTCTAAGTTATCTTTGGGGCTATCCAGGATCCATTGTTTCTACAGTTTAACCCTCTCTCTGCTCCTGCCCCCACTGCATCCCACAGGGGAATGCGCTGTTGGGAGAAGGATGCTGAGGGAAATGCTTTAGATAAGCAGGCAGGCAGTGCTGGCCTACGAATGTGCTATTGAAACATCTTTATTTCTTTTTATTTGATATTTTTTCCCCTTTGTTCTCCTTTCTTCTGTCCATTTCTAGCTCCTTTCCCTCATTTTGCTTGGTTTTCATCATCTGCTTGGCCATCTGTGCCTCCCCGCTCCCTTTCCTCAGAGCTTCTCCAAAGCAGAATAATGTTTCAGCAACTCTTGGATTTTGTGTCCAAGCCCTGAGCCTTTTCTGAAGGTCCAGGCCAGAACACAGTGCTTCAAACAGGGTTTGGAGTCTCTAACACAAATGATTCTCCTGTGACACCTACAAAAGTCCCCCCAGCTGCCCTCCTGGCTTCAGAACAGCTGTTTTAGGACAAATACATAGAGGTGGCTTTGACAGTCACCTATCTTAGGAGCCATCTTGGATGTATATCACCATAAGATTGAATTATCCCAGTCTTTCAGTGTTAATTTTCAACTGTTAACAGCGTGTTTTCCAACTGAGGACCGAGCTGAGCAGAGTCACAGTGCTTGGGGTAGGCTAAGGGTGGAAATTCTTTATGGTTGGGGCTCTTGGCCTTGGCACAGCACCCTGGGGTCCTGCTCAGGGCATGGAGACCCTCAGGATTTGTACGGCCATTAGAGAAAGCAGGCAGGGAGTAAACACTGCATTGCCACCTTTGGTTGATGCTGCTGACGGTGTGCTGGGCTGACCCTGGGTGCTGACCCCATGTCCCTCTTTCCCTCCCCAGAAAATGAGTTTCGGGGTGAGCTGCTGAATCAGAGGTGGACCTGTGGAGAGAAGATCAGCAGCTGCGAGGGAGCCGCCGGCCTGCACGGCACACGCATCAAGGTGAGTACACAAATGGGGACCTTTTTAGGACAGTGACCCCTCCACCCTATGCCCTGGCCGTGGGACAAGGGCCATGTGTGCTCCAGCTCCTTATGGACCAGGTGCTCCTGGGGGAATGGAGCCTTTCCGGCACCCACAAAGTGATGGGCAGGACTTGGAAATCTCTGTCCTCTCGCTACAGCCAAACCTCCTGTATAGCGAATCCGGGCAGGGAGGGCTTCCAGCTGTCAAAATTTGGCTTGGAGTCCAGATATTTAAATCCTTGCCTTCCTCTCCAGTGCCATCCTTCAAGGGTGGCTCAGATCTGGGTATTTAGGTCACTCCCAGGCCTGTTAAAATAGGCCCTTTCTCCAAGGCGCCGGCTGGTCGGAAGGAGCCCCTCGAACACCAGGTGAAGCTGTGGTGCCTTTGGAGGGGACAAGCGAGTCATTCATCCCCACAGGGACCCTGGACAGCTCCTGGGGCTCAACAGAGCCGCTCATTTACTGCTGCAGCTGTGGCTGATGAAAGAGGTACAGCCAAGGCTGTCAAACCTCCTGGCAGATTCACTGCCAGCCGATTAGGAAGCTTTAATTAAGCAGAGAACTGGGCTGTTCACTACACGAATGGCGCTTCCTGTCCTATTTTGGCCTCTCGGTAGTGGGGCACCGTCTCCAAAGAGTGGATGGACCCACCTGGGTGATGAGGAAGCTTCTTTAGGTGACTGATGTTACCAGCTCTTCCTGTATCCCCAGATAAACCAAACCCTGGGAAAACCCCAAACCAGCAAAAATCCACCCTTAAAAGCATCCTTCTTCCCTAACAAGCTGTCAGCTGCACGCAGGTGCCGCCAGGAAAGCACACACCTTCTTAGAAAGCAGAGTAAGCAGTTGTTGCTATATTTAAAATGAGCTCAATTAAGGCTTTTCTATTGAACCTGCCAAATAAGCACTTAGGTTAGATTTAATAAGATTGTCGTATGTTAATAAAGTCATGATTACAAAAGGTAACATTCCCAGTACCTGGTGCTCATCTGGTGCTCTGCCTCTAACAAGCACATCACGAATATGAACCATTTCTTGCAATCCTCAGCTCTGCTTATCTGTGTTTTATCTGAGTGACTGGCTCAGAGGTGAGAGGAGGGGATGGGGAGGGGGGGGGTCTGAAGGGAGTGTGGATATTGTGTGAGTGTGCAGCTCTCTTACTTCACGGGGGGAGAGGTCTGGATCACTCTCTAACCTTTGGATCTGCATTGTGTGCACATGCTTGCACTTCTCTGTCTGGTCATAAATACATACTGTATTTAAATGTAGTTTTTCATGCCAGTCACAGCTCGTAATCCACAGGATGCGCAGCGGTGAAGGACAATGGGATGTGGGGCACGTTTACTTATTTATTTTTGCCTCTAAAGGAGTCCAGGCATGGGATAAAATTTCCCATGACAGGTTTGAAATGAGATCTCTGCAGTGCTGGGGAGAGCTGATCTCTGCACGGAGCCAGCTGAGCCTGGACGCTGCTGCCAGGGCTCATCCTGGACCAAGGTGTCTGGTGGCAAAATGAACCTTTGTCTCTCAAATCTTCTCTGTTTTCCTGTGCCATGGGGATCTAGCTGGGAGGCAGCTGAATAGCAGGCAGACTGTTGGTGAGGGCTGACTGCTGTCAGGACAGGTAGGGTGGATGGCGGTGGGGCCACCAGAACCCGTCCCTGTTGTCCCCTTTCGCAGAGATGCACCTCAGCCAACCCCTCTCATTGTGCCACTCCAAGATAATCTCATGGAAAAGGCAGCTGGCTTATCACTGAGCTGGAAAACAATGAGATTGAAGAACTACAATGTTTTTCCCCCCCCCCCACTCTTCCCTACCCCTCCTCTTCTGGCGTGGGAGCCGTCGGCACGCACGGAGCCACTTAGGCCTCGCTGGCATCGGGATTGCGCATCGTAGCGCTTTCCGAGAGTCGGGAGGAAAGTGTGTGTCAACTTCAACCACGGCCTCTGAGATCACCCAGCCCAATGCTGGGCTGTCAGCGCCGCGGAGGCAACGGTGCAGCTGCGTCTGTGTCAGACGTGATGCTCAGGAGCAGCTTTTCTGCTCCGCTTCCCTCGAGTGTGGAGGATGCTGCTGCCATTGCTACGGAGCAGCAGCGCTCGGGAAGCGCTTCACTCGCAGCACTGGGTGCTTTTGGCGGGGTGGGGAGGGGGGGCTGGACTCTTTCTGCAAATGCAAAGTGACAGCACGGCTTCAGGAGGATGTTTGTGACACAGCTGGAGTGTCGGATTCGAGGTGGGTACAAGCTGTGGGTTTGCATCTCAACATGTCAAGGCAAAATCCTCCCCCCGCCGACTCCGAGCCCGGGAACACCGTGCAGGGTGTCCTTTCCTGGAAGCAGTCAGAGCAAAAGGCAGACGGGAGCTTATTCAGCCGAGAACAGGACTCACAATAGGTGGAACGTCAGGAGGATTTAAATCAAGCAGCTAGGAAGACCCTAAAGGAAGAAGAGGGAAAAAAAATCCTCCTAATCTCAGAGTGCGGTTATAAAATAGCAGCTGGGAGCTACTACTGAGCCTTTTTTGAAAAGCAGAGGCACACTGTTGATCAAGGGTATTTCTTCCTCCATCACCCCTTATTTCTTTTTTTAAAAAATTCACAGCTAGAGAAGGTCCAGCAGGACAAAGTCCTCCTCATTTTCTGCAATGACCAAAGGTGTCATGGTACTTTACAGAGAGGAAAGGGGAGAAATTTGGAGACCCGGATCCAGATCATTCCAACTGTGTTCAGCCTGCAACAGCCAAGGAGGGATCCCCCATATGAAAAAAAAGGGAAGAGAAATCAGGATAGGCCATTCAAACCCATCCTCACTGAGAGGCAGTTTTGCTGCCTTTTCCCTTGAGGAGCTAAAGAAGGGACTCTCTGGATCTGCAAGAGGGGGAGGACCAAACAGAAAACCCCTTTTCAACAATTCTGTAGGAAAAAATGTCATTTCTTCTGGCATTTTCCTTCTGCTGCTAGGCAAATATAAGTTTGGGGGTTTAAAAAACTAAAAATAGAGGCAGTGTGGGTCTGTCTGTCCCTCTAAAGCTCAGGCGCCGCTTCTTGCAATTGGCATTTTTCTACATCCACAAATAAGCAACGATGGAAGCTCTGCTGCTTTCAGGGTAAAATAAATATTCCTGCTGAATCCTCGCCTCCCTTTGTCCAGCTGAAGGGTTTTTCAGGGTGTTTATTTTCTCTGAGCTCCGTGGTGCTCTTGAATACATATAAAGTATTACTGCTGACCGGGGGGAATTTCAGCAGGGCCTTTAATGGCAGATTTGCATAGAGCTGTCGAAGCCCAGGCACACCTGGGCATCAGCACGTGCTGGGCTCCCAGCGGGCTTGTGTTCTGTTATGTTCCTCGGGCTTCCATTGGAAGGGAAATGTGTATTAAGACAAGAAGGAAGAAGAAAATGTCAACCCTGTAGGTATTCCATAAAATGAAACTTCAGATCCGTGCTGCATTGCTGCCTTGGCAGCAGAACAAGACCTTTACTGTAGAAGCTGGCTGTTGAAATTCACGTTGTGCTCGGGTTAAACTTTTTTTCAAGTTTATCTGTCTGAACATCATTGATTTAGGTCTGCAGTATCGACGAATTATCATCATAACTTGGATTCTGCTTGTCTCAGGGAGCTCCTTAGTGCAGGGTAAGCACATGGGGCAGGGGATATTTCTTACTTTTAGAGAGGAAAGGGGGCACATAGAGAGAAAGTGATGTTCCCAAGGTTGCCCTGGCTACCACAGGCAGAGCACTGAGCTGAATCCTGAAGGAGTACTCAGAGACCCAGCACAGGGTCCTTTCCTGTAGTGTTGGGTTAGGAAATTTGCTGGATGCTTATTTTGATTTAATCTGAGAATAACCCGTCGATAAGGTGAGGAGGTGTGGAACAAACCTCTGTCTTTTCTAGTCCGATTAATGTGCTTGTGGCTGGCATCTGGCAGAATAATTTATTTGCAGGTTTCCTTTTGGATTGCTTTGTTTTCATTGAGAGTTAAAGCAATAAGAGTGAAATCCAGACAGCTCCTCAGCCTGGCTGTTATGTGAACAAGAGAGAGACCTAATGAAAATACCCTGTCGGTCTCCAGGACTGCAAACATGCACTGTGTGACCTGAAATTTCACATTAAAACGATCTGTCTAGAGGGCTTCTGGCTGAGAAGGCAACAATAAAGGACAATGGTTTCATGTAACCTTCCTGCATCTGAGCCTGATATCACAGAGGCTCCAGAAATGCAGTCGTGGCTCTGCCAGTTGTTTAAGTTGCCTGGGAGGAGCAGGGGCTGGAGAGGAAATGGATCTTATTCCCGGTGTTTCTGCGCTTTGGAGGGAAATGAGGATTTTTGAGGATGATCCTGTTGTTGGTTGATTCAGATGAAACTCGGCCACGTGGTCCCGGTTCACTTGAGGGGGTTTTCCGGCTGCGTGGCTGCTTGTGGCTCCGGGGTGGCTTTCCCAGCAGCCCGGCCCCGTGCCACCGTGCCACCGTGCCACCGTGCCGGGGCTGTGGGCCCGGGCCTGCTCCGGGATGAGGCCCAGACACCTCCTCCTTCACCGCCCCTCGGCTGGGGAGCAGGAGAAGAGGAACTTCTCGCGTTTCCTCCTTCTTTAAATATGTATATTGCGGAGGCGTTACCAGCTTATTTAACTGGTCTAACAACCCGTCTATCAACTATGGGCTCCGTGCCGGGCACAGAAGTTTCCCAAACTGCTAAAACCACCACAGGGGTCTTTGATCCTGGCTTGAAAGAGGAGTGGAAGGCAATGGGAGGAACTGCTCTGAGGTGCTGTGGAGTAGTGAGGAGCCTAGATTCCAGCTCACATTTAACTCCTGAAGACAAATGTGACCTGAAATGGGATCTCCCCCATTTATGGACAAGCAGCTTGAGCCCATCCCACCTGCCTGGCTAAGAAAAATGAAATTGTGCTTTGCTTTTCCACGCTGTCCATGTGGGTCCCAGTCCTTCTTTTTTGGCCAGAGCTGGCCCCTTGCAGGCAACGCCCATTGCCCTTCCCACAGCCTGACCTCCTCTGCCACTTTGATCTGCAGGAAACCCGTACTGCCAGGTCACTGCCCCAACACATGCCAATCCCCTGAGAGAATTGTCAAAAAAGGAAAAAAAAGAGAGAGAAAAAAGAAAGAAAAAGCCCTCTCTGAAATTCCTGTCGGTTGGAGGCTCCCAGCAATCCAAGGTGCCGCTGTACTGGCGGCGTGCGGCGGCATTAGGGAGCGAGCTCAGCGCACGCCGGCGTTGAAAGGCTCATAAATGTAATGAAGTCCCTGTGACACCTGCTCCTCTCCACACTTTAAACGGGAGCCATTGGTCCACAGGGAACCAGGGCTTTAAAAATACAAATTATAGTAATTGTCTGCTGTGTTATTGGGAAGATTGTAATAAACGCGGAGCACAACACTGCCGTGCCATGAGCAGAATGCTGACAGGGTGCATAAATTGCTCCAGGTTTTGATTCCCCTCAGCCTCCCTATTTTTTTTTTTCCCTTCTTTCCTCTCCAACTTCCCCATCTAACAAATCATGGCATGTTAACACGGAATTTCTGGAAGGTGGCAGTGGGAAGGAGAGAGGTGCTTGGGGAAAGCTTCATCCCTTCTCTCTGAGGGGTTTTTAGCTGTGGTGCCACAAGGGCTGGGGGCCTTGGTCCCCTCTCCCTGCCTGCCCCAACAGCCTCCCTCCCTCCTGCTGCTCCCAAACCTCAGGGGAAGCACCAGCAGTGCCTCCTTTGAGGGTGAGGAGCCCTGGCCCTTCTGTTGGGAACTGGGAGTTGCATTCATCAAGAAAGGTTTTAAGGGTGCATGTGGGGATTCAGTGGTGCACGCCCTACCTACACCATTCTGACTGCCAGGGGAGCAGCACATGCTCTGTGTGCATGTCCCTTCCTGCCTCTGGACCAGGGAGAGCAGCTGATGGTGTCCCTGCTCTGTCAGGGGTGCTGGAGTCATGGAACCTCCTCATTTAGGAATGATACAGGAGCTGGTTGGTTCTTTCTCTAACTGGCCTGTGGAGGATATTCCAAAGAGAGTTTTTATTATGTCAAATACCACTTGTAAATGTTTCTTTTGCCTCCTTTTCTCTCCCCTTGTAATCTCTGGAGGAAATGTCCCACATGGGAGCACTGCAGTAAAACCCAAATTGTCTTCCCTACCTACCAGGCTCTGATCCCCCTCCCTGCTCACACCCTGATCGTGCCATTCCCCCTTGGCATTTACTGCCAAACACTCCTGCCTGCAGAGAGAGCATCTGTGTCGAGGGCGAGATGTAAAACAGCTCTTTGACCACTTCAGCAGCTCCTTTGACAACTTTAATGAAACCCCATTTATATTATTCCAGCCTCATCTTTGTGCCATGCCATGGAGGTCCCTGCTTTCCTGCTCCCACCTCCAGGCACTGTCTGGTTTCAAAGGTGCTGCACCCCAGAGGTGGCTGCACTTCAGCCTTCTGCTACCTTGTGGCATGTGGTGATGTTTAATTAATATCCAGAACTTTGAAGTCCCCGATGTTACTTATTCATGCCCCCCGTTCCCTGCAGACCTCGTGTTTGATGTCCACGTTGTGGGTTATTTAGTTGCAGTCCTCTTTGTGGCAAATTTAAGCAGAGAGGAGAGGTTGTTCTTTAGGGCACTTGTGAAAAATTGCCCTTTTCAGGCAGGAGATCAGCTCAGACACATACTCAGAGATTTCTGATTCTGTGTTGGCATTCCACCCAGGTGCTCACAGCAGTTCCGTGCTGTAAATCCAGAGAAATCAGTTCTGCCCTTAACAAGGGCCATCTCAGGCACAGCCAACACATCTGGCTGTTTGTCCCTCTGTGCTACTCGACAGAAAAAGTCCTTCCTGTGTCCCAGGATGTGAAAATTAATTTAAAATTGCTAAATCTGGGCACTGTGGGTTGAACAATAGCATCGAGGCAGGAAGCCTCCATCTCAAAAACATGGGAAAGCTTCCCCAGACAACCAAGTATTTACACAAACGAGCTTGTCCTTTAATGTTCATTTTCTGGTTATCTTTCAGTAATGATTCTTTTCTTTCTGTTGCAGATGAGTTTAGAAAATGACGATAAGAGAGCACGCACGCGATCCAAGTCTATCCGAGGTGAGCGGGAGCACTGGGCTGTACAGACCTCAGCTCCCTGCACTTTCCTTGTTCCAAATAGGCTCTGATTTTTCAAGTCCAGGCTTAACTCGTCAAGTTATGCTCACTGCCCCTGCCCCAGCTTCACTGAAATTTGTCTAAAAAACCTGCAAAAGTGCCAACCACAAAACTTTATAGGTCCTTGTGATATTTAACCCTCATCCTCTACACCCAGCTGAAGGAAAATAACAAGCAAATGAGGAAAAAAAGCCCCCGTGCCTGCTTGCTGTAGGGGATGGCAATCACTGGAGCTTCAGATCAGCTCCCGGGGCTTTCATCAGGCTCACTCTGCCAGCGGCTTTGAAGTCGCACATCTGAGAGTGCCTGGCAGAAGTAGCTCATGCTGGAGAAGCAAATGGGCCATCCCCTGGCAGGGATGGGAGGACAAACAACTGGTTAATGCAAAGATTGATTGCGATTTATTTCCTGATTATAAAAAAAAAAAAGAAGAAGAACTGAAATTCTTTCATGCTTTCTCTCTGGGAGAAGGCGAGAGGCTCTGACAGCCCAGGGTGTCACCTCAGGTGGTCCCATAGCCATGTGTGATGGTTACAGACCAGCCTCTCTATTTTTTGGTTCATTTTTGTGGCTGTGGATGTGACGAGTGACAAAGGAGGCTGGAAGTGAGGAACCAACACGATTGGAAAGGTGCGATGGCTGCGGGGACTGCAGCTTCATCCTACGGCTGGGCTGGACCACCTTCCTTTTGTCCTCGCCTTCTTTCCTCCTTGCTCTTCACAGCATCTGCACCTTTTGAAAACAAAACCAAACCCAGATGCTGCCAGCTGTGTCGAACTGAGCTCGAATATTTGGATTTCATTGCTTTGTTGCACACACACAAAGGTGCTCGTTCAGGTTGCAAATGAGAGCGCCCTGATTCTATTTATTTTCTCACACCCTGCCTGCCTTCCCCGTGCTCGAATCCGGGGTTCTTGATGTGAAAAGGTAATTTATTGCCTGCACCCTGGGACTCGTCACTGCCTCCAGTTTGTTGAAGCTTGTGAGTCATCCCACCGGGAGCTGGATCCCAGGAAACCCAATTAGCTCAAACAAATTGAGCAAACGTGTTATGGTTTTTAGCCTGGGCAAATTTAGACTTGTGCTGAGGGATTTTTTTTTTTTTCCTCTTGATTATTTGGATTTCTGGCTGGATGTAAGGTTTCAGCTGCGATGTGAAGTTGTTGTATGATCTCGTTGTGAGCAGTGGATAAGCCCTCTTATTCACAAGTGGAGAATACTCCCTAAAAATCCTACAAGCTCTTGTTTACCCTAAACCCCAAGTAACAAATCCCCACCATATGTCTGAGCACTGGCAGGGGCTCCTGCATCAGTCTGATGTGACAAGGAGAGGAGAAAAATGCTGGTGTTAGAGAGGTGAATGTGGCCACGGCAGGAAAACAGTTGTGAACTGTGAAAGAAGAAATTGATGAGCAGCTTTAAAGGGCAAAAAGAGAGACGAAGGCATGAGAAAACTCGGTCTTTATTTAGAAGTGTTCGAGTTACATGCATGCCTGTCAGAACAGCTCCATTGACTTCAAAGTCATCACGGATTCAAAGCAGAGAGGTGGTCCCTGATGCCGCCAACGTGCACTCACCTGCTTGAAAATAAGCACAGGCGTGAGGATTTACAAGGCAGGACTATAATTTACTACAGGCTGGCACGCAGCAAATGGCAGCAGGATAGATTGGCCCTTTCTTTTCCAAATGGGATGCCCGGGGAGGCAATAGAAACCCAGCTGCAGGCAGCAGAGTTTCAGTCTCGGGAGGGGCGGGCACCCCTGGTGTGTTTCTGACCTCGTGTTTGTTTCCATTGCTGCGTCCTGCCCTTCGCCCAGTGCCCACGGAGCTCATCGGCCAGGAGGTGAGGTAAGGACCCTGCTCCTCCTTGGCCGTGGGAGGGATGGGGAGGGGCCCCATGGTGGGACTGGCTTGAGAGAAGCCCCTCAGCTGGGAAACCTGGGTGAGGGGAGCAAACCCGTGGGACTAACGGAGTCTTGCTGGGGGGCTTCTATCAGTGGTTGTGTCCAAGTCCTCAGGGTACCACTCATCAACACATCAGAGGAATCACAAGAGTTAAAGAAATGAAAAGAGGAGCCCTGGGTGAATCACATAAGACTAGAGACCCTCCAGCCATCTGCTGTCTCACCCCAGATCTAAACCGCAGTCAAACCTAACGCCCACCATTTGTGTTTCAGGATCGTTAGGGTCAACATCCTACTAACCAGAGGTTTTTTCCACATATTTGTCACATCACTTCTGGTGCCGGATGCTCCTTCGGCCCCCTGTCCCCTGTTCGGTCACCGAGGTCCTGTTGTCACTCATTTAGCAGTGCTGGGGTGCCAACAGCAGCAGCCAAAAGAGCAGGAGCTGAGCCTTTGCAGCCCTCCAGAGCTTCTCATGAGATGTAAGAGCCTCCCCCACCTCTGAGCTCCCACTAAACCTTGCACAGGGGCTTATGCCAGAGGTAGGAGCCTTTAACCTGCACAGGCACTAATAGCAGGGGCTGCCTTTCCTTGCAGCCTCCCTTAAAAAACCGCGTGTGTCAAAGAGTAATTGGACCTAAACCAACCCGATTTCAGAGCATTTTGCTCCTCCACTCTCCTATTACTCTGGAGAGCCGGGAGGAGCCAGCGCTGGGCATGCCCCTTCTCCAACTTTTATTGCTGAACACTTGAGTGGAGGTGGTAATTGGAGCAGGTGACATATCTAAGGGGCAGGACAGAGTGCTCCACAAAGCCATCTCTGCAGCTGTCACCTAATTGCCTGAATAACTGGACGATTAATCGACTAATTGGAAGCAGGGCATCGTCTGCATAACAATAAGAAGCCTTTTTGTCAAGCAGATGAAGGCTTTGGAGAGGGGGAGAGCTGGTCGGTGTGATGGCTCTTGAGGGATGGAGAGCAGCTTTAATAGATCTCCAAGCCCGTTCCCCATTTCGGGACTCCTGCCAAAATACACGAAAACTCCCCAATGGAGAGTGGGGAGGGAAAGCCTGGCCCGGAGCATGTAGGGCATCACCTTTGTGCTGGTGCTTTTTAAAGGCATTAAATCAACATGCTGAAGCCAGAAACATCCTAAATCGACACCTGCTTCGGCAAACCTCGATGCTGAACCACTTGGCTCTTTCCTACATACTTTTTATTGCAGGCTTCATTTAACCACATCAAAAATGGGGTGATGGGTAATCAGCTTTAATTGATACAGGAAAACTTATAAAAGCCTGTAGCATCTTCATCAGAGCTGCTCTTGTTTGCCATTGAATAAGGCCTTTTTCAGGCAAGTCACTGGTGCCATAAACACCGCTCTGTCTTTTGGTGTGCAGTCACTGGAAGTGTGGCTGGGGCTGCTCAGGACAGAGCAGCCTCAGTCAGGACTGAGGGCAATTAAAATTAAATAGACTTTTAGATCATGAGCAGCGAAGAAGGAAGCTCCTTCTTCCAATTGCACATTAGTGGGATGAGATTTTGTTCTCCGTGACCTCGAGTGTCCTGCCGGAGAAGGGACACCGCGCTGCCAGGCCAGACCCCAGGTGTGGTGGGGCTGGGGCTGCGTGTGGATGCCAGGAGAGCTGGAAGCCATCCCACAAGAGATGGCATTGGAGGATGTTCAGCACCACGGGTACAAGCCAGGTCACGAGCAAAGGGGCCAGCAGGAAGGGGGGACTTATCTGGAGGAGCCATGAGGTGCAGCTCCCACTTCCCCAGAGCACTGTGTCCCCTTAGGGGATGTGCTGCCATCATTTGCCCTCTCAGCATTTGCCTTGCTAGCCTAAAGCAAGCTGGTCTCCCCGAAGGAAGGATTCCAGCTCTCCTGATAGCTCAGCAGCCCTGTCCTGCTCCAGTTTTGAGTTGGATGATATTTTTTGAACACAAAGATCTGACTTGTATTCTGGGGAGGTGAACCATTAATAACCCGCCGGTGCTCCCAGAGCTGCTGCACCCATTAGCGAAGCCAGACCCTCCATGTCCTCAGCTTTCTGCAAGTGCTGAGCTCTGCTGAGAGCAGAAATTCTGAGTCCCTAAAGCCTTACTTGGCACTTGGTACTATTTAATGTTGTCCCATGTCTTTTACTCGGAGAATAACAGGCTGGCCAGATCCCCTCTGGGCTGGCGGTGTCCTCTCCCTTTGCACTGTCATCAAGAGATTTCATTAGCACTTCCAACTTCCCAGGCTGAGGGTGATACAGTGCTAAATGAGGTTATTAATCCTACACGACTCCAGAATTCCTCAGACATCAGGCAAGTCACTTGGGCATCCTATAATCAATGCCATAATCTGGTTTTGCCAGAAAATGTTTGCTTTAATGCTGCTTATCTGGAGCCCTTACAGCTCCTGAAGCTGGGACTAATTACCCCTGCAGGGGAGGCGCACGGTCCCGTGTGAGGGATGCTCAAGCGAAGGCAGCAGTGGCTGAGAGCGTGCTCAGAGCTCCCTGCAAGCCTTTAACTCATCCTCTTCTGCAGAGCAGCAGGAAAAAATTACAGGGATTTGGGAGATCTAGTCACTTAAGTCCCATCCGTTCCCCCAAAAGCGAGGTTTTGAGGATTTTAGTCCTGGTGATCTCCATCCGATGTGTCTGGCTAAAACCTCCGTGATAAAGTCCCACTCTGCTCTTCCCAAAAACCCACACATTTCTTACTGCAAGGAGCCCCAGGTCCCTGACAAGCCACCAGATAAGGAAAAACCCATGTTTTCCTCCTGAGGAAAAGAAAGCTGGAGAGCAGCAGCGGGGAGGCAGAGTGCAGTAGCTGTCTGCCTTTTCAAGCTTGCTCTTACACATGCAAATCTTTAATTAAACATACTCATAAAACTATAGTGAACCGTTCATCTAATTAAATGGGGTGAGTAATTTCATTAATTTTTAGCAAACTGCAAGGCTGTTCTCCTGCCCTTCTCCCTTGGAATTCAAAGGGACAAACTGAACCATTTGAAGGAAATTAACTTCCTGTTTGCAGTCAGCTTGTTCCTTGGGCACAGGACCTGTTTAACTGACCGTAGTTTATTCAATTCTAATTAAAAATGAATTCTCCGCATCCTCTTGCTGTTCCTGATGGTTGTTTGTTTCCCTCCCAAGCTGTCCAACCCCAGGCTGTAACGGCTCAGGACATATCCGTGGGAAGTATGCGAGACACAGAAGGTGAGGTGGGGTTGGAGGCAGTGGGGATGGAAAAATGTGAGCAACAGACCCAAAGACAGGCGTTCGCTGCAGAAAGTCTGGTTCAGAGCAGCAACCCAACTTTAACCTGGGTTATTAAGATTTGTCTGCCCCAAATCTTCCTGTTTCTGGCTCTCCATCAGTCCCTAAGGGATCCTGGGGGAATCTGCTTCTCCAGACTCATAGCAGCCTTCCCACAGACCCCAGACTTGGCTAGAAGTACGTGACTGAGCTGTCTGGGGTTGGAGGGAGCTGCTGACAGGCAGAGATTTTGGTCTGCCTGGTGCCTCTATGGATGGGAAGGGGAAATGAGAACACATTGGCTGCCTTGGAGGCCATGCCAGCCTTAACCGAGGGTTTTCATCACCCCATGAATCGTGAAATTGGAGCAGTTGGTGGATGTGTCCCAGGGGCTGCTTCTGCATCCCCTGCCTGGTTTCATGGTGCCCATCAACAACATTAGTCCTGGGATGCCTCATCCCAGCACCCGTGTGCTGATTTCTGGAAAAAAGTTGGTGTAGTTGCACAAAGTCAAGGTCTAAGAGCACATCTGGCCATGAAGGGTTAAACCAGCTAAAAACCTGCAGTGCTGGATGATTTTTTTGGTAGTATTTGTGTATTTGTCCCACTTGCCTTTGCCTAACCGGTTGGGATGAGGCAGCCAGGCCTTTCTCATTCGGCAATGCCTCCTCTCTGCTCCTTGGTCCCGTCTGCAGTTTACAAAGCTGCCCTCTAGCCAAGAAGAGGAAACTTCAGGATGCAGAGGCCGAACATCTGGTGTCGAAGAGGAAATCCCATCCGCTCAAACTGGCCTTGGACGAAGGCTACAACGTCGACAGCGACGGCAGCGAGGAGGCCGAGGCCAAGGAGGAGTCTGGCTCCGATGAGTCGGAGGGGATGCTGGAGGAGGACGAGGCAGAGGCGATGGAGCAGGAGGAGACCCGCATCCCCGAGGCAGCAGAAGGTGCTTTATCATTATCGATTGCAGAGCTGCGTTCTGCAGATGAAGAAAGGGCAGGAAGTGTTAACAGCCAGGAGTTATGGCTCCTCTGAATTATGTACAGGATAGGTCCCTCAATTATTACCTTGGGCAGAGGCACAATGGCAATGCCCTGGTTAAGCTGAGAGGGCACAGTGCCTCCAGTGCCTCAAAAATGAGAGCTTTTCCATCAGGGATGCTCCCTAGGGAAAGACCCATGGAAAGCACAGAGGAGCTTGCTGTGGGGCAGGGAAGGCAGCCAGGGCGCCTCATTGGTGCCATGAGGGGCTCAGCAGGAGCCTCCTCCCTGGACTGATCCAGCCACTATCCAAGAGCAGAGGAGTGACAGGAAAAGGACATGGAAAAGGACGTGGATGTTCAGCTGGGGTCCTGACACTGCTTTGCTCACTGGTTTGGAGCCCTGGCCCGGGGAGCACTGGGAGCAGGGGTGTCAGATACCTGCTGATGGGGCAGGCAGTGGGAAGATGGTGCATCTGAGTCCCCTGTGGAAATCCTCTTTCTACCCTCCATTCCCAAATTCAATAAATTAGGCAGCTCCAGGGGTGGAACTGCCAGGCTCTGGTTTCAATTAAGTTTAAGGATAACAAAGTTGTATTTTATGAGTTTATATAATTACTTTCTTTGCCTCCTTTTTTATTCCCTCTCCTTTTCTCTTCCTCCTCCTTTCCTCTTTTACTCCTTTCTTCTTTTCCTCCTTTTCTCATTTCCTCACTTTTTTTTGTTCTTCTTTTCCATATTTTCTTCCTTTTTTCCTTTTTTTCGTTCTATTCCTTCTTTCCCTGCTTCAGAGAGAAGCCCAGCAAAATCAACCCACTATGGACAAAACACAGCAACAACTACATCTGGGCCCAGCAAGGCCAACTACAGCAGCTACCAAGAAATAATCGCCAACTCCCTCCTAAACTTAGGCCAAATAGCGGAGGAAACCCTGGCCATCGAAGGGCAGCTGCCTGAAGCGGAGCTGCAGGGCTCCAAGCCGGCATCCAACGTCGTGCATTTGGTCCATGAGGATGCGGGAGAGGAGTTGGTGGAGGAGGAGTGCGACAAGGAGATCATCATGGCGGAGGAGTGCGACAAGGAGATCATCATCCAGACGGAGGACGCGGAGGAGGTCATCGAGGTCACCAGCGAGCGCAGCAGCGAGTTGTGTCCGGAGCCCCGAGATGACGCCAACGGAGAGGAGTCCTGCAAACTGGAAAAGGCTGAAGCGGAAGAAGAGGATGAGGAGGATGAGGAGGAGGAGGAGGATGATGAGGAGGAAGAGGAGGAAGAGGATGAGGAGGAGGAGGAGGAAGAGGAAGAAGAGGAGGATGAAGAGGAGGAGGAGATGGCTCCTGAAGTGATCTGCGAGGAAGCTCCTCACACTTCTCAGGACACCCAGAAAAGCCACTGTGAAGGGCACTTCAGCCCCAAGCCTGAGTACTCGGTCATCGTGGAGGTCCGGTCGGATGACGACAAGGACGACGATGCCCGCTCCCAGAAATCAGCCGTGACCGACGAGTCAGAGATGTACGACATGATGACCAGGGGGAACTTGGGGCTGCTGGAACAAGCCATTGCCCTCAAAGCCGAGCAGGTGAAAATCGTGCGGGAGCCCAGCCGGCTGCCAGGAGAGCACGTGAAGCACTTCCAGGTGGAGGACAAACAGAACAAACCTCTGGACAGCATCCGGAAGAGCTACTATGGCAAAGGTACGGGACAAACCTTTGTGTATCTCCCTTCTTCACATCCCTGGTGGAGGAGCTGAACTTGTCTGCTCAGCACGGACTATTGGGATGATGGGGGGGAGTTCACAGCCCACAGGCAGAATTTAACCACAAATCCTCAGTGCCCAGAGGGATGGGGATATCCTAGAGGTCAACAGCGAATGCACAAAATGATGGTGTCCTCTACACTGTCACGAGGGTTTCTCCCTCTGAGAAGAGGATTTGCTTGGCTGAATTGTCAGTTAACCTTGAAAACCTCAGCCTGAGCAAAAGGGATGGTTTAAAATCCAAATGGTTTTTAAAGCAGTGGTACGAGTCTGGCCACAGAAACGTGAGGGCCTGGGCTCCAGCATCCCCCAGCTCTGAGCTGGGCTGCCTGCTCAGTTGCTGTGAGTGGCTCCATGCTCCGAGCCATGTTAGTTCCTCAAACCATTTTGCTGATTTCAATTTTTGAAACTTTCAGTGTTACACTTCCACCTCCAGAAAAAAACCAAACCTCCAAACCCAAAGATTTCTCGCTGCTTGACTGGAAAAGTGGTGAGAAGCATCCTCAGCACTTGTTTCCTTTCCACATCTTCACCTCCAAATCCACTAACCTGCTTCCCTCTCCCCTTTCCCCACAATCCTTAGATCCTTCAAGACCCGAGAAGCGAGAAATCAAATGTCCAACTCCCGGATGCGATGGGACCGGCCACGTCACGGGCCTTTACCCTCACCACCGCAGCCTCTCCGGCTGTCCGCACAAAGACAGGATCCCCCCCGAGAGTGAGTACATGGTGGGACGCCGAGGGCTGCTTCAATTCGCCTGGAGCCTAATTTTCTTGGGGGAATTTCTCAAATGATATGAATTTTATGACTGAGTCCCTAGAAAAAGTCGGATGTTGTTCCTTGGAATGTAACAGTTTTTGGCATGGGATGGTGCTTTTCCAAGTTGATCCTGGGTGCTGCTATCCACAGGAAATGTGATGGGGATTTACTTGCGAGCCCTGTCCTTCTTAAAGGATTTTTAGCACCATCCTGTGGAGAATGAGATCCCTTCTCTGAAAATCAAAGACGGGCTTTAAAAATGATGCTGGCCCACCTCCAGAGGTGTGTTAAGAAGTGCCCATCTTTACACTGGAAGTTGCATATTTTTCCCCACTCAGGATATTATGTAGGGAAAAAGGGGATATTGTTCTTCCTTGCTGTCCAGCTGCGTTGACATGCAGGAAAGGAGAGGAGTCATTTAGGATGTGCAGGATTGCTGAGTCTCCTATGCTCTCATCACTGCAAAATTCCCAAGGTGCTATGCCGAGATTTACCTGTTCTACAGAAAATATTTATCGTCCTCATAACAGATTTTTGTATATACATATGCACAGAGAGAGATTTTATTTCTACCTCTCCACCAGCATCCTAAATAGCTTTCCCTGTACAGATACATAAAAATCGATGTTGTATGTTTATGATAATGGCATAATAGACGAAAAAAAAGAGGAGCCCTTCCTTATCAGTAATTTCAAAGGTTGCAGACCTGACATAAACACAGAACTGGAAGAAACAAGGAGAAAGTACAGCTATCTTCACAGGCTGGAATGCAAGCAAAAATATTAATAAATAACTAACACAAGCTGTGGGCTTTACAAAAGCTTGCAGATCAAATTATTTTCTTTACTTTTAAGGTCAGCGCTGCAGGAAGCAATAATCCTGAAGATTAAAAATAAAAAAAAAAAAATCAAACAAAGACCAGTCCTAAGGATAAAAGCAGAGCTACAACTTCAATCACTTAAAACTACCTGAAACTGCGAGACCTGTTACAAAACAGGGGTGGGGAGGAGGGGCTGGATGTGGGAAACTGGATTGCAATCAGAAAATGAGGAGAAAGCCCAGGCTGTGTGCAGAGATGCTAATCTAGTGCTGACCTGGGCACTGCCGCATTGTAAACCTTTTATTTTTCCCTCCGCAAATTCTAATTACAGCATTTCACGTTCCCTGATTTCTAGGAAACCGGCGTACAAGGCTTGATGATTTTCTCTTTTTTCTTTCTCTTTGATTTTTATTAAGTTGTTTTTCTTTCCCTTCCCTTCTCCCCTTGCCCTTCTCGCTCCGAAGTCTTGGCAATGCACGAGAACGTTTTGAAATGCCCCACGCCCGGGTGCACAGGACAGGGTCACGTCAACAGCAACCGCAACACGCACAGGAGGTACCAGCTTTGGCTTCTTCTTGCACAAGCACAGGGACAGGACAGGGGGAATGGCTTCAAGCTGGCGGAGGACAAGGCTAGATTGGAAGAAATTCTTCCCTGTGAGGGTGGGGAGGCCCTGGCACAGCGTGCCCAGAGAAGCTGTGGCTGCCCCATCCTTGGAAGTGTCCAAGGCCAGGCTGGATGGGGCTTGGAGTAACCTGGGACAGTGGAAGGTGTCCCTGTTCATGGCAGGGGGTTGGAACGAGATGGGCTTTTAGGCTCTTTCCAACCCAAACCATTCTATAATCCATGACTCTGTGATTCTGTGTTGATGAAGTGCAAGGCGAGTTTGTATTATTACTCGTTCAATGTGGAGGAAGCAAACACTTTTCTCACGGGCTCAGTGCAGCTTTGGGTCCCTGAAATGAAGGCTTTTGTGCTCATTCCTCATGCTTGGTTTCCCTCTCTCTTTTTTTCTCCTTCAAAAAAAACCCCAACCAACTCCCACAGTTTATCTGGGTGCCCCATTGCCGCTGCTGAAAAATTAGCCAAATCACATGAAAAGCAACAAACCCAGTCTGGTGATCCCGCAAAGACCAGCTCCAATTCTGACCGGATACTCAGGTAAGGGGGACGGGAAGGGTCAGCTCTACATCCCCACACTGCCCCAGCCCTTCCCAGCCCGCCACGCTCACAGGAACAGCCGCCACGGCTCCCTCCAGCTGCATCCTCATACTGCTGAGTCCTGTTATTATGATCATAGGTCTCGCCAAGGTGGGGAGATATTTAATTGATGATCCCAGGGAGAGCATTGAGGACAATGAATTGCTTCTGTAGCATCAATTAATGCTGAGGCTACAGGCCAAAGGGTTTTAGCAGTGCAGCAGAAGGCACTTGTGCCGATTGCTCCGCAGCACAAACTGCCAGCAAGGGCTGGTTATTATATCAGCATTATAAGTAGGATGGGCTCGGGGAGGGGGATGAGGAGGAGGAGGAGGAGATTTAGGCTACGCACAAATCGCTCCATGGCAGTTGTGCGTTAAAGTCCACCTGCTTTTCTTCCTTAGCCCGCACGTTTCAGAGGAGAGGAACCTGCCGCTCGTTTCCAAACCAGTCCCATTAATTTTGATACTTTGCCCGTCTCTCTCTTCCTGGGAGAAAGGGCTGTCTCCCATTAAGGATGTCCCTGATAGATGCTGGCTTCCGTAGCTGATGTGATTCATGAGGCTACAGATGGATGGGAATATGGTTGGTTATTTTGCAACGAGAGCAGGATAAAAACCGCAATGCGATCCCCGAGCAGCCCTCCCACAAAGGCATCGAGCTCTGATTCATTTATTTTTTTGCTCCCCAGGACTGCTGAGCACCCTGGTGCTCCAGCTCTCGCTACTTTGGAAAGGCCATTTAGGGCGATTACTTATTTATTTGCAGCGGAGCCCGCGCCCAGCGCAGAGCGCTCTGAGCGCATCACAAGGACGGTCCATGCTCCAAGGAGCTCCCGCTCCGAGGACTCTCTGGTGGAAAGAGGTCATGGGAAGGAGAATAACAATAGGCCATTTATATACAATTTATATGCAAGACAAATTGATTCATGATAGGCAGCCCCGTAGCAGCAGGTCTCCAGGAGGGGCTGCAGGCAGGGGAGAGGCCCTGGCGCCCCTGCAATGAACCTGCAGCAGGGAGCCGAGCTGAACTGGGGTCCTCACGCCTTTGTGTGCCACCCTGTGTCATGGGTCCCGTGACCAAGTTTGTTCTCTTGTGGAAAATGCTGCCACACCACGACAGCCCGCAAGAACATTGTGTTGGATGAGGTTGACACCTCGGTGTTTTGCTTAAAAAGAGGAATAAAGAAAAGAAGGTAAAAAAGGATAGAAAAAATAAAACTGGAGTCTGAGAGATCCAAACCAGACGCAGACTTGCTGAGGGAGAGCAAAAGGGCTGTCGCTGCCTCCTTGTCCCCAGTGAGCCCTCAGGAACAAGGTGCAGCTGCACCCCCATCGTGTCTGGTCCCCTCTCAACAGTCACCTCATCAAGGAAAAGAGGAATAATTGCTGTTCATTGTTTCATCCTCAGGCCTATGTGCTTTGTGAAGCAACTGGAGATCCCTCAGTATGGAAGCTACCGGCCCAACATGGTCCCAGCAACCCCCCGAGCCAACCTGGCCAAGGAGCTGGAGAAGTACTCCAAGGTCACCTTCGATTATGCAAGTTTTGATGCTCAGGTTTTTGGCAAACGCATGCTTGCCCCAAAGATTCAGACTAGCGAAACCTCACCTAAAGCCTTTAAATGTAAGTTGGGAGCAGGGATGGACTCGGTTTTTGCATTTTCTGCCTTTCTCAGTGTGTTGCAAGGCTCTTGGGATCGTGGCTTTGGGGTGATGGGAGGGTCTCGGGTCTGAGCTGCTGGACCCTCCCGGGATGGGGAGGGTGAGATGGGTTCCAAGGTGGGCACCTTCGATGGTGAGGGGAGTCCATGGCTGCTGGGAAAGCTTTGTTTGGAGGACAGAGTCTTTGGCTTCAGCTTTGGGAAGAACTGTGGTGGGAGCATTAATCTGAGGGATGTCTCGAGCTGGGATAAGTTACACAGTTGTCCTCAGTTGGTCCCCGTTGCTTTGCAGCTCATATCTATTGATCTGGCTTTCCTCATCTGGCTAAATGGATTACAGTTTTCTTCTCTTCCATCTTATATATGACCCACTCCCCCCATTTGTCTTCCCTGCTGTGCTCTGCTCTCCAGCTCTACCTATCAATCACCCGCCTCTATCTTCCAGCTCTTTCCTATCGTAGCCACCCACCTCTGCTCTGTTCTGAGGACCTTGCACCGGTTATAACTCTGGGTGAAAATGAAATGGCTGGATAAACCCTGAGGGGCCGGGCTGCCAGAGGCGAGAGGGACACTGCATGGGAACACAGCCCATGCAAATGTGCTATTTGACACCAACTGTGCACCTCAAGACATTTTTTTGAGGGGGAAAAAAAATATTTAGGAGCCCAGTTTGTAGAAGTCAGCAGCCTCAAGAGGGCTTTCTGTCTGGCTAATCCCACTTCCACAACCCTGTTTAATCCTGATGCAGCTGCTCTCTAAAAAAGTGCTCGTACTTGAAAGCATCCCGGTTGTTGCACTACAATGGGAGCGCCCTTTATTACAGTACTAAATCTGTACAGGATCAGACAATGAAATTGGATGGAGGCCAGAGAGCACAACTGCCACTGTCATCCTGGGTTAGGGCTGATGGAAAAGTAATTTGTTTCCCAGTACAAGTGATTCTCTCGCTGAATAGATTGTGTTATTTGCAATATTAGCAAAGAATTTTCAGGGTAATTGTACTGACAAAAATAATTCCAGCAGACCCACTACGATAATCCTTTCTATTTTTTCTCATCACTTATTTCACTAATTTGCTGATTGCGAGTCTATTAGTGGTAGAAATACTTATGAAATGGAAAAGCATCGCTGAGCCTATGGTGTGAAATTGAAATTGGCATCTCCCCATCCTGGATATTGTCAGGTTGGGTTGGTGGATACTCGCGCCCCGCCTCGAAGACGTGGATTAAACCGGACGGGAAAACAAGCAGCCAGACACAGGAATAACCATGTGGGCAAACCTCCAATGAGTTAATCAAAGCGACAAGATGAATATGATTGCCAATCATAGCAGGGAAATCTGCTCCTTTCACTGAGAACTTATTTTAAAGAGATCTTCATCCAGAGGGATTTATATTCCCCCGCATGTGTGTGCATAACTCCCATTAATGTCAATACGCATTATATACGCACGCAACGAGGAAGAAAGCAGTGCTGGGGAAGATTAGTATTTTATAGTGTTTTATATTACGAGTTTGTAATGGGAATAATGAAATCACTTTGCTCCGTGGCTGCATCAACCGAGGCTGGCTTTGCTTCGCCATGATCAGGCCAAAGCTTGTGAGTCTTCCCTGGGTGAACCTCCCACTAAAGGGGAGATGGTTCCCCCCAGAAACAGCACGGTGGAATGAATTAAGAATTTGAAGGTTTTGATAATTCCTTCAGAATACAAACCCGTGCCTGTTCTAAATCGGATGATCTCCTGTTTGCACCCACTGAAACTACTGAGGGCCCCTAAACGGGACCAGCTTCAAGTTTTATTAATAGGGAATTATTAGCTATAATTAGGGAAAGTTTAATTGTGTGTCCACCCTGAGAAATACTTTCATTTCACAGGGTATGAAGAAAAATTGCATTTCCAGGCTGGCACTGCTGCTGTTGTGACATACAGGAGCTGTGCGCAGCTGTGTAATAAATCCTGTTATTCTGACATACTTAAATGATATGTCAGCTGTCAGAAAATCCATATTTCACCAGCGTCATCCTTGGGAGCTCGTATTTTATGACCATGTTTTTTCTATTAATGTAATTTTATAAATTTTAAGTTTTCAAACATGCTACTAGAAATCTCCCTGCAAGGCAGCCCTGCAGATAAGTTATGGACAGAGAGAGAACAATAAAAAAAGAGCCAGGAAGCTTCTCTAAGCGTTCTCCTTTAACTGCTTCCACTGAGGAGCAGCTCTAATGAAGAAAAGCACTTGTGTTTTGGGTATTGATGGCCGAGTCAGTTAATGAATTAACCTTTCACACTAAGCACAAGCTGCAGCCAGCACTGCTCCTGTTGCACGACCCAGGCAACAAACCAGCCCTTGGATGGGGAATAACCCCAGGAGCTGTGCATACATTAACCGTGTCACACTGACTTAACCTTGCCCTGCTGCTCATGCCGCTTATACATTAGCCTTGTGTTGTTCCTTCTCTTTTTATTCCAGCCAAACCTTTTCCAAAGGCCTCTTCCCCCAGCCACAGCCCCTCCAGCAGTTACGTGAAGAGCACTTCATCTTCCTCCACAGGCTTCGACTACTCCCACGACGCTGAGGCTGCGCACATGGCAGCCACCGCCATCCTCAACCTCTCCACCCGATGCTGGGAGATGCCCGAGAATCTCAGCACCAAGCAGCAAGAGGCCCCCAGCAAGGTGGGTGAAATGTGCCCAGGCACCACTGCCCAGGGGCCAGACTTGAAGTTTGGGATGGGAGAAATACCTTGCTTTACCCTTCCTTTTCTTTTGTTTTTTTTTTTTTTTTTTTTTTAATATAGAAGGAATGCAGGCACTCATACAAAATCCCCCTTTGGCTTCCCACTTTGGGTTTGGAGGAGGGACTCTTGGCTCTGAGAGTGATGTGGAGGTGCCTCGTGGTTCAAATTACCCGTGTGAGATGAGCATTAATCCCCAGCCAAGTCTCAGGCTGAGACTGGATATTAGGAAAAATTTATGATTTATGATGATGGTCAAGCCCTGGAACTGGTTGTCCAGGGCAGTGGTGGAGTCACCGTCTCTGGAGGGATTTAAAGGACATGTGGATGTGGCTCTTGGGGACATGGTTCAGTGATGGGCTTGGCAGTGCTGGCTGAATGTTTGGACTTGATCATCTCAGAGGGCTTTTCCAACCCAAACAGTTCTGCCATTCCATGATTCTCAGAGCTGGTTTCGGTTGTTCCCTGATCTGTATCTGATGCCATTTGGGATTCCCCAGTTTTGTCCAGTCTGACCTCCAGCTGTTTTTCAGAGGAACACAGGTTCTCCAGAAGTCCCACGGAGCACTCCCAATCTTGAGCAGATGTTTTGGATGCCATGAGGCATCCTCAGTGGCACTAGATGCCTGCGTTCAATCAACTGAGTCAAAATGCCACGCTGCTGGTAGTAGAGGGGTGCCTTTGCACGACATGTTCCTGAAATATTTAGGAAAGAGCAACCCTTTTTATTCAGTTCCTCCTACCTGACATCCTACGGAGAGGATGTGACAGGAGAACCTGCCTGCTGCACTGCGAATGACAAACAGGGGCAAGATTTCCACAGGGAATTTCTGGCAGCTGCTAACATTGGGTTTGTTTCCAACCTTTCAGTCCATGGACATTGAGGTGGATGAAAATGGGACTCTGGACTTGAGCATGAACAAGCACCGCAAACGGGAGAGCACCTTCCCCAGCAGCAGCAGCTGCAGCAGTAGTCCCAGCATGAAGTCCCCAGACGTGTCCCAGCGCCAAAACAGCACCAGTGCCACGAGCAGCACCATGACCTCCCCCCAGTCCAGCCAGACCTCCCGCCAGGATGAATGGGATGGGCCCATTGACTACACTAAACCAAACCGTCAGCGGGAAGAGGAGCCAGAGGAGGTGAGCAGTGGCTCTTGACGTTTGAATAACAACTCATGGGACGTTGAATGCCACGTTGGCCTGCACAGTTGTCCAATTTCCCCCAGAACCCCCAGTCTGTCCTTTGAGCCAAGGAGAGAAATATTCCTGGCTTTGTCAGTGCTATCAGACATCAGCCAGGGAAAACCAGGCAGGAAGTGACTGCTCCTGGATCTGTTGGGGTGCCCTTGCAGGGGAAGAACCCATCACTTTCCTTGCCCTGCAAGGCTTTCTTTGTTGTAAATCCTGTCAGCTCCCTTGCAGCAGTGCTGCTCCTGGTAATGTTTCCTGGGATGATTTATATCTGCCATTAGCAGCTACAGCCCTGCATGGCACTGACATTAATCCTGCAGGTGGGGAATCCAGCCATGACCCCCCGGCTGGGGTGAGGGGCCCGGCTCTGGGAGCATCACCTGCCTCTCTGCCCATGGGGAGGCTGCTGAGGAACAGTGTGAAGGGATTTCACGGAGCTTCACCCCTTCAAGACCTCGGGAAAGCCACATGTAAATCCCTGTACAGATGTTTTACACATTTCTCCTACAAACCCAGGAAATTACGGGCTGTTGGATCTCTGGGTTGGGTACTGTGAGGTGCTTGCAGGGGGCTCAGCAGCGTTGGCAATGCTGCACTAAACCTTAGCTGGGATGAACCTTTCCCACCACGGCTCAGCAGCAATGACCACACCACAACTCTGCCCCTTTCCTTGCAGTCAGAGCCTGCTGCTCGATCTTTTGCCTCCTCGGAAGCTGATGAGCAAGAGGTGTCAGAGGAGAACTTTGAAGAGAGAAAATACCCAGGTGAAGTTACTTTAACCAACTTCAAGCTGAAATTCCTCTCCAAGGACATCAAGAAAGAGCTGCTCACGTAAGTCCTGCCTTCTTGTCTCTTCCTCCGAATCTATTAATATATACTTAACCAGGATGGTAGGAAACCAAATCAGTAAATACATTTTTAAAATAAGAACTGTAGTTCCTTTTCTTACTGTGATTGATCTTACTCATCCTGCTACTCCTGCTGATCAATGAGGCAAAATATGTTCCTACATGGCCTGAGTTTGCAGTGATGAAGGGAACCTGAGAGCTTGGTGCTCTCAGGATTCATGGACAGGGTTGTGGGAAACTTCTTTCAGGGCCAGTTTTTCCCGGTGTTTTCCAGCAAGAGTATTTCTGGCAACAGTGATGGTGCCTGCCCAATGTCCTGAACTCCTCTTTTGGGACACTGGCCCAAAAGCACTGGTGTGCTGTGGAGCCAAGAGCATCCAAGGGATCTCAGCACCTTCTCAAAGGGGGTGTTGAACACAAGATGTGTCACTGAGAAGACAGGATTTGCTGGCTCAGAGCAATGGGTCCCAGCATTGTGATACTGCAGGGTCACGAATGGGGACCTGAGGCTGCAGCAAGTTCGCTGTTGTGTTGCATTTTGCATTGGAGAGAGACCTTGACCCAGCTCCCATCTGTCTGTCCAGTGTGTGGGTGGAAGTACAGACCCAGATCTGCCCGATTAAATGGAGTATGGCTCTGCATCCACACTGATTCCCACAGGAATGGTTAACGTTTAAGAGTTTGAGCCAAACACGGCAGCCTGGACCTGGCTCTGGTCTGACAGCACATCGGGATCAGCCTGGAGGTTGTGATGGGGAGGTTTCCCCTCTGGGCATCCCAGCTGTCCCTGGCTCCTTTCCTGTGCATCTGACCCTCCCACACGTTACACAGGGAGAGTCGGTGGGCACCGTTCTGCTGATCCCATCCAAATCACCCGTTATCTGCAGGCAGGGGGCAGAGAGAGCAGCCAGGCAGGGAGGAGATCTGCTGGAGCAGAGCAGCAGCAGCATCTTCCCTAAATGAGCAAAGCTCAGGCCAGCTGCCCTACGCAAAGCTCCGAAGGGGTTTTTAAAACCCACCAGTGATGTGAACAGCAATTTCTGAGGTAGAGCCCTGAAGTCCTCTTGTGCTTTAATTTTATTGTGATGGTAGAGAAATTTCCTAAATGGAAACAGCCCTGGAATAAATAAATGGTGTCGTGGGCAGCCCTGAGCCTTCCCTCCCTGTTTAATATCCTTGTTCCTCTCTGGCCCAAGGGCTGTAATGAATTAGCTGTAGTTAACTCAGGAGCAGACTTGCCTGCTGTGTCTGATGCTCTGTGTCTGGGCGCAGCTCTTGTGCCACTTCCAGGCAGGTGCCCCTCGCCTGTATCTTCCCATCACCCCCCAGGCACAGCCAGAGGTTCCTGTCATTCCCTTTCTGCACAGGCTTTGCAAGCTTTTCTTTGCAGCTGTAAGGGCTGGGAGAAAAAAAACCCCAAATCATTTCAGAAAGCTGAAATCTGAAGCACCTTATCCGGATGTGAAATCTGAACAAGATGACTCCTGCAGCCAGAGCTTCAGCATTGCAGCAATCATCCAACCTGGCAGCAGCCGCCAGGGGTGGCCACGTCTGTCAGGCCATGCCACCCAGCAGGCTGCTGCCAGTCCCCCACTGCCACCAAGCCCTCCCAGCAACTAAGGCTTTGAAACACTTTCTTTGCCACGATTTTTCTCAATTTTTTTATTTTTCCAAATTGTGTTTTTAGGATCCTCATGATCTTTTAGAAGTAAAAGGGGAGGAAGGGGAGCTGAAGGGGAGACTGATGGTTTATATCCACGCAAACAGAAACACACACCGAGATCTGATGGATGGGGCTGGTGTAAGGGGTCAGGCAGCAGGGCTGGACTGAGACACCCCAGACAGACCCTGAGGGGGCTCTGCTGGTTTTGCCCACCCGTGGGTCTTGGGGAATCGGTTTCTTCCCCACACTTATGCTCTTTGTTGTTGTTGTTGTTGCCCAGTTGCCCAACCCCAGGCTGTGATGGCAGCGGACACATAACGGGGAACTATGCCTCTCACCGCAGGTGGGTCGACATTTTTTTCATGGTTTGAACTCTAAAGACAACTTTTTTTTCTTTTGGTATAGTTTGTGACCATGTGGATAGTTTGGTTCTGTTTCCTCCCCCCTTCTGTTGCCCCTCTCCCTCCCCACGCCCCAGCCCTTTTTCTTTTTCCTTTTTCTTTTTTTTTTTTTTTTTTTTTTTTTTTTTTTTTTTTTTTTTTTTTTTTTTTTTTTTTTTTTGCTTATCCAGATATTCCATCTCTTCTCTTTCAGCCTTTCTGGTTGTCCTCTTGCTGACAAGAGCCTCAGAAACCTCATGGCTGCCCACTCTGCTGACCTCAAGTATGTTTGCGCTCAACTTGGAATTCCTTTTTTTTCTTTATTTCCACCCTTTTTTTCTCTCTTCTCCCTTCCTGCCCCCACACCTCTTGCTCTGCTTTTGCTTTTCCATCCCCTCCCTTCTCCTTTCAAAGAGCTGATCAAAACCTGCCTGCGAGGAGCTCTGGTGGAGTCCTGCTTCCAGATGCTGCGTTGAAGAGGCAATGGCGTAGAGGAAGGATAATTTTGGGGAGGGGGCTGATGGCAATGACTGGAAATAACCTGGACACCTGGCAGGTTTCCTCTGGGCACTGTAGACACGTTATTTTCTGTTTCACTTGGCATCTTCTCCCAAGCTCTTGTTGCCTGGTTTGGGCCATAACCCTTTTCATTTAACATTTTTGTCCATCTCAAAGAATCCAAAGCCTGGGTTTATTTTTGGCTACAGACACAGCTGGGAACTCACGGCCAGCACACAGCCCGGCCAACTCTCTTGGAGAACCTGGGGTGCTATTTTTATATTGCATTTTAAGGGCCGTTTGGGATGTAGTGAGAGAGGCTCCTCTTCATTTCTGTGATTTGTGAGGGAATGAAAAACAAATGCTTGGTGAGGCCAGATGCTGAGCCAGTGGTCAAGGACTCATGGGAATTCAAACTTCCTCATTCCCATTGCTGCTCCTGAAGGGAAGAACCTGGTTTTGACATTTTCATTCAGGAATCTTCCTCTAAATCCTGTATTCAGCTTTGCTGCTGTCTCCTCCAAACTCCTCCTCTTCAGTAGGAGCTTACTCTTCACAGGTGGCTTTCCCAAATGCTCTCTTAGGTTGTCTTCCCCAAAGAAAGGTGAAATTGTGTTTAGTTGGGAACACTGGGGAGACCCCAACCCTCTCCACCCAATCTGCATCTCTGGGGTAAAGCTCATTGTGAATTTTTTTTCATCACCACTTTTGTGGGCCCAGCCTATCCTTGCAGGCTGAGTCTCCTCTGAATTCCCTGCTTTGCTGAACCCAGGTTTTGGATCATTTAGGCACATTAGTTATGAATTAGATATTGATAACTACAACTGAGGAGCCTCCACTGAGAGTAAAACCTCATGAAGGGCTTCACATTGCACAGGCATGAAAAACCCAAATGTGCTGTGTCCTGTGTGCAGCCAGGGATTTCTGGAGCCGTAGGTGAGCCAGCGGGATCCCAACTGGTCACTAAGGGCATTGGAAAAACCCCAAATCCCTCTGTGGTGGATCCTGGACTCCTCTGTGCCCAAACCACCGACGTGGAGCTGGTGCCAGGAGAAGTGTTAGTTAACCTGCTCCTTATCACAGAGGTGCAAGGAGTGGCGGGATTAGTTGATATTAATAGAACACGCTGGTGGATGGCGAGGGCTGCCGTGATTAGCGCTAAGCACACTTAATCACGCGCTGCAGACGATACACATTTTGAAAGGACCTCTTAAGAGAGCTTTGCCGAACTGGTGTTTCTCCAACAGCTTGAAAGAATAGCCAAGTGATCAGACAATTAGTGTTAAAGGTATTAAAAGCTCTCAGGAGCAGTGGCCACTTCCTGTAAGGGCCAGACAAAAAGCAAACAGGCTCGTCCCTGAGACGAAGCACCGTGTCCAGCCTGGCTGTGCAGCATCCCCTGCTCCCCTCTGGCATCCAATGCCAGTGTTTTTTGTCAAAATACTGTGTAAAAAAGGAGACTTCTGCCCCCCCCAAAAAGCTTGTTAATATTATTTCCTCAAGTACTACTTTTTTTCTATGTCCTGGTGAGGATGGGAGCAGAGGAAGGAGGAAGGGATTTTGAGATGTTACAGATTGCACAGTCATAGCTTTTCACAACTCCAGATAAGACCATGTCAGTGTTTCTATTATAAATTCTATTTCAGGGGTTAATATCCCTGATATAAAAAAAATAGCTCCAGGCTGGAACATGCAATAAAAGGTCTCTGTTGGTATGATTTGTCTCCAGATAATTAAAAATAAAAATCAAATTACTTCTCCCTCCTCTTTAAAAGTCCTGAAAGGAAGAAAGAGCTTGGTGTTAGTGTTTTCATAATTTCATCCCACTCTGAAGCTAGAACAACAGAGAAATAGTTTTGCTTTCTACTGTAACAGTGTAGAGCTGGGAAATGTCACAGTCATCTCCCAAACCTGTAATTTCTAAATGAGTTGAAGAATTTGCACCCTCACTGAGGTCCTGCTGGATGTGTCCCTGCTCTTACTACACCAGACCTAAGTGCACTTATGTTTTTATGGCTCTGGGCCTCCCTGCTACCCCTCTGGGTCCAGGATATGTTCCTGCTCTCCTACCCGAGGTGAGGTACCAATTTTTTTTGCCAGTGGAGATTATTCAGTGACCTGCAAATGCCAAAGTCTCCCTCAGAGATGCTGCAAAGAGGAGAATTTTGATATTTTCTGAACAGAAAAAGAAGACTTTTTAAAAAGCTGTTTTCCAAGCTGGCAAACTAAAGTCACCTGTGGAAACCATTGCTCCACTGACTCTCGGGCCACCAGTGTAGAATCACAGAATAGTTTGGGTTGGAAGGGACCTTAAAGGCCACCTAGTCCAACCCCCTGCAGTGAGCAGGGACATCTTCAGCTACATCAGGCTGCTCAGAGCCCTGTCCAGCCCTTGGGAAAGCCTCTTGCCTTTCCCAATGGCACTGATCTTGGGGCCTGCCCGTGCACCACCACGTTGCCCATCATTTCACCGGCACGTCCTGGAGACACCAAGCCCTGCCCTGCTGCGGGTACCAACCAGTCACCCCAGCCAGGCACCGGTGCCTTTACAAATAGGGATGGAGGAAGCAGGGACACGGCAAACCTCTCCCCCGAGGAGAACGGGCACTCTGCAAGCTCGTGGATGTGCCCCGAGCCTTGCTCGCTCCGCTCAGAAGGAGCCGCTGAGCATCTCCCCCTCGTCCTGCGGCAGCACCGTGGATTTCCTCCCCACAACCCCTCCCCCAGCCCTAATCACTTGACTCAAAAAGCCCAGGCTAATTGGCAGGCTGGCGTGCACATCCTCTGCAAACACTCCTCGCCTCTCTTCCTTGTCCCCATGACAACTTTTATGTCCGCCGCGTCACCTACAGCATCGGGAACAGATCTTTGTGCTCATGGTACTTCACATCCCCTCACCGCTCTCGCTCTGAGCCCTTAATGATGAGGTGCTTAACTCAGGCCATTATCTTCGTGCCGCTGGGTGGGCTCGCAGCCCCCGCCAGCCTTTGTGCAGGTTTGGGTGATCACAGAAGCCTTCTCGAGCCTTTGCTGGAGAGTGCTGGATGCTCACCTGGAAACTCAGGGCCACGGATGCACCTTCGAAGGTCACTTCCTAACGCAGAGGCTGAGGATGGAGGGGCAGGTTCAAAAGCTGCTGGTGCACCGTGTGTGGTGACCCGGTGCTGCCCAGCCCGAGGCCCCTCACAGGCTGTCCCCCTGTTGACCCCCTGTCCCCTGCCCATGCTGCTGTGGAAGGACAGGACCCAGGGCTAACCTAACCTTTTCCCACCTGTTCTTCCATCATTTTCCCTCAGAAGCACCAGCCAGTTTCGCACCCTGAGGGCCCTTCTGCCATGGGCTGCCCGTTTGCCCTCACTGAGATTATGCCCCCAAAGTCACCCGGAACTGAGCCAAGACCTTCTGTTGGGCTTCCTCTTGGTGGTGGCCGTGGTGGCCCTGCTGTCCAGAGCTGTAGGCTGTTCTTCTGGCTTCTTGTCTCTGCTTGGGTCCATCCTGCTGGCCCTGGATGGCCCCTGCTGTCTCCTTACAGCCTCCTCAAGATGACAAACATTGTCCTGGAGGGGTTTTTTAGCTCATCATCAGCTCCTGAGCTGTCCCCTTCGCGAGGGTGGGGACACAGGCTGGGACCTGTGTCCCTCCATGGGAGAGCAGCCACTCGCTGTGCTCCCAACACCCCAAAGATGTTCCTCTCCCACACCACATCGTGCAGGGATGCATTGACTTCCGTACCACGGATATTACAGACCAAAGCTTGTCCTTACAGAGGCAGAAGGCGCAGGAAGGAAAAAACCTGCTCCTGTGCTGACAGTGCCCAGATTTCTCTTTGAAAAGAGCTGTCACAGGGTGTCGATCCCCTGCTCACATCCCCAGGCTAATCCGAGCCTCCCTTGCCTCCGCAGGTGCCCTACTCCTGGTTGTGATGGCTCTGGTCACATAACAGGAAATTATGCATCGCATAGAAGGTAAGAGCTCCCTTAAATTATTTTCTTTCTAGCCTCTTTCTGTGTTGCTTTCTTTTTTTTTTTTTTTCCCCTGCAGTGGGCAGAGTTGTAAAGTTCTGAATAAAACATTAATGTTACTGACAACTGAAGCCTATTTTCATCTCTTTAATCTGACTTCTCTTTTTTTTTTTTCTGATGTTTCCAGCATCTGATTAGAAGCTCCTTTCAACAGAATAAAAGACAAAGGGTCAGATTTTAGCTGATGCAATGTTCCTGTTAATATTGCTACCTATTTATGACTTCTATTATCGCTTTAGAACATTAATAGCAGAGATCTGAGCCTTCTGTTTCAACAATTCCATTAAACATTGCAGGCTGTTAGCAGATATCTTCTTATCTAGACACCATTAATTACTGTCCATCTCCCTCAATTTTTTACTATTTTTTTTCCTTCTGACTTCTCCTCGTGATGTGAAGCTGCAAAACGAGAGAGATCAAAAACACTGTGCCAAATTCAAGGGAGAGATGACTGAAGCGGGGGAATAGCAAATGCAGGGATTCTGCCAGTGAGACAGGCCTTTCTTCTCTTTTTAACCACAGTCTGTCAGGCTGCCCTCGTGCCAAGAAAAGTGGGATCAAGATCACCCCGACAAAGGATGATAAAGAAGACCCAGAGCTGATGAAGTAAGTCTGGAAATAACTCCTGAGCAGAGCTTGTCACTCCATCCCCTTTGCCTCACACAGATTTACGTGGGGGATCAGCGCCCACCCCCCATCCCTCCTTGCTCACGCTGCTTTGAGCATCCCCTGCCAAAGCTCTTTGCTGTGTTTTGGTGTTGCAATTCTGATATTCGATGGGAAAATTGGGTGGTGGTGGTGGGGTAATGCTGTATTTTTTCTTATTTGTTCCTGCAGATGTGAAAGGTAGCTTGGTAGGGCACAAACAGTTTCTCTGCTAGCTGCACTTCATACAACTCCTGAAAAACCACACCAGAGTTGTAAACGAGGGTAAAATCCCACAGTCAAGCCGAACATTGCAGGTTTTGGGGAAGCAATGGGCAGGCAAGGGCTGACGGACTGTCTTGACTGCCAGGAGCACAGCAGAAGTAGAAACTACCCAGAGCTGAGTTGGGTCAGGATCCGGTAACCCTGAATAAACTGTGCTTTGTAGAGTCTTTGCCAGGGCAAAATATTCAAAGTGAACTGAAAAAACCTTTCTCTTCTGCCTCAGGCTGAAGTGTTCAAAACATCCCAGGGGGTTTATTCCTGTGGGGAATAGAGATTTGAAATCGCTTAGTCCACCTCAGGAGCCTTCATGAGCTGTGAAATCCATTTGTCCTGACTTTTAGCAAGTCTGAGCATCGAAGGCTCAGCATGTGGGGCCTGGGATCTGTGTCTCCTTACACAGCTACAGGACATCAAAGGGTCCTCCAGAACCCTTTTTGTTTTTGTTACCTCAGAGCATCTCCAGCCTTTCTGGAACCTGTCCACTCACCCAGCAAATGCAGGTGGAAGGGGGTAAAAAGAAACATGGGAAAAATGATCAACCTCCTCCAAGAGTTTCTGGTTCCCCATGAGGGCTGGCACATCTGTCCAAACCCCTTTGGCTCAGCACACTGTCTCCAGATGTATCTTTTTTCTACTTATGTTAGTCCCAGGGCAGCTCTGGCCCTCACGGAGGAGCAGAGGTGGATATCTCCGTGTGCCCGGGTTTTGGCCTGGAGCAGAGGCTGAGCCAAAGCGGGACCCAGTGGGTGTGGAAGAACCCCGTGGGGTCCGTGGGAGGCCGGGATGTGCCTGCTGGGGGGGAAGGACCTTTCAGAAAAAGATGATATTTGAGCCATCTGCTCTGTTCTTCCTCCTCAGTCTACAGGAAGGAAAGCCTCCCAGTTAAATGAGCCGTGCGATAATTAGCAGGAGTTAGGAGAGTTTATTAAAAATTAAGCAACCTACTTGAGAATCTGTGGGAAAAAAAGCCTCTTTTGGCTCGAATACACTGATTTGCTGGGGGTGTTGCAATGCTGTGCCATTAACCAGTGACACAGGGAAGGAAAGCACAAGGAGCAAACTGGTGTTGGGCAACTGCTGGCTGTTGTACCTTTGCTCTCACCATGGTTGGAGCCCCCAGTTGGGAGGTCACCCCTCTGCATGGTTTCCCCAGGGCCACGTGCCCTACGGGGTTGGGGAAGCTGTGGTTTTCCTCATTTGTGCCTTCCCCATTCAGGGCAGGACAGGGCAGAAATGTGCCAAGCAGTTTCCCCAGTGTGGTTTCTCTGCACAGAAATCACTTCCCAGTGCAAGGAGAAAGGGGTTTCTATGTGGCTGTTTTGTTATGGAGCAGCTGGGCCTCGTGTAGGAACACGGGATGGGCTGGCAGGACACCCACAGCAGAGTGAGGGTCCCCACCAGCCTCCTCACCAGGGGTTGGATTTTTCCTAGTCCACCCTAAAGATGCAAACACTGGGAAGATAAAATGGCAAGAAATCACATAATTGTTTGGGTTGGAAGGGATCTTAAATCTCACCTCATTCCAACCCCCTGCCAGGGGGTGGGACACCTTCCGCTAGACCAGATTTCTCAAAGGCCCATCCAGTCTGGCCTTGGACACTTCCAAGGGTGGGGCATCCATAGGTTCTCCAGGTTCCAGGCTCCGAATGGGGTTGGAGCATCACCAGAGCTGGATTTTCTGACTCCTAGAAAGCTGATGTCATCCACCCCCAGAGAGGCCTCGTGGGACCATGGGCGTGGGTGCGGGAAGTGCGGGATGGGCTGTGAGGGTCCCTGCGGCAGCAGGAGCTGAAGGCATTCCCTAACATCCCATGGCCCAGGCAGCAATCCCCCTTTTCCACCCAGGAGCTCCTCTGAGATGTGCAAAACAACGTGGCACGACAATCCCTGGCTGGTGCCTTCCCCCAGCCTGTGGAAGTGTCTGTCCCACCACCCACGGCAAGGTGCGCCTGGTGTGGGTTTACGTTAAGGAGCTTTGGCCCTAAATCCTTCCTCCGTCTGCACCGAGCTCCGCTTGGAACCCGGCCGAGTTTTGCACGTCGTCACCGAGGAGAAAGTCATTTAGACCCCGTTGTTTCTGCTGTTCATCCTTCAAGTAATTTGCTACAGACGTGATTGAACAGATCACCTCAACCTCCAGCGAGCCCATAGAGCGGAAGCATCCACAGGTGTCTAATTGATCAAACGCTACTGGTGCTCCCATTAAATAATAATAATGTAAAAAAAAATAATTTAAAAGATGTCCGAGACAGCTGTTTTGCACAATAAGGCGCTGGTTTATTTTTTTAACAATGAAAATGTAATAAAAGTTAAATTAACGGTGTAAAATATGTAATGGTTGGGCCGTAACGGCTGCATACGAAATGCTGGGGTTTGTCTCTTTCTCTCTTTCTCTTCCCCCTTCTCCCCCTTCTCCTTTTCCTCCTGAGGATTCAGTAATTTGCTCGTGATCATATAAAAGCAATGATGTTATGAATTTACTGAGGATCCTGCTGGCAGGGATATTATAAGTGAATTGTGCTGCATTTGCAGCTGATTAAAATCGAGATCAGCATTTTTCAAATTATCTTGGGAAAAGGCTGGGTGTAGGGCCCCCCCCTTTTGCTGTCATCTCCCTTTTGTGTGGAATGTAAACAATCAGGGCAATAATTTCTGCGGTGAAACGCAGCTTGCGATTTTCAGGAGCAGCTCCGAGGATGTTTTTGCTGGGGAGCCTCAAAGTCCCTAATTGCTTCCAAACTGAGGACGTGGAGATTATTTTTGTTATTTCTTACCTCCTTCCACCTCCCTTATTTTTGAGTAACCTCCCTTGAGTAATAAACTTTCACCTGTATTTATAATTGACAAGCATTTTTAAAACAAATGCAAACCACAGCAGAAACCCTGATAGGGGCTTGTGGGATGGCTGGGTTGAGGGAGAATGCCATTAGGCGAGGAGGGAGGAAAGAGGTGCCTTTCAGAGAGCCACTCGTGTGCTTGGCAGCAGCACAAGTTGTGTTGATGCTTCCACGAGGCTCCTCACAGCTCCTGTGAGTTTCAACTGGCCATAAAGAGGCAGAAGTCTGGCCATGGCAGGGCTCGTGTGCTGCCTCGATGGTAATTCCCACTTTATCCCCTTGTGAGCGTGGGTTGATCTCCCCAGAGGCAGGATGTGAACCAGGAGGAGGAGGAGGAGGCAAGCGAGGCCATGCCGTGGCTGCAGGCTGAGTGATGGCCCAGTGATTTGTCCTGTCTGACGGGGCACAGGCTCAGAAACCCCTCCCACGCCCTCCTGGCAGGAACAGCGCTGCAGCTCTGTGTGAGCAGCCCCTGGCTCAGGGACTGGCTCCTGGGGAGGGCTGTGCCCCCGAGGGCACGGACAGTGCTCCTACATCGTGCTGACTGTGCTGGTGGAGGGTGATAAGTCGATGAGCCTGGGTTCCTCAGCAGTGACAGCGGGCAGAGCCAGCAGTACGTGTGTGATGGTTCAGTGTGAGTGTCAGCCTTGGGGTACATCGGGATCCCACGTCAGGCAGCCCAACCTGCCATTTTTGTCCCCAGTGAGGTGCCAAATACCTGGTTTCTGACACCACTGGGACCTACTTTTGCTTCATGTGACGTGACCTCCACAGACTTCCCTCCTGCAGAATTCTCCTTGATTCTCTTTGGCTCTTTTGAAGGAGCAGTCGTAGCTCTTAATTTCCCATCTGCTATTTCCATCAACCAAGTATCTCCCCTGTAAACTCCAGACGAGACCCAAATGCAAATGCTCTCTTCCCAGGCTTCCTCATCCCTGCTCATCAACAATTTCCTTACGCCTTTATCCCTTCCCTCTGTTCCTTCCCCTTGACTGCCGTGCTGTAACTCTGGGTGATTCCCCGTGCCCAGGTGTCCGGTTCCGGGCTGCGTTGGGCTGGGACACATCAGCGGCAAATACGCGTCTCACCGGAGCGCCTCTGGGTGCCCTCTGGCAGCCCGCAGGCAGAAGGAAGGATCCCTCAACGGCTCCTCGTTTTCCTGGAAGTCCTTGAAGAATGAAGGCCCAACCTGCCCCACCCCAGGCTGTGACGGTTCTGGCCATGCCAACGGGAGCTTCCTCACTCACCGAAGGTAAAGCCCGGGGTTCGAATCAGTGCGAGTGGGATGATTTTGCTGTGGACTAACTTACCTGCCCCAAGATGCTGCTTGAGCAGCGTTCAGCTCCTCAGGCGAGGCTCAAGAACTGGTGCTTTTGGTGCTGAGTTCAGTCAGGCTGAAGTTTACTGAACAGAGAAAATGTGTGGTTGTTTTAACATTCACAGAATCACAGAATGCTTTGGGTTGGAAGGGACATTAAAGATCCTCTCATTCCACCCCCTGCCATGGGCAGGGACACCTTCCACTGTCCCAGGTTGCTCCAAGCCCCGTCCAACCTGGCATTGGACACTTCCAGGGATGGGGCAGCCACAGCTTCTCTGGGCAACTCTGGCCTCACCACTCTCACAGGGAAGAATTTCTTCCTAACATCCAATCTAAATCTCCATTTGCATGCTGGAACAGAACTTGAGCACCACAAATAGGAGTTTGGTGCCCAAGACAACCAGCCTCATCTCCCCCTCCTCACCTGGCACAACTCCTCTTTTAGGAAGCAATGTGTTTTTAATCTTTGCTTAAAGAAAATTGCTCCCGCTTTATAAATAGGGAGTTTTGTGGCATTATTCATAAAGCAATTTCCTCTGAACCGTAAAAAGCTTTTAGAAGAACTGTCTCGCAGCTTGAATTCCACCAAATGGCACATGCTCTTATGTTGAGAACGTAAGCACCTATAAATACTGAGAGTTTATGAAACCCATTTTTACTTGTTTTTCAGTTTGTCAGGGTGTCCAAGAGCTACTTTTGCTGGGAAGAAAGGAAAACTCTCAGGGGATGAAATTCTCAACACAAAGTTCAAGACCAGCGATGGTAAGGTTTTTCACTCCTTTGCCTTGCAGGTGTGTCAGGGTATTGAGCCCATGAATCTTTATAGACTGGAGAGGTTTCAGCTGAAATCTGGACACAGATTTCAAGGACATTGTGTACTTTGAACAGCCATTCCTTGGGTTTTCTGGGTGTTTGTAGCGGCATGGTACCAGTCCCACTCCTTGAGTCACACACTTTAAGGGAGCAACAAGAAAGAAGGCAAAAGAAGTAATGCTGAAATTCAGATTTTTTTTTTTCTTCATATATTCACTGGCATTTTTACAAATCCCTTGCAGTCATTCAGCAATTTTCACCTATTCAGGGCTTTTAATACTGAGATATTTCTGGATCTGAAATTTTGTTAGCGATGGCACTTTGCATTTCCAGGGCTATTATTGAGCTTTCTGTGGTATTTGACAAGGTTCAAGCATTGAACTTGAACACTTAGATAGTTTGGAACCTATAAATACCTGCACTCCTCTAGAAATATCACTTTATTTTATGGACCTCGTAATTTCTCATCGAGACATGCATTAGATTTTAAATGACATCTTTCCAAACTCAGGAGTGGAGAGAGTGACCTGACTGTTCAGGACAATCAACCTTGCTGGGTATGGGGATGTGTTGGACTCCAACTGCTCTGCTGTCCTTTGCTTTTGCATTTACATATTGACCTGTTCAAGTACCACTGAACTGTGATGATAAAAACATGAATTATAAATAAAAAAAAGGAAAAAAAACGCAGGTGAGAGGTATGTCCTGTTTAGAGGACGGTGCAGCAGGATGGGCTCAGCGGAAAGCCCGACACTTTTGCTTTTCCCAAGAGCATTTGCTGACTGCCCGTGACCTTCCCTCCTGCAGTTCTGGAGAATGATGAGGAGATCAAGCAGCTGAACAAGGAGATCAGCGAGCTGAACGAGTCCAACTCAGAGATGGAAGCGGCCATGGTGAAACTCCAGTCCCAGGTTTGTGTCCTTGGCCGTGCGTTCGAGCCCAGGGGTGCAGGGTGTTGGTGGGTGCCACCGGTGAGGGTTGGTAACCCTGCCGTGCTCCTTGCTCCGCAGATCTCCACCATGGAGAAGAACCTGAAGAACATTGAGGAGGAAAACAAAATCATAGAGGAGCAAAACGAAGCCCTATTCCTGGAGCTCTCAGGGTTGAGCCAGGCTCTCATCCAAAGTCTTGCCAATATCCGCCTTCCGCACATGGTAAGAAACTTTGACAGTGCTCAGCCCAAGCCGGCGTCGTCGCGGGACCTGTGCCAAACCCAATTCATGATAAGGCTTATTCACAATTAAAGAGTGGGAGAATTTCTTTCCATACACCTATGTGTCCTTTATAAGATCAGTACTTTTCCCTTATCTCTGAAGCTTGCATTATATCTCCCTTTTGTTGTCATTTTCTGCTGATCTCCCTTTGTATCTATTGTTCTGTCTCATTACATCTGGGAGCACTATCACAAAATAGGAAACTTTATCAAGGGCACCCAGTGCCTTTTAGGCTAAGACAGCACAAGCAGAGATCAGGAGGGATTGGATTTCAACGTCAGAAAGATCTTAGAGCTCCTATTATAATGCAGGTAGTTTCAATTCAGTTTTGAATAGCTGGCAGCTAAAGAATAGCATTCTTAAAGAGAGTGTATTTTGTTTAATTTAACAAGGTCTAACAGCCCACAGCATGTTACCATAGAGTTACTGAGAAATGAAAAGACTGCATTAAAATAGTAAAACCACAAAAGGCTATTAATTACCTTCTCTCTATTCCCAGGAATGTAATTACTGTTGTCAAAACCAGGTGTGTGGAGGTGGGGCTCATGTTGTTGAGGAAGCTGTCCTCTTACAACTCATAAAGACCACTGCAATGATCAGAGGAATGAGCTTTTGATTTATTTTTTCTTCCATCCTTTTTTTTTTCTCTTTTTCTTTTTTTTTTGGGAATCCTTTTCATTGGGGTTTGTATTTAAATTCAGGCTGGTTGGAGAGAAGCCATCCTCCAGCAGAGCAGTTTTGGATAGTATTCACCCAGCTGCCTAACTGGCAGAAAACCACTCGCTGAGAGCTTTTTTGTAAAGTATTTGACACATAAAGGTCAAATAAACTGTTCAGCAAATATTTTTTCAAGGTTTCAGGCAACTCCAATTAAATGATGCCCATGAGACTTGTATGCTCATTTGATTCCCGTTCTTTTTCTTCCTTCTCCCTCTCTTTTTTCCCCCATTAAGCCCAAGTTAGAGACTTGCAATGCCCCTCAAAAGCAGAAGCTGTGCTGCAGCAGAGAGCTGGGCTGGGCAGCTGCGAGCCCAAGGTGACCCGACTTTGCCTTTGGTTCCCTCCGTGATGTTTCAGCAGTCCTGTCGTCCTCCAGCCCTTCATTTCCATGCTTTAATTCAGCCTCCAGCCTGTCAGGCTGCCTGTACACACTTAACCTGACGCTGTTAATAGTTCCACAAGGCCAGTGCATAAAATTAAGGACCTGGTTAAGATCGGGTGGGATTAGGGCAATGATGAGATTGCCGTAGGTGCAGCACTGCACACACAAAAAGCTGTGATGTGGGGACCTTTATCTGTCTGTACTTACACAGAATCATGGAATGGTTTGGGTCAGAAGGGACCTTAAACCTCACCCTGTTCCAGCCCCCTGCCATGGGTAGGGACACCTTCCACCAGACCAGGTTTCTCCAAGCCTGGCCTTGAGCACTTTCAGGAGTCCCCAACTTCTCTGGGCACTAAGATACACAGACGATATATTGCAAAGACTCTCATCCGCTTCCTGCTCTTCTGCTAACGCTTTCATTTGGCTTTTTTTTTTTTTTGGCTGCAGGAGCCAATTAGTGAGCAGAACTTTGATGCCTACGTGAACACGCTGACAGACATGTACACCAATCAGGAGTGCTACCAGAACCCGGAGAACAAGGACCTGCTGGAGAGCATCAAGCAAGCCGTCAAGGGCATCCAGGTGTAGTGCCGCGGGACGGAGAGCAGCAAGCAGACAGACTGTACGATGGAACTTTCCCTCCAAGTATTCAGGTTTACAAGTTATAAAACTTGTTTAATGAATGAAAAAAAAAAAAAAGACAAAAAAAAAAAAGGACCAAAATGTAACCAAGAGGCCATTTCTGAGACATGGAACTGATCGAACTCAATGTTCTCGTTTACTTAACTTTGGACCTTCTTGAGAAAAGTGGGATTTTTTTTCTACCTGGACCACAAGGTAGATCAGGATGGAAGGTTAAATTCTCCAGTAGGCTGTGGGGCTCGGTAGCAGGTGAAGAGCAGGCATTTTTCACGAGTTGCTGTGCTCTTGCAGAGTTGATCCAAGGGTTGAAATGTTACAAGAACAGGGTCTTGTCTGATCCAAGACTAGTGTATGACTGGCTTAAACCCTCATGTTGTCTATGGTCGTATGTCCAGATCACCTACTCACACATGAGTTATGTTCTATGTTGCTACAAGTGCTGGAGCTGCAAGCTACCTGTAAATCTGAACCTGTGCTGGGCCTCCCAACCCCAAAGTGTTCAGATATCCACTGGGCATGGGAACTCTGAAGTATTATAAAGTAGCTTATTTTTATTTTCTGAAAGAAATCTGAAGAGCAGTTCTGGATCTCCAGTGGAAAGCGCAATGGAAAAAAGGTTCTCAGGGAAGCTTTTGGAGTTTGCAACTACAGTATTCCTTTGTCTGTCTTAAATATGAGAGTAGCTATTATGAATAGGCCAATTCCAGATATTTCAAACAGAAGAATTTCTTTAATGTGTCATGGTCCGGTGTATATGATTTTTTGGAAATCTGTTTAATGACAGTTCTGGTTCTTTTCATTATTGTGATCATCCCTACAGTGGCGCAGTACTGCCAGTCCAGAGATCATACATCAATGCCAGAGAATGGTTGAGATTGCGATGAACAAAACAAAACAAATCAAAAAAAAAGAAGCAAAAACCAACAAAAAGAGAGATGTTAATTGATGGCCAGAAAAGTGCTTACGTACCGTGAACCAGGAGTTGATTTCTCACACGTCTCCACAGGGCAATGAGGACGGTTTGGTTTGGTGTTCTAGGATTTGCGCGAAATCACAGCGCGAGCGCCATTCTGCAACAGGAAAAAAAGGGTGAAAAGGAGGGAAAAAAAAGAGGATTCAGGTATTGGGAATTCTTCCAAAGAAGCAGTTGTAAGCAGCTGGGTACACGCAGCCCTCTGTGCACTTAGAGAACAACTCTATGAATGTCTTTGCGACGCTGCTCTGCAGCACCCGCTCCATGGCCAGGGCCGGCTGTCACCCCACGGGGCTGCTCCCCACCTTCGCTCCCATCCGGAGCTCGCTTCCGTCTCCAAACAATTCAGTGGGGCAAAACCCCCTCCGAGGGGTCCCAGCGTGGGGGCATCCCACATCCCATATCCTGCATCCCTCCCGGCCGTGGGGCGGGCAGAACTGGGGAGGATCTTGATCTTGTTGGCCCCAACTAAAGGCAAGACTGTGGTGTCATTTCGAGCCAAATCCTGCAGATATTTAGGGTGTAATTCACAGTTTGGAGAAGTCAGTGGAAAGTCCCAGTGACTACCGTGGCCACTGGATCCGGCCTGGAAGCCCACGAGTGGCTTGATTGGAGTCGTTCCCCGTGCTGAGTTCCATAGGGCTGTTGGCCTGGGTGGGTTTGCTCCCGTACTTAAAGTGTTTGCAGGATCAGACTCCACGAGTTCACTTATCTTTAGAACCCATTCCAAGTGCAAAAATACAAAAAAAAAAAAAGGGAAAAAAAAAAGTATAAAATTTGAGGTGTTAAAAACACAATGTTCTTAACATGTAAATAGAGTCCAAATTGATTGTGACTGCAATTCAGTTAGTATTTAAAAGTAGAGAAATTGCACTTACTGGAAGAAAGAGAAGAAAAAAAAAAAAGTAGTTAGTTTAATTATCCTGTAAATTATTTAATTTTGGCAAGATGTATGTAATTTATATTTACAACACCTTATGTTAACTTTTTGCTATTTATTTAACTTTTTTATTTATTAATTTTATACTTATTTTAAACTGGACACTGCACCATAGAAATGAAGATAAAAGAAGCAAAAAAAAGTTAAAAATTAAAACTTTTGACCATAAAAAAATGATATTCCAAAAAAAAAAGAAAAAAAAAGAAAAAAAAACCCTATCTACAACTCCTACTTGTAATTTTGATGCAACCAAGTTATTTTTTATATATTTTGTTATTTATTCTTTTAATGATGGGAATTTTTTTAAAGATATTTTATAACTGAGACATTTTGATAATTTTTTGGTTTGTTTTTTTGTGGGGGCAGGGGCACTGGGGGGAAGAGAGACTTTTTCAGTTTTTCTTTTCTTTTTCATTCATATTGTTTCAGGCACTGATAACAGGAAATGAAAATTCTGTATTTATTATTTATTTAATATTTAAGTCGGGAAAAAAAAATGAACTGTGCTCTTGTTGTATATTTATTTTGTCGTTTGTGTGTTGGTTATGTGATGACTGAGTACTTGTTTATGTGAAGGAATACTGTTAATATTTAAATAATAAAGAGTCACATTGAAAGTTATAGCAGGCTACATGTTATTCTGTGAAAACGAATACTGTGATCTACTTTCCTCAGGAAATGTATTTTGCAGACAGAACTTCCTTATGTACTGGCAGGGTTATTTCATAATAAAACCCAGTTCTGTTTGTGACTTTAGTTCCTATGGTCTTTCTTCGAGCTGCTGCCAATTTGTCCCCGCTGGGCTTTGTCCTTGTCCTGCACCGTGGATTGGGGGTGGTCAGTATGTCCCTGCTGACCTGGAGCTCCAGCCAGGGACTGTACACCTCCCACCTGGCTCTTCCCACCTCCTAAGCTGGGGGATTTAAGGGCAATTTAGGTTTGGTACCTCTGAAGGCTTTGGAGAAGAAGGAGCTGCCACCATCCGGCCAAGCAGGTGCTTAAAATCCCACTGGTGCTATGATGGGAGTCCTAAGTCCCAGGAATGCTGCAGGCAGAACCTCTCTGGGCAGGACTTACCCCCTGCACCCCAAGGCTCCACATCCCCAGCAGTGCAGGAGCACCTCTGCTCTGGATACGAGTTGAGAGAGCTGGGGGTGTTCAGCCTGGAGAAGAGAAGAGCCTCTTCCAGTGCCTGAAGGACCTCTGAGAGAGATAGAGAGGGACTTGGGGCAAGGGTGTGGAGGGACAGGACAAGGGGGATTGGGTTCACTCTGACAGAGGGCAGGGTTAGATGGGATATTGGGAGGGAATTGTTCCCTGTGAGGGTGGGGAGGCCCTGGCACAGGGTGCCCAGAGAAGCTGTGGCTGCCCCATCCTTGGAGGTGTCCAAGGCCAGGCTGGACGGGGCTTGGAGCAACCTGGGACAGTGGAAGGTGTCCCTGCCCAAGGCAGGGGGTTGGAGTGAGATTATCTTTAAGGTCTCTTTCAATCCAAACCATTCTGGGATTTCATGATCTTGTGTCTTTGTGCTCCCACAGGTGGTGTGTGAGCAGAGGCGATGCCATTGGGAGAGGTACGGGAGATGCCAGCCCTGAGATGCAACATAGAGACGGACACTTCCCTCCTGGATTTCCAAAAAAACTTCACCAAACTGATCTCTGAGGTTTAGTTCAAATGCTGGGAGATGGCTGGGTTTTGTCAACAAGATTTGCTCAGTGGCATCAACCCGAGTGTGATGTTCACAGATTGCCCTCCTGGAAGAACGGAGCCTTTTCTCTGGTAAGAGTTTATATTTCGAAGCTGTGGCAATGAAGAGAATTTTTCACTGATCTCTGTGTCGGAGACATAATTTCTAAAGTTGCCAAAATTCAGTTTTGCTCTGCTGCAGCAGAGGTGAAATAGGGTAAATCATGTTAAGGCCATTTGGAGCCGAGCGAATTGGATCAAATGGGAATTTCAGGCAGGTTGATCACCAAGAAATTCAATTGTCTGATTAACTGAACTGAACTTCTGTGTCTGTCCCTGCACGGAAGCACAAGCACTGCTGGGTTGCAGCAGAAGGAGGTGGCCCTACCACAGGCACGAAGGTGAAGGGGCAAAGTAAAGCCAAAAATGTAAGAATTGTAGTCAGAAAAACAGAGAAAAGTTTGGGTAGAAGGAAGATTTCCCAAAGCTTTTTCTTGAGCATGTACATGTCCATGGGTGTTCACTGGAAGCTTTTTCTGCCTTCATTTACTGTCTTCAAGGTGTCCCGGGGCAGAACAACGAGCAGAAGCTTGGGACAGGCTTAGGATCCCTTAGCCAGTGGTCCCAAACACCCAAGAATAAACATCCCCAGCAATGAGGACTGCTGGAGATAGAGCCCAGCTTGCCCAGAAGCCTCAAGGGCAAAGTCTCTTTGAGGCTTTGCTGGACATAACTCGGAGTTGATGGGATTTTGTCCCTTTCTCACAGGAGGAAAACCCAGTCAGACTCATGTCCACCTCACCAGCTGGCACGTTGTTTTCCTGAAGGGCACATAATTGTTTTATGGGGGTTTCACTCGACTTTGCAGTGCCGAGCAATTCCTTGTGCCAATATTTGATTATGATGATCGAGCTAATAGACGTGCTCGCCTGTCCTTCCTTAACGAATTGGCTGAGCTGGATAATAGAGCGCTCAGATTTGTGCTAAATTGCAGCTCGGGGAGCCATCACTGGGAGATGTTATCTTCTCGGAACTGGCGTCCTTTATCGCGGGGAAGGGAATTGAATTGGTTTAAGATGGTACACTGTCAGTTTATAGGTGTGCTTAGGAGAGCTCTTAAGCCTCCTGCAGCAGGCGAAGGGTGAGAGCGGAATGTCAGAGCAGCGCGAGGCTTTGGCTTCAAGGATGCCAGGGAAAAGATACTCGTCAGCATATGGCTGTCTCTAAACATGTCGATAAACCATTGACCAACGAGAGTCATTTGGCCTCACTGATGCCACTGTTAATTGTTAAAAGCTGCTAATGACCCATTCCTCCAGTGGTACCTTCCACTTGTCAGCACTGACCTAATCTCTCCCAGAGAGGCACTCCAGCCATGGCTTTCAGCCGTAAGCAGCAAAGGGGGGAGTCTTTCCCAGCCTCATGCATTTTTTCTGATTATTGCTCCTCTTGCCCCACAGCTCCTCTGAGTGAAGGCTCGAACCACCTCACCCCGCTCCCACAACCAAGGGGTCCTGAAAAACACACAGCTGGGCGGTCAGGAAGGGGTTGCCTCATTCCCATCAGGTTACTGGGGAGAGAAAGCCACTTTGCTCTTCAGAGACACCATTTAGCATCAAATTCACCCCCCTGGGCCTCAGAAAGACAGTGCTGAGGCTGGGGAGCAATGGGTTGGGCTGGAGACGACACTGCAGCCAATGGAGCAGCCCCGAGCTGGAAATTGCTCCAGTACAACCTTGTTGAATTTAAAGGCTCTGGCTTGCACTTGTTAGTACGCTCACTTCTCCTACACTTTTACGAGAAGATATATCCTGAAACGACCTCCTGCTTTGTACAGAAGGGCTCGTGGGATTGAGGCTTTGGAAAGCATGAGGATGACGCGTTCTTCAGACAAATAGCTCTTGTTACTCCGGCTGCCTTCATCCCTGTCTCTCAGTGGGATGAATAAACCCAATTGTTGTAGAAATTGTAGTATCCGTTTTAAAGACATTTTCGACCCTGTCAACAAGGAAGGATAAGAACCTCCAAAGCCTGCCTTCATTTCTATGGCTGCAGTGCTCTTTTGTTCAAATGACAGGGACTGTCTGTGATGACCCAAAGAAACACGAGCCATGAAGGGGTAAAACAAGGACTCATGCTCTGCCTGAGCTTCCCCAGAAGGACCTGTCCATGCTAACACGTCCTCACAGCATCCTGCCCACAGCAGGTTAGCACCAGCACTCCCTACTGAAGTCAGGATATGGAAAAACTTTTCCTTGCCTCTTCCTTACTCACAACAAGTCCCAAAGTCCACCTACACTGAGCATGGGGCAATGGTTGAATGGTTTGGACTCCAGCAGGGGCTAATCCGGCCTTAGCACTGCAGGGGAGTTGGTTTTGGTAAGGCAAGTCCAAGATCAAGCTCCTCAGGTTTTGCCATTCGTTAGAGGACTCCTTCTCAGGCTCCAATATTTAATAATCCAGCCTAACCATGCTGAGGCTGTTTAGCAATTAAATAACATAAATCCAGAAGCTAGATTAATAAACAGTCTGGTCTGTCTAGAGCAGTCTACAGGGTGGAGAGATAAAACTATAAAATATTTATTACCAGCTTGGGGATGAAGTCATTAATTTAATAACTACCCATTGCTTTGCTTCTTACAGTTGTTCGCAGTCTGAAGGTTGCAGAAGATTAGGTGGGAAACTTACTGCTTCCCTGCTGAGTGGAGCTTTTCCCATGAAAGCCAGGGCCCAGCTCCCATCTGTCACCCCATTACGTTCGGAGGTGGTGAATATATTACCGTGCCTCTTCCCGAAATAAAACAAAACAAAATTTCTGCTGGCCACATGGCAACCCTCCGCGGGATTTAATGAAGACACTGCCCTTTGTTCATGAGGCCACTTCCAACAGCTGCAGAGACTAAGGCAGAGGGATCTCTGGCCACGCTCGTGACGTGGCTCCCACGGTGAGTACGGCCCCAGCAGCACCGCCAGTGCAGGTGCCTTTGGGGACCAAAGCTTTGGCTGGCTCTTGTCCTAAGAGGTCGGGAACGCTGTCTGAGCCTCCCTCATCAAGGATTTCTCAGTGGGTCTTCACGTTTTCAGGACAGGGAACAAGGGTATTAGTTGTGTCCCTGCTGTGATTTGATATTGGGGAGCATCCAGGACTTAGATCCACGCATCCGCTTTGCAGTGATTATGGCTGGAGACCCCTGATGAGCGTGGTCCCCCGCTGACAGCTACAATTTGCAGCGATACTGCAGCAAAAGTCATGGGGAGAGAGGGAGGGAGGGCGGCTGTGCGCCCTTGGCATGTTCTGTCATCGGTTTTATCCAGGGACAGCAAAGGAGTGTCAGCTGAGGGAGCGGGGTTTGAGCGGGAGCAGCGTGTGATGTGGGACATCACCGCTAACAAGGGGCTGAAGCACTGCTACTCCTCCCCAACGACTGCACTGACAGCCAAGGTAATCAAATTCCCCAAATAATTTAATCGAATTGTTAGCCTGTTTTGTAAGATAAATAAACTAAAACCAGGCACGGCCCGTGAACACCAACCACAGCATGGATGAACACAGGGGTGCAGCCAGCCAGCCCTGCCTGGCCTGTGGCTGCTGGGTCCCTTGGGAGGGACCAGCTCCAGCAGCACTTAGTGTCCACCCCTGTTCCTGAGAAGGGCAGGGGAAACGGCTCAGGGAGGACTGAGGGGTGCTGGGGGGCTTCTGTCCTGACAGAGCTCAGCCGCCAGCCTTGGGAGAGCCCCATTGTCCACGGGCAGCCCCGATCCTCCTCCAGTCTCAGAGAGCTGCAGAGCCACAGGACGGATCCCAGGCAAAGCAGGAATCAGTGGGAATCCTAAGTGGGTGCCTTGAGGAAGTCCGAAAGGTCAACAGCAGAGATGGTGGCCAGGGATGGAGAAAGGCATCTGGGCTGTCCAGGCAAGAAAGGAAAACAACAGCTGTAAAACAATGCTCTGGCTTCTGAGGCTGCCACAAAGGAGATCCTTGCAGGAGGTTTGTGGGCAGCTCAAAACAGCCAAGTCCAAACCTGGGTCTCCAAGTACTGGAGATGAGAAGCTCTGGACAGATGGATCGAATGAGATATCCTGGCCAAGATTTTGCACTGAGGGTTAATGACATCACGCTGTGCTTTAGCACAGACAGAGTGAGATTTTAGGGGTACTTTTAGCAGGGTAGGGAGGAGAGGGAAAGAGAGAGAGAAAATTCTTACAAATCACAACAGACCTGCAAGATATTTCTATTGTCACCCCAAAAGTAACAGAAACGTTTCTGCAGAGCATTCACCTCAATTTTTCTCTCACAGCAGACTAATTTGGAACTGTCAGCACAAGCATCTTTGTCCTGACCATCCTGTACCCCAGCACACATCCAGCACAGGCAGGGCTAACTGCAGAGGCCCCACTCCAGTATCATGTCATCGCATTACCCTTTCATTTCTCTTATCAATGCTGCCATTCAGTTCCACTCCTTATTCCCAGCCCTTATCACAATGAGCCAAAAAAGTGCAGAACATCAGTCAGGAAGGGGAAAAAAAAAAAAGAACAGGTGAAATTCTGATTTTGTCAGCTAAAATAGTTTCCAGATGAGCTCTGCCCACAAAGAAGCTGAATCTTGGTGATTTAGTTGCCAAATTTTACATTTTCTCCCTCTCCCCCATCTCTGCACTCATCTCTGAGCTCAAAGTGGAGTCCTGACACTGCAAAGCATTAATAGAATTAGTCTCCTGCTATAAACTGTTCACTGGGGCTTGTTAGCTCAATTGTTGATGCTAAATTCTTATCAGCAGAGCCACCTAAAAGAGCATTAATCAAGAAAGGCTGAACTCCCTGCCTGGGTCACAGAAATTTAATTAAACCCCAAGTAAAACTGGAAAATCATTTTGAAAAGAGAAGAGATGAATGCAAAATGTTTTTCATCGTTTGACTCTGCATCTCCGCAGTTCAAACCCTCAGCCGCGTTTTCAAAGAGAGTTTTGCCACAGCAAAGGTTGAGGGAAACACAGACAAAGCTTTCCTCAGTGCCTCCTTTCATACAAGGTCCTGATGCTCATCCAGGGTAAATGAAATATGGAAAACCACTGATTTAAGGCCTGTTAAGGATCTGCACCCACAAATGCAAAGGAGCAGAATGCAAGTCCAAGTAACACAGCGATGTCCTCGAGTAAGGTTCTGTTATGGTTAAAGTCGCGTTACGGTTGTTAATTTATGGATTTGCATCTATTTTCCATTTGCTGTGCAAAAAGCCTCACGCAACAAACCATTTATTTGGCAGATGCAGAGAAATATCAGCATTGGTACGACCTCGTGTGGGATATTGTGTGCAGTTCTGGGACCTCTCTTTGGAAAAAGAAAAGATTAATTTATCCTTGAACAGGTGCGGAGAAGGACTGGCAGAGTGATTAGCAGAACTGAGAGCCTATCTTAGGAGAGGAGATTAAAAGAGCTTGGCTTGTTTAGCCTAGAAAAACAAAGGTTAAGAGGGGATATGATTACTTTTCATAAATACATTCAGGGTGGGAGGAAGGGGAATGATTTATGTTAGAGGATAATATGGGTGGGAGATCAAATAAGGCACGTCTTGGCCAGGAATAAATTTCCACTGGAAATTCGAAGATGTTTTCCTGTTGCTGGAGGAGGGAGGTTTTGGAAAGGCCTTCTGAGCAGGGTGGGTGGGCCCCTGTGGTCTTTGAGGGGACAAATGTGGCTGGCTCAGCCTGACCGTGAGTCTGCAGGTAGGACACATAGGACTGCCAAAGGCAAAGCAGGGAAGTGTGAGATGGCCTCCATCTGATTGCATTTTTATTATTTATAAATCCATAAAATCCATTGATTTTATTTAATCCGTGAATCACTTGAAAGATCCGGGGATGGTTTTCTTTCTCCATCGATGCGAAAAGCTCGATTTTTGAGATTTTTATTTGGCAGTCGCCTCCAAATCGTGGCAGATGGGCCACAACAAGGCAGCAGAGGGACAGGAGAGAGAGCTGGGCTCGCTGGTGCTCCTGGCAGCACCGAGAAGAGATGAAAACACCTCTCTGCTCCACGTCCCCACTGTCAGGGACGGCTGGTGACACCTCCTCCCACTCTCAGCCAGGCTGCACCATCTCCTGGCTGCCTTCCTTCGATGACACACTTAAGTGAGATGAATCCAGGGCTTTAGGAGTCCTTTTTCCATGTGGCACTGGTTACGCACGGTGCAATCCAGTGGAAATCAAGACATATGTTCTTCCTCTTGCTTCAGCAATTACTCACAGAGCCCTGAGATGAAGTGAAGCAAGAGGACACACACACACACGCGCACACACACATATATAAAAATCCTTTGCATAGGCAGGAGGATCTCAAGCGATTTGCTGTCAGTGTGTTAATATTAATTCCAGTGTAAATGCATATGCCTGCATGTATTTGCATATGTGCACGTGTGTGCATATGCATATATAGAATATTTGCATATGAAAGCGGTACGGAGCCAAACTGACCAGAAAAGACAGCACAGCATGTTTTAAAAAATGAAAAAAAAAAATGGTGAAAATATACCCCTATGATTTAACGCTCCCCCAGCTCTTAATTTATGTGAGTCCTCCTGTCACTCACTAATTACCCTGTTGACTTACCAGCCATCTGTATTGCCAGGCTGCAGGTCAGCTCGGCCTGCTGGGCCCTGGCTTGGGGGCTAAAACGCATTTCTACTGTTTGATCTTCCAAATAAATAAAACCATCTCATTTTAACTCATCATCACTAAGAGTTCAGAGGTTAATTCATGCTGACTGCTGTTTGGAAAATATGTATTAAAGAAATTGGTTTTAAAAAAATGAAGGTGGAAACTAAAACACGGGGAAATAAAGACAAGGAAAAGCAAGAAAAACCTTGGCTTCAGCCTGGCCTTATGAAAATTGCTCGCTCTCAGCAATTATCTCAGCTAATGAAGGATGGAGACTGATTCTCTCTGGTAAGACCGTGGTTGCTGAGAGTCGGGACTTGTGCCTGTGAGGGTCCCTGCCCTGCCCCAGCCCGGGAGAAGATGCTGAGGTGCCACCTCCGAACCCCGCGGCAATGCCTGTACTGCTGGGGACACCTTGTGGTGCACGGCTGAGAGAGAAACGCTGGCATTTAAAGTGCCACCAGGCCGTGTTTTCCCGATCCTACCCTGCTTTTTCCACTTCCAGGGGCTGCTGGGGCTCTCCAAGGCAGGGGCAGCTGCCCACAGGCGTTTGCAGGCAGGAGAGAGTCACTGATCCATTGCTGACTGTGACTCCTCGCTCGCAAAGCCCCACTGAGCTGTAAGGAGGGAAGGAAGGGAAAGAAGAAACACAGAGAATCAGCAGCTGGAGACCCGTGGAGTCTCAACTGTTCTTTTTTTTTCTAAGTGTGGGGGTTTTTGCAATATTATCAGGCAATTTTCGCTATCCTCCAGAGCTGGAGCCCCAAGCTGTGACACCCACGGAGGTGTTTTCAACCACAGCAACATTCTCAAAGGAAAGAGATGGGAAAAAGCTGCCGAGGGAGGAGAAGCAAAGGGAAGCTGGGGACGAGCCCATGGAGCAGTGACAGCGTGGCTGCCCGGGCCCAGCTGGGCACGAGGGATTTGGGCCACGTGCAGCAGAGATGTGCAGGACTCAGAGGTGCAGAAAACAACCCATCCCTTGGGGGTGACCGTGTCCTTTCAGCTGCTCCCTCCCCTGGGTTGTGCTCCTGACATGTTTGGGGTGCAGGCACTGAGGTGGGGACCTGCAGAGGGTAAACATCCTCCCTGCGTATTTGTCCTGGCTAATCCCTGCAATTCTCTGGCTGGAAACAGAGGCTGCAGGTGTCACTGATCTTGGCAGTTTAAGGCTGGAAGGAATCACGAATACACCCGGGAGGGCACAGGGTATTTGGGAATCCCTTAAACACTCTCCAAGTCCTTTCTGGGCTTCCTGAGGACTCTTTTCTGCCAGAAAGGGGCACAAGCAGTGCTCCCCTCCGCACCTGCGAGCTCCGTGCTGACAGCACAGCTGTTTTAGCAATAATTGCAAATTTTTTTTTTACCCAGCTTTTATTTTAACAATTTTTGCACACAAACACCCGCCCCACCCCCACCAACCAGAAACCAAAAACCCAACTGCTATTTTTCAAGTGATTCCAGCGGCAAGGGGAGCAGAATGGAATCACACGTGCAAGGAGTTTGTGTGTCCTGCGTTTGCAGTTTCCAGCGCGCTGCCATTATCCCCGAGCATTCTCCGTATGAAAGATGAGGGAGAGTGCAATCACCACGGCCTGTTTCGGTTGAATCAGCAAGGAGGAGTTTCAGAGCTGGCTCTCCCCGAATAATCCCATTCTCCCAGGCAGCTGTCTTCTGCAAAATGAAAGTGCAGACATCTACAGTATTACCCTGCGCCTGTTTGCAGAGTCTGCTGTTATCACGTTAATGAAGGGAGCTGAGATAATCACCTTAAAGCATAAATAAATCTCGGATGCTGATTCACTTTCTCCTATTTGAGTCTCATTTACCAGGGTAATTCTTTTTTTTTTTTTTTACTGCTGTGGGCTTGTTGTGTCTGCCAAGACAGCTTTTTTTTTCACAATTCATCTCCAGAGAACTTGAATTAAGAGGCCTCTTGTCTCGTTGCAGTTATTCCTTCTCATTTTGCAGCCATATGAAGTCCTAGATCCCAGGCCAGTCCAGACAATTTTATGTCATCTGCAGCATCAGCCAGTGCTGGGTGGGTCACTTACATATGGAAACAAACACACGCTTTTAGAGGATAATTTCTCTCAGTCTTAGACAGGTGACAGGAGACACCTTTTCCCCAGATGAAAGAGCTCACACGAGTGTGTAAAATTTAAATTCGTGGCCTAAAGCTCAGTTATGGGACAGGGATCCCTCACGACACGAATGGCCAGTCCGATATTGTGAAGTTTCACAATATTCCATATTTCCTTCAAGCCCCAGTCCCTGGAATCAGGTGAATTTGCATCTCACTTATTTACCCCTCCGTTAATTCACAGCTGGCATTTACGGTTGCAGGGGGAAAAAAAAAAATATTCAAGCATGTGACTCCAACTGGATGTTCATCAGCTCAAAATGAAGAATATTAACCAGTTCCCACCAATTTTTTTTTCCTAAGTTCCCTTGATTTTTCCCCAAGCCTGACTAATGACACCAGAACAGCCGGCGTTGGCCAGGCTTCACACAGGAGCTCCGGCTCCAGCGCCAGGGCTGCCTGTGCCAGCTCCTCACTGGCACCTCCCCAGTCCCTCGCTCCCTGCATCCCCTCCCGCATCCTTGGAAACCCTGCTCGCACCAGGAGCTGGGGCACGAGGGCTGGGAGCACTGGGAGCACTGGGAGCACTGGGAACACTGGGCGATGAGCTGGAGGAGCGCTGGAGGAGCAGGTGTGGGGGATGAAGTGCTGGGAACAAGAGCTTTGGGAAGGGCAGAGGGTCCGGGAATGGGGAAAGATGTTCCCAGGAGCTGTGCGATGGGACAGACGGGGAAAAACGACAGCCACGGTCTGTCTCTGGTCCCGGTACGTTGCATTAAGTGTGCGTGGCAAGGTTTTGATAGCGAGGCGGCTTCTGGGAGAAGCTGCTGGGAGATTTCCCCGTATCCCATGGAGCCAACTCCAGCCGGCTCCATCCCCGCGCCTCCCCTCACGGAGCCAGCCGTGGTACAGTCCCGCCCCCCGCCGGGCAGCAGTNGCGGCCGGCGCTCAGCTGGGCAGTGTTTACAGCCCGAGCGCGCCGGCCTGGGCTGCGCCGAGCCGAGCCGAGCCGAGCCGAGCCGAGCGAAACCGAACCGAACCGAGCAGCACGGAGCCGAACCGAACGGAACCGAGGCGAACCGAAACGGGCCGAGCCTAACCGAACCGAAGCGAGCCGAACGGAGCCGAGCGGAGCCGAACGGAGCCGAGCCATCCGTTAAGGTACCGCTTTTGCCTTAAATCCCTGCATAACCTCCCCTGTGCTGCAGCCGGGGCTGTGGCAGAGCAGGGATTCCCCTGGAGAGCTGCTGGGGCTGAGGAAGCGCCTTTCTGTGCCCTGTGCGTTGTTTGGAGCCCTCCCTGAGCGGCGGGCGCTGTTGGTGTGCCCGGGCAGGAATCGCTCCCGTGCCAGGGTTTTGTTGCAGGCGTCTGAGCTCTGCTCCTCCCGTCGGGCTGGGTGGTTGGATTGCGTTCGGGTTTGTTTTTCTCGGAGGGGAAGATGGCAACGGGGGGATGTTCCGACACCCAGAGGCACCTTTGGTGTCTCTGCTGTTGGGCAGCGGCACGGGTTTGTGCCTGTGAACTTTGTCCCTGCTCACGTTTGGGGGGAATCTCTGCTTTGCCTTAGGAGGGAGGAGAATGCACCCGGGGTTCGCTGCGGAGGGAGAGGCTTTCGTTTTGAAAAGTTTAATAAAAATGAGAGCTACTTGGTTCCCATTTCCCACCAAGCGAAGGTGTGGAATCACGGAAAGAGAGGAGTTTGAATGTCGGGGGTTTAAGTTCTGCCTGTAAAACACGCATCTCACTGGAAGTAAGTTAATGTGCGGTAAAAGCGACGATTTCAGGAGCGACTGACACCTGTCACAGCGCGGATATTCCTTGATCCCACTATGGAAATGTCTCAGCCAGCGGCTCTTGTTGTTGTTTTCCATGGTGTAGAACATGGAAGAGCACTTGTTGTCCATGGAGCTGAGCTAAAACCAGGTCAGACCAGTTGTCCCAGTGGGGCTTGCGTACATCAGCAGGAATTTGTTGGGGATCCAAAGTGGAGCACTGTTAAAGGCACAACTTCTTATTCTTGCTTTAAATCTAAAAATGTACATTTAAAAAAAAAAAAAATTAAATAGCCAAAAGAGCGGAGGAATGAAGGAAACCTAAGAACAAAAATATGTAAAAGAAAGTCAAGGGATTCGAGACCCTCGGTGAAGAGAGTATTTTAATGTGGAATGTTAAATAAAGACCAAAGATAAAGGCAACCCCATGTTGCAAATGCAATGAGGTTTTGTGTATGTAAGAGGAAGGGGAAAAAATAATTGGTAGATTAACCCACCTGAGCCTTTAACCCGATGGGTTCCCACTGTGAAGTAATAAAACACAGTCATTTTTTGTAGAGAAAATGAAGGAGTAACTGTAGAAAGGGGAGGGACGGCATTTTATTTCAAGTTTTTTTTTTAATGGTCCTGAACTGGATTGATGTGTTTGAGACATGAATGGATTAAAAACTGGCTCGAGTTCCCTGCCTAAGTGTATCCTGTTTTGTGTGCCTCTGCAGGTAATCAGAATGGTGTGTTGTTTGAACAGCAGTGAAATTTCCTTGGAGCCCTGTAGCTTTGCTTTGTTTCCTCAGAAAATGAAAGTGTATAATTTGCTCTGGCTGAACGTAACAAATAAACCCCAACAATTTCGCTGTAGGCAGATCTTCTGATCCTAGGAATGAACTCCAAAGCTGCTGCTTCGTGGTTATTACTTCGGGCAGGGAAAGGCATTGTAAATAAACACGTTTAAAAAAATCATGGTGTGCTTTCTGGAAAGGGTTTTGTTTTTCTTAAGATATGAGAAGGGGAGAAAAAGCCAGGTTAATTTTGAGTGGTTTTCTCCCCCTATACATTTTCCTTTAAAACCTGTAGGCTGCAGTGGGAATTCTCTCTGGAGCTGCTGTCTGTGTATTAAGTGCTTTACTAATGGTGATGGCTGCAGATGAGCTGTGTGAAAGTGCATTTGCTAAAGTGCATTTGCTAAAGTAAGCAAGGTTGACAGGTCAGAGTTTTGTTGGGTTTTATGAACCTCCGAGCATTCAACATCCTGATGCGTGTTCAAAGGAAATGTAATTTGAGATTTTTCTGCGTTTCCTGCTTGTGTCTCAGTCTCTTCAGTTGCCATCGATGCTGTTAGAGGTAGAAAGTTTGCGTGTGACGGGAATTCTGACAGACAGCCCAAACTTGCGCTGTTGTTTGGGCCTGCAGTGAAAAATGACCCATAAGCACAGGAGCTGGAATAATCCTTTATATAAAAGGGTTCAGTGGAAAAGCTGATGTGCTGGTAAAACGGTGGGAGGGTTTGAAGACAGGCCTCGCACATTGAAATTGCCTATTGTGTTTTTTTTTTCCCCCACTGGTGTCAGGTACTGGATGCCAGATCTGCTGGATTTTGTTTTCCATTGTTGGGGTGGGGGACGGGAGCGCTGGGGTGAGGTTTTTCTGGAGCTTGTGGCCCTTGGAGTGCGTAGAGACCTCTCCCAAAGTACTCCATGTACAGCAGCATCATTCAGAGCTGGAGTGCATGTTCTGTACCTCACCTTGCTCTGTTGATATTTCACTTTCAGTGTTTACAGGAGGCTGCTGAAGATGGGAGGCGCGGTGAGCGCGGGAGAAGATAACGATGAATTAATTGATAACCTGAAGGAGGCCCAGTACATCAGGACAGAGCTGGTGGAGCAGGCATTCCGAGCCATCGATCGGGCAGATTACTACCTGGAGGAGTTCAAAGACAATGCCTACAAGGACTTGGCATGGAAGCACGGAAATATTCATCTCTCGGCGCCATGCATTTACTCGGAGGTGATGGAAGCTTTGGACCTGCAACCAGGGCTGTCGTTTCTGAACCTTGGCAGTGGCACTGGTTATCTGAGTTCTATGGTTGGACTCATCCTGGGTAAATACCTTTTCAGTCACGTTAACTGTTTGTGTTAGAGCTTTAAAAACAGATTTGGAAATCGGGGACGAGGCATTCCTCCACTAATGGAGCTGAAAAGGTAGCTGGGAAAGTAAAGAATGCATTAATCCAGCTCGGCAGTTTATCAGGATTCTCACAACCTTCTCTGGGGAACTGGACGGGATCCAGATTTCTGTGGCAGATCAGAACAGGCACCGATGCTGTGGTGGCTGCAGGGGATTCCTGCAGGTCTGGACACAAAGCTGGGTTTGTTTCCCCTTAAGCACGACCCCAGGTCAGGATCAGGAGCACAGTGTTGAAACTGGGACTGAGCAAGTCCACAAAAAGCTGTGCCTGCACCTGCTCTGTGCCTGGTTTTTGTTCATTCCTCTTGAGACTGAGACGTGTTTGAAATCCACTTTTGACTCCTAACTCCCCAACACGCAGATGGGAATATTGTCCGGGAAACACTGTAGTGCAGCAGGACTGATTTTGTGACCACATCTACAGTGGCACAAAGCAAATCACCAAAGTGTAATCGGATAATTTAAATTCCCCCTGCAGTGTTTCAGCCAGAGTTGTGCTGGCTGTAGATAGCAAATGGCTGTAGGGTGCTTTCTTCAGTGTTGTGGGACTGTCCAGAATTTTAACTGCTGCAATGTTTATTCTCAGGGTGAAGTCTCACTCTCATTTCCCATTTGTGATTTTCTCCTAGGTTTGTTGGCATTACTTAGGATACCATTGTGTAGCTCCAGGGCTTTTATATGCTTTTTGCAAAAGTTACCCTGTCAGTTCTGAATAAAAAGCACGAGTGCTGAACAACTTCTGTATTTCCCAGTTTGCTTTTTGCTGTTAATTGAGGTACAGTGTATGATGATTCTTCCTGATTTATGGCAGAGATTTTTAGCATATCAGCAAGGGGATGTAAAAATACCATGGATGTGCTAAAACATGCAGGCCATTGGAATTTTTTTCCAGGTGCTCACTTTCACAGCAATGGCATCAGTGTTTCCCTCCTATAGAGAAGTTTCCTGCATAGTTAAGAGCAAACGATTCAGAATCAATTGTGCAAAAGAGGCTCATTCGCTGCCAGAAATTGCAGGTATGGGGTTGCAATTCCCATTGTAGCAGTGAGAGAGCTGACCCTACACAAACCCCGACCCTGCACTCATGGAACAATCTGCTGGAGGAAGGAACCCAAAGTGTATCAGTCCTGCTGGGTTTTGTGCTGTTGCTGTTGCCATTCCCTGGTGTTGTGCACTTGCAGGTCCTTTTGGCGTTAACCACGGCGTGGAGCTTCACTCCGACGTCATCGAGTACGCGAAGCAGAAATTGGACTTTTTCATTAAAACAAGCGACAGCTTTGACAAGTAAGAATGCAAAATGCCCCTTGGGATTAATTTGGTGCTTTTGGCTTTGCTCAGGGCGGTTCTTGCTCCCATGTGGCCCCTCTGGATTCAGGGTAATCTGAGGATTCAGGCTCCTTAGGCTTGCTGAGCTGCAGTGTGTGACCTTCGAAGCCGGTGTGCGTCGTGGGGGAGTTTCAGAAATGTTTGCTGTGTTTTTAATAGCAGTGCTGATGTTGCAGGGCTTAGGGGGAGCTGAAGAAGTTTGTTTATTTTTAAATGCACTTGCAGTAACAGCTTAAAACTCGCAAATAACAATAACGTGGTTGTGCTTGTATCCGAGAGCCTGCGTGGTGATGAGATTATGAACTGGTTTTTGTGGCGGCCTAATGTGTTTTATCTGAGAAGAAGGAAAAATGGCATTTTAAAATATGAAGGTGGTTTTATGATGATTAAGTTGGTACTAAAACTGCCTGGGATTTGATTTATGTTCTTCCTTAGACCCTCCATTCTGCTGCTGTCACAAGTAATAACTTCCCAGCCAGATAACCATTGCCAATAGTAACCTCAGCAGTAAAAGTTGTGGCTGCCACATTTTTGGATCTGTTTCACAGTTTGTTCAAACGGGGAAGCAAAGCATCTGTGAATACCTGATATCCTCCTCTCCTGGGAGGAAGAGAACTAAAATCATGACATGCAGGATTTTAGGCTGCTCAGCCTCTTGCTGTTCCTGCTGCCCTGGGAAGCTGCTGAGGAGGGGGTTGTATTTTCTGCATGTTGGCAGCAGACTGAAAGTTTCTGGCGTAGACGGTGCTCAACAGGGTTGTTTTTTTCAGTCACGTTGTTATTGTTTGAGGAGATGCTTTAAGAAAGACTTTCTTCTCTCTCCAGACAAATATAGCTATGGAGCAAAAGCGAGCTGAATTCAGAAATCAGCATGCCTGGAAAATTGGCATTGCTGAGTGATGTCTGCTGGGTTGTGCTCCTGGAACAGTGTGTGCAGGAACTGTTCTCTGGCTGCTCTCAATGTCCAGCACTCTTTGCAAACCCAGAAAGCTCCAGGAAGTGTTTAGGAATAAATAGGTGCTATGTTGAGCTGCCGCTCGAGATAGCAGTAAAAGAATGGATGTGTTGAACAACTTCTGTCAAAATCAGCTTTTAAATGTAGGCCTTAAAACTTAGAGAGTTTTGGAGCTTGTAAGAAAACCAGAGGCATCACAGAGTCACTCATTTTTCTTTTAAACCGAGTCAGAAATGCTGTAGGCAAAAGGTCTTTTTTATGAAGGGTGAAATCACAGTTCTTTTGAAGCAAAACTTCCATTGGCTTCAGCACAGCTTACTTCTGTAGCATCAGGTGGTAATTCCCCACATCTAAAAACCAGTTAAAAGCTTTTGAAAATGCAAAAATAAAGCCAGGTGCAGTCCTTGAAAGACTTTGACGTTTGGAAGCGCAGGTCTCATATTTGTATTTGCATACCATAACTGAGTCAGCATCAGGTGACTAAAAATAGCTCATTCTGAAGAGTTACCTGCAGCTCAAGCATGAAGTGATGCATCCTTATCCTTTGGAGATTTTAATCCATGAATTCTGACCTCGTTGTTCTGTGATTTTGAGACTTCTGGCTGTGGTCTGGTGCAATAATGTCTGGACTAGATGGGCTTTGGAGGAGAAATCCTGTAGAACTGTTGTTTGAGGTTTTTTTCCAAGTTTTTCATAGTTCAGTTTCTCCAGAATTGTGAAAATCATTTATGTGATGAATTGTCGTATTCTTTGTCTAACACAAGTCTTTTTCACTTTCAGGTTTGAATTTTGTGAGCCATCCTTTGTCATTGGCAATTGTTTAGAGATTTCTCCAGACTGCACTCAGTACGACCGCGTTTACTGTGGTGCTGGGGTCCAGAAGGAGCACGAGGACTACATGAAGAACCTGCTGAAAGTTGGAGGAATTCTTGTCATGCCTCTAGAAGAGAAGGTTGAGTGCCTTTTTACTCATATTTCAGTTATTCTTAATTCTGGATCTTGGTTTAGTCAGCAGCTGCTCCTTCAGCTGGCCCTTGCAGCAGGCTGAAGAAAGAATTAAGTGCACCAGTTTTCACTATGACTGAAAACTGAACTCTGCACATTCCTAATATGTAAGAAATTTGTAGTTCTGCAGTCTTTCATGCATCGCAATCTGTTGTTAATTGCAGTTTTACTTTCACACTGCAAAAGTGTGAGCTGGGTTTTGTTCAGTTATATAATTTAGTGTTCTTAATGGCAAACCACAGCATTTTGCACCGTGACTGGCTCGTGAAGGAGCGTGCAGGATGTCTCTCTTTGCAAATGTCAGTGGATTCTTTTAGTAAAAAGTGGGTCAAGTTCCTGACCTTTTACCTCTGTCGGGGAACTTGAGAGCAGCAGGGTGCAGGATTTCTTCCCAGTAAGAGGCTGAGCAGTGGGTTGGTGTGGGAGATTTGATCTGCAGACCTTTTCAGGAGTGTTGGTGGTGACTCAGGAGTTTTCTCAGAGGTCAGACACAGCTGCTCTGGTCCAGCCTGGAGGAAGATCTGGGCAAGCAGAGCGGCCCAAATTACCAGTGCCCGTGCTCTGTTGCAATCGATGAAGTTACTTGGGGCTAATCCTGCAAGGAGTTCTCAACTTTTTTTAAAAAAACCACCATTGTTTCTCCTTATCACCTTTTACTGTTGCAGCTTCCAGTACTTTAACTTGTCCAGTCAGAAAAGTCATTTGTTCATTTATATTTGTTCCAAAATCTCACTGTAGTTCCCACAATGGACAATAATCTCCTTGTTTTGCTTCAGTTGACTAAGATAACTCGGACTGGTCCTTCTGCCTGGGAGACGAAGAAGATTCTTGCTGTTTCTTTTGCTCCTTTGATTCAGCCAAACCACGCAGATTCAGGAAAATCGAGGCTCGTTCACTTGCGTGAGTACAGACATTCCTGAGCGTGGGGGAGGTTCCTTCTGCTGCTCGGCTGTGAGCTGTGACATCCCTGGGAATCCTTTCAAGGAAAGTTACTCCAAGTCCTTCCTTTTTTTGAGCAGTTGTCTGTCTTGTGCAAGAATTGGAGCCTTACAGATTCTAAATCACAGACTCACAGAATGGTCTGGGTTGGAAGGGACCTTAAAGATCATCTTAATTCCAATATCCCTGCTGTGCACAGGGACACCTTCCACTGGGCCATCATTCTAAACACAAATGATTTCTTGTGGAGTTGTACCTGGACTCTGCAGGGTGTTTTGTCCTTGTTTTTGCACATTCTGTTCCAGGATTGAATCTTGCCATGGCTCTCGGGCGCTGTGCCCACAAGGAGGGGAAATACACAAGCAGTACCTGTGAACAAATGTTGTATCTACTCAGAGATTCCCACCCCCAGCAATCCAGAATTATCCTGAGCCTGGAATGCTTGAAGGATACGAGTTGTGCAGTTCTTGGTTAGCTGTTTGAAATGCAGGTCATATCAGTGGCCCCAATCTTTAGATTAAGACTTCAATGTCAAGAGGCCTCTTAAGAGCACATGAAGACAGAGGTACTTTCATAAAGAGATTAGTGAGGCTTTGGTCTTAACCTGGAAAGGTGTCTGCAGGACAGAGAGGAGCTCAGGAAACAGTCTGCAGCGTGCTAGAAAGTCCAATAAATGCACGTTTCAGCATGATCTCACTTTGTAGTGAGACCTGCACATAAATTACATGTAATTATTTCCTGCTTCCTTCACTCAGGTCCCAGGAAAGCTCGCTTGTTGGCAGAGGACAGGGAGTTTTTGTATCAGTTTTAATTCATTTTAGTTCATGGATCTGTGTGCATCAATACATTTTAAAAAATTTTTGCTGTGTTTTCTGGGCTGGCAGCAAATAAGTGCAAAAGACAGAATAGTCTTCCAAACCATTAATGTGGGAGGCATTTTAATACAGTAACTTATTGTAATGTTTCTATAATTACTTCTACAAAATGGTTTCCAGCCTGTCTTCACCCACTAAGTCCGAAGCAGTTTTTGAAGAGCATAAATAGCACTTGTGTTTTATAAGTGCAGAACTTGGCAAAGCTGAAGGAACTGTACAATAGAAAAATCATTTTATGGAAGAGTTAAATAGACTTCAGGTCTAGTTATCTACCACAGGAAAGTACCTTATTCTATGTCATTCAACAGTCACAGCTCCCATCACTAAGTCTGCATTCATACAATCTTTAAGATGTGTATCTTAAAATAATTGAGAACTCGAAATCAAAGTGGGAGATTTTTTAATGAGAGAAACGCACAATTAAATTTTGTTTGGAAAGTTGCAACGCAGTTTATCCGAGTTGACAGGAGCTGAATGGAGCTGTTTGTGTAATCCCAGCAGGGAATTCAAATGGCCTGATTTAATCTGAGCAAACAGAACTTTTCCTGGGAGTACTTTTTGGGGGAGTTTCTCCGTCTCCGCTCACGGCTTTCGTTTGGTTGCAGCCCCCGTGGCCGTTCGCAGCCTGCAGGACCTGGCTCGCATCGCCATCCGAGGCACCATCAAGAAAATCATCCATCAGGAGGCCATGAGCAAAGCTGGCAACGGGCTGAAGAACCCCCCCAGGTTCAAACGGCGGCGGGTCCGGCGCCGGCGCATGGAAACCATCGTGTTCCTGGACAAGGAGGTGTTCGCCAGCCGCATCTCCAACCCCTCGGACGACAACAACAACAGCGAGGACATCGAGGAGGAGAGGCCGGAGGAGGAGGAAACCAAACCCTCGGAACTAAAGCCAGACCCCCCTGTAAACTTTTTGAGAGAAAAGGTCTTGAGCCTGCCTTTGCCCGATCCCTTGAAGTATTACTTGCTTTATTACAGGGAAAAGTAGTTTTCCTCCTTCTAGGAAGTGGGAAGTAGGCAGAGAATAAAGTATTCCTTAGGGCTTGACAAACGTGTCCCACTTGCTTGCCTGCGAATGTGACACCCGAGGCAGTAGGCTGGCTGGGGAATGTGGCTGCTGTAAACTTCGACATTATAGCTTTTTTGAGTTCCTTCTTTCTTCTCAGTTGTGTGCTATAGTTTTATCCTACAGCAGGGATTCCTTAGGAAGCAAGTTGGTGAAGTGCTCAGCTGCTTATGGAAAGGAGGATTTAATTCCCTCGAAATTAACTGCAGGAGATATTCCTAAAAATCTCATGGCTGCTCTACCGAATATCAGTTTGGAGAAACTCCTAAGCAGTTCCCCAAAGACCTTTCCCGTCTGTGCTCTCTCCCACTAAACCTGCCATGTGTTTGCCATGGTGTGTGTTTAATGGAGGATGAAGATTATTAGTTCAAACCTGACCTGGCAAATCTTGTTTCTTCCAGTAATCTGAAAAAGCACAACTTTTACAGAAAAGGAAAGAATTTTTGGCATTACCCTTGTGGCATCCAGGTTTTGAATGAGAAGGAAAGCATCAGCTCCCCTTTGGTTGGTCTGTTTTGCTTATAAATGATATATAATTTTTCAGTAAAAAGTGTTTTACAAAATATTGGTTTTTTAATGGAAAACACCTGTTCTAAAGAACGAGTTGGTGGGTTTTTTGTGGTTTTTTTTTTAAAGCGATGGAGGCAAGTGAGGAATTGCAAAGCTGTTCAGCTTTGACAGGATGCAGGGGTAGTCAGGGATGGGACTTGTTGTCTCTGAACATGTTTACAGAGTAATTCTGAGTGGGGAGGAGGGCAGAGAAGAGCTGCAGAGCAGTGAGTTTGTGAAAGCTGAAAGCAGAATCCGTGGGTTTTGCTGTTGGGTGAGATAACTTAGATCGTCTGGGCTGAACAGAGCGAGGTGCAGAGCAGCAGCCTGAGCAGTGTATCAGCCATGAAGAGTTCTGTGGAGAGTGTGCAGATCCTGAAAGCAGTCAGGAGAGCCAGATCCGTGCAGTTCTTGGGTGTTCCTGTGCGTGTGCCCCTGCTGTGGCAAGGCAGCTGGAACACAACTCGTGCACAGGTGTTCCACAGTGGAATGAAGTTGCTCAGCTCCGTAGGTGGTTTTATTCCTGCAACAACGAAGTAGAAATTTTTACCAGGCTCCTATGGAAGGACTTGTCGCTCTGCAGGTCTGTGGATGTGAGCTGTCATTTTTATTCCCAAGTCTTTCTGTCATGGCGATGGAAGGAGATGCCATGGAATCAGAGGGTCACAGAATGGGTTGGAAGGGACCTTAAAGACCCCATTGCAGCTCCCTGCCTTGGACAGGGGCACCTTCCACTAGGCCAGGCTGCTCCCAGCCCTACCCAGCCTGGCCTTGAGCAGTTCCAGGAATGGGGAGTCCACAATGTCTGTGGACGATAAAATACTGCGTTTAGAAGAGGTTTACTTGGTTCAGCCTGTTTGGAAAATCTACCTGAACTGGTAAAGGCTGGAAAGAAGCCCTGGAGTTGGTGTTGATGTGAAATAGTCCTGAAGCTGGGGGGATGAAAGGCTCTCTCTCAGGAGGCAATGAAGCTGTGGTAAGGCATTGCCCCATCAGAAGCACTTAAGTTGGTATCACTTTGATATCTTTTGGTTTTTTTTAATGTGTGCTGTCTCCTCATTTTCTGAGGAGGAATGAGTGAAGACTGTATTGCCAAATGGTCCTGAGTTGCACAACTTGCTTCATGAAAACTAGTTTCAAAGTTCTGTGTGGCTTTGAAAATAAATGAATAACTTGTATGTCTAAGCCTGAAGTGGAGAACTTTTCCTTGCTTAACAGGATTTTTGTGTCTCTTTGGGAATATTATCTGATAATCCTGGATCACGTGGCTGCTGGCACATAACAGAGTCATAGGCTGGGTTTTGCCTCTGGTTTCCTGTCTCCACTTCTGGTCTCAATGATACCCGGAGTTGTCTTTCTCCCTTGGATTTTTGATTTCCTTATTTGCAGCGGGGCAGTTCTGTGGCCACTGAGCTGATGGTTTCCTGGAAAGCTGCACGTCCCCATCGTGTAATTCTGGCAACTCCCCTGAATTTCTTTCTACAAATGCAAGTCCTGAACGTGGTGGTAAATAGAGGCTTGATAGAATCTGTGTGTAATTATTCCCAGTGCTTCCCTACAGGCTGTGGGCCTCTTACTTGTTGGAAAATTCTGCTTAATGGGTGTCATGCCAGGCATGTGCCTTTCTGGATTGTGGCACAATTTCTCCACCCCTCCATAGTCCAGGGTGCCTCCTGCTTTTGGCTACCAGGTCATCCTTCAGTTTAATCTCAACACTTTCAAAGAAGTTCCTTTTAAAATGACATTAAACTTCAGGTTCCTGTTAGTGAGCCTTGCAGAGATTCTGTTAAAAGCTGACCAGTTGAGGGAGGATTATCTTTCATTTATCCCTTGTTTGATTTTTATGCCCATCCCAGCCCCAGTTGTAAAAGGTATTTTATCAGATTTTTCACCAGATTTGCCTTTTTTATTACATTTGCTAGATTTTTGTAGCTTTCTATAAGATGCATAAATACTGCTATTTTTTTCCTGGATAAGGTTGAATAAATAAATATATATATACAGGAAATTTATGTTCTCGGTTGTCAAATTGTCCCCTTGTCCAAAAACCCCCCACAGATCTAAACAGATAGTAGAAATTTTATGTACAATATAACTGTGAAATAGTATTGCTTATAGCCTGTAAATAAAGGGGAATTGTAAATACATTTTCCCTGTGCACAAGCACTTGCACTGTAGTTTTGTAGGCATTTCTGACAGAGGGATTGAGGCAGAGCTGGGTTTATATGGATCTGGGAGCTGTCCAGGAATTGTACCTGCTTTGTTTCCTTTTGGGTTCTAAGTAGTTGTCACTTTTTTTTTTTTGTTTTTTTTTTTTTGTATGTGACTCCTTTTAGGTTTCGATCCTGCAGTAAATTTGCAAAAAGGACTGAACTTCAAGCTGCTTTAGTCATGAGTGCGTAAGCTGAAAAATCTCTGTATAGAAACTAGAGTTAAACTGGCCTGAGGCATGCAGAAGTGTTATGCAACTTAAACTTTATTCATAAGTGTTTCTGTATCAATAAATTCAGTAAAGACTTTTTAGCCTTCTTAACATGGCTTTGCATCATGTCGTGATTAGAGTACTTTGTAGGCGAGTGCTTATTTCCATGATTGGAGGTCAAGACACAAAACCAGCAGGAAAAACGCTGAATAATGTGGTGCAGGAGCGTAGTTTCAGATGAACTCCTCAGAATGGGATCCCTCAAATCTGCCCAGCTGATGAGTTCCAAACCTCGGAGTAACGCAGTGGTGCAGGATGGTTTTTGGGATCAGCACACGCAGAACTGATCTCGATTTAATGTATCGGGGTGGATAAAGAGTGAACTCCCTTCCCTGGCTGTTTGACTGGGAACAACAGATATCAAAAGGTGATTTTGTCCATTTCTGTGCTTCGAGGAGTTGCCTGAACCAAACATGTCAGGAGTTTGTTCTGTGCATTCTGAACTGCAGCTCCCCTCTTGTCCCCCGGGCTCTGTCTGAGTGTTTAATTAACGCGGATTTTTAAGAGCTGGTGTTCGAGGCTTTCATTTCTCCAGTATTGAGAACAATATTTTGGTTTCAGCTGCGGTAGGAATCTGATCATAATAGCAAATACAGCTGCTGCTAATTAAATGAATCTGTTAACCTTTATTCCATAGGATAATTGCCTGTCTGTGTGTTTCTTCCTGTCATCTGTGTGTATGATAAATGTTCTTTTCCCAGCTATAACAGGAGATTAGTCCAACGTTAATGTTTTCCTTCACGTGATGCGTGCTGAAAGAAAATCCTTTTCTGCTTTGGAAAGCCATGGATGTGTCATACAAATGGTATTGAGGAAATTAAATTTGTCAGATGATGTTTATGTTCACTTCATTGTGAAGCGTACACCACCACATTTCCCTGGGGTGTAGAGAGGGGGCAGGTCCCCTGAGGGAAATCTTTCTACTGAAGGAAAAGGGACAAGAAGGGAGAGTTAAAAATAAAAAAAACCCCACAGGGTGAAGGGGAGAAAAACCCCACCTGAGGGAACCCCCCCCAAACTTTCTTGCTTTCTACAGGTGTGAAAAGTCTGTGTAGCAGAGGCTGGAAATGCTGGAGCACAGGACACAAGTGTTGACATCATTCCTGGTGTTCAGGAGAGAAGTTTTGGTTCTTGCTCAGAGTTGCACACTCCTTTTTAAAGACTTTGTCACAGTGATGGAAAATAAGACAAGTTAATGTGAGTGTAAGGGGCTGGGGTTGCTGGTGTTCTGTAAGTCACCAACATCCCGTTTGTCGTGAGGGGAGATAAGCAAGGCAGGAGAGGTGCGGTGAAGCTCAGGCCTCTCAGTAAATGTGTGGGTTGCAGAATTTGCCTTCTTGCCCTGAAATGACTCCCTGTGCTCTGTTAAACCTGCTGATTTGGCTCAAGATCCCATTCCTACAAAGTAGTGGGCAAATACCCCTCAACCCTTCCCGAAGCCGCTCCCCCACGGCACAGCCGGGCTCTGGAATGCGATTCCACAGACAGGACTCGTTCCACAGAAATGGGACTGAGCCCCGGCCCAGCTCTTCTCTTTGCAATACAAATAAACCTGGAAGGGATGGTTTTTTTTGCTGTTGTTGCAGAGGGTTGGTTTAGAGCTCAGAGTTTATGCACCACAGAGGCAGAAAGCAAAAGCCTCGTGTTTGCAAAGCGGCCAGATGTGCCAGGGGAAACGATGGCTCCAAAATACTGACGCGTGGTTTGGAGAGAGCGTTTTTGTTTATTTTCCCAGCTTTGCAGAACAGCTCCTACCAGCTGTGCTGCCCTGTCCCAGCAGAGTCCAGTGTGCTTGGGAAGGAGATGATGTGGGGAGCAGTTGGGCTGGAAGAACAGAGGACTCCAGTCAGGAAGATTTTCACGTACCGCGCGTTGCCTGATGCACACGGAGGACGTGCTTCTAATGCACTGAATGCCTCAGGGGAATCAAAAGCTGTCATGTTTAACCCGGAGCAGTCTGGTCTCAGCTGCCAGTTGCTGTATAGAGGCTGAGGATGATAATTTGGCTTTTTACAACCCGTTTTTGTGAGCAGGGTTGGCCTGGGTTGGGTTGGGTGGCCGCTAGAGGACACTCTGCCCAAAACCATGAGTTCGGTGAACTTGCTTAGATTTCCAAGGGATGGCAGGGCAAACAAGCAGCAGAGTGCCCGAGGACTAAGTGCAGAAAGCCTGCAGTAGAATTCTCTTCTATAGCTGGAAAAAAGAATACATCTTTTACTTTCTACGGCATTAAATTTTAGGTGAAACCCCAAACCCAACACTCTCCCCAAATGCTCAAGCGACAGAGAATCTGAACCGGGAAGGTTTAAATGTCACTCTTGTTCAGTACTGCTTTGTCACATCAATTATTCTGTAGGGTACAGTACAAAGCACATGTGCAGGTTGATGGGAAACCACCATTTGATCTTCCAGGTTATGTGGGATGGTGCCGTGTTTGAAATTCCTCAGGTTTGTATTTATATCCTAATGCGTGTTAATGGCTCCCTCGTGCTCAACCCACACATTCAGGATCTTGTAATAACTTGAAACCTAAAGACAGGCTGGTTTCACTGCAGCTTCTTTATAAAGGTGATTAATTCGACTGGAAACAAATCCTGCCTTTTGCATCTCAATTTTATCATCCAGTGGGGAGAAACAAAGGGAGGACTGCATTTCCTACTGTTCAGACTCAGTTGATCTCATTGTTTCTTTCCCTCTTCATCCCTCAGCTGCCTCGAATTTCTCAAAAATCCTGACATTTTTCCAAATGACATCCTCGTAGAAAGAAATTATACTTGGTCAAAGGCCTTTGAAATGAATCAGCTTTTGCTCTGCCTAAGAAACTTTACAGATTCCAGGGTGGGGTTTTGTCTTTATTTGCAGGTTATTTATCTCTGTTAGCGATCTCCCTTTTAAAATCCCTTATCTGTAACATCCCACGCCCACATCAATGGTTGCAGGCATATTTTTGCTTGATGTTGTAACTACATGTAATAAGAGACAGCCTCTATCCTGAAAGTCGTACAGCACAATACATTTGACAGGCTGCTGGATAAGACTGACTCTTTAGTCTGCAGAGTGTGCTAGGGCAAAAAAATGGACATAAAAACCTTGGCCCTGAGTCTTTTGCATCCCAGCTCAGCCCTGGAAGCACGGGGTCATTTTTTGGTTGCCGTCCATGGAGGTGCATTGTGCTTTCGGACAGATGCCCGAGGAGAAGGTGAGGAGTTAACTTGCTGTTCAAAAGAAGCAACAAGGCGAAAATAGATCAAAATGAAGAGTTTGTATTTCAGCGCCACAATTAGAGAGGGGTGGGGGCAGCGTGCTCTCCAGTGATGTGCAGAATGGCAGAGAGGGTGGGCGGCTGGACTGTCAAACTGCCTTAATTTAATTGCAAACACATGCTGATGAGTCCCCTCCTCCTGGACCTCAGGGCTGGGAAACTTTTTTTGTCAGCTCCCTGCAGCTCAGAATTGAGGCAAATACGCTCCAGCAAACACCATGCTGGTCAAACCTTCAGCTCTTGGAGGCTTTTTGTATTTTCTCCTCCTGCCTGGTTTCTCCTGCTCCTGCCCCAGCCGCTGCCTGTGCTTCAGGACTACAGTGAGATGCATGCATCTGATGTTGGAAACCATCCCCGAGATCCCGCCCCAGACAAACATTCTGTGAGTAACCACTTCATTTTCCTGCCTTTCTTACCTGCTTGGTCTGTAGAAAGAAGGGGAGAAAAAAAAAGCCAAGGCCAAAGGCATACTTTTATCCTCCTTTTTTCCCTGCAGAATGATCTGCCTCAAGAACTGTTTTGTGCTTTTAAAACATGAAACAGAAACTGCTTCTTTTGGCATCAGTTAATTGTTAATGGGACAATCAAGGGAATCGAAAAATTTAATGAGATTTATTCCAGGGCAAGCACTGGAAGGCAGTTTTGGGGAATCAAAGGTCAAGAGTGTTAAACTGAGCTTATGGAAAGGAACAGAGTTTGCATTTCAGAAGGCTTTGTGTATGGGTGTAGGGGAGAGGGGAAACAGAGCAGCCCAGGCTTTTGTCTCCAGTGACACAAACACTTTCCTTATATATACAACACCATTTCAGTACTGAATTTCTAAGTACTGGTTTTCCCCTTTCTGTTTGAACTGTTCAAACCAAAGTTAAGGCTTATTTGGAAAGTAACGACTGTGGAAACTCACAGATTCCTTGAGAAATAAGAAGGTGAGGGAGCTGGGTCCATTCAAACAGGAGAGGTGGAGGAAAAGGACACGTAATGCTTGGAGCTCTTACTGATAGGTGCAGAAGAGCACTTCCCTGTGATTCTGAACTCATCCTGAATTTAAAGGTGGCTTTAAGATGCAGTGGCACATGACAAAATCCTTCCCTTCGTGCTACTCCTATCTGATCCCTTGGCTTGGAAGACCTTTTTTTTTGTAAGTAGTTGGAAAGACTTGTCAAAAATGAATCTTCATACTCACCCTCCTTAAACTTTGCAGAACTTTTCCAACATGAGTTTGAGCAGCTTTTCCCTGTGCTCGTAACAAACTCAATTTTATCTCAGCCAGCACATCCCTACCAGCGTTTCTCCCACAAACATCTCACTGACACTGCTGATGCACTTTCTCTGCTGGCAGCCTGAGGAGCATGCTGTGGGCAGGATGCTGGCACTGGATTGCTGCCATCCAGGTCTGCTTTGGTGGGTGGAGACCACAGAGGTTCGTGCATTAGGGGCCCACAGGATGAGACCTACGCTTGCTACAGCTGCCAAAGCTTTCTCACCCCCCGGGCTGGTGCTGGAGGGGTTCTTTGCAGTGTGACCCTGCTCAGTACTCGCTCACTGGGCAGTGGTTATGTGCTCTTACAGCAACTTGCAGCATCTGATTCTTCACACTATCACCAACCTTTTTCTCCCCCTTATTCCCCTTCATCTCGAAATATTAAAATATTTAAAATACCCTGACACTGATTTTAGCAAAGTCACTTATTGCTCCTTGTTTAAACCTGGATTTTATTGAGGGAAAGGTTTTTTCCATTGGCTGAACTGAGGTATTTCTGAGACCATTGAAGCTCAATTCCTGTTCTCTGTTCGAAATGATGCAACGTTTGCTGTCACAGTGGAGCCTGAGTGTGTTTCTGCTAGAGACCCTTCGAGTACAAAGGGAGGGAAGTTTACTGTGTCACCAACTCTTTCCCAGTTCTGGAATGGTGTGGTTCCAAGCTCCCTCTGGCAGCAGCACGCTTCATTCTCTGCACCACCTTGAATGGGAAACTGGGTTTTAAAACATGAAAGAAACAGTATAGGTGTGAGATATAAAAATTGCAATATTGCCAAGGAAGGTGACTCTTCATAGACCAGTATTTTTTAAAGGTGATTTAGCCATTTTATTCTCTTTTACTACTGTCTGCCTAATTATAAGCAAATAACATACTGGTGATCAGAGATCCTCACAGACATAAAGACAGACGAGCCTGGTGAGTGCTCTCTGTTGGCAGATCCTGGGCCTTTGTGTGGCGAGGAAAAATCCTGACTTTCTGGCTATCTTGAAGATCTAATGTATTCAAATGCATTTCCCAGCCAGCATCCCATTGTATCTGTTATAAATAGCATTTGAATAATTAAACTTTTTTTGAATTGTGGAAGATCAAGGAATGCTTCTTAACCAAGCCCTGACTCCTCCAGTTTTTTGGTATGTTAGTGTTTCTCCTGGGAGAACCCTTGTGTCAGACTGAACATTTGGAATTATAGCAAGAATAGTCTTGATCACGGAGCTATTCTGAGCAGAAAATGTGGGATTGGGATATTTTCCACAGTTCATCTTTGGTGTGAACAGGACTGAGTCTGTGACTGCCGCTCCAAACCCCGATCCCAGGCTCCAGCTCGGTTCCCTCGAAGAACAGCTGCAGTTTCCAGATGGGGTTTGCTTTGAAGTTGGGAGTTTGGGACTTTCTGACCTCTGTGACTCTGTGCCACCCTCTCTAAGAATCCTGGAAGAGTGGGGAAGTCTCCTAGCTGGCACAGGCTGTGCTTCACCACTGGCAGATGGCCCCTGGGGCTGCAGCCAGCTGGCGGCACTTGGAGCCGCCCATCGCCTTCTCCGAGCGATGCTGGGATTGGCATGGAACCAGCTCCAGGATTGATGAGCTGTTACTGGCTCCTCTTGGGTCGCCATTTCCCTCCTCCCTTCCCAGTCCCAGCTGGGTACAGCTGAGGATCTGGCCCAAAGTCTGGTTTTAGCAATAGACTATTTATCTTTGGTAACGGAGTCTGCTCGCTTTATCCCGAGCAGGGAACAGGATGGCAGGAACGACTACACGTGTACAGATAAGCCATAAAAATTCATGGTGTAGAACTGCAAACGTATTTTGGCTGTTGTCTGTTCAATTGGAACACGATTATCCAGATGTGATCTGCTGGTTACCGCTGGGATTCGGGCGGTTCTTTCAGCCAGCAGCCCAAGGAAGGGAACAGCTGTGGAACATACACTCCGAAAATTTCAATAGGTCTTTAACCTTCGCAGCCATTTGTTCTGCAGTGTGACATTTAAAACAATAAACTCCTAAACGTGTGGGCACGAGTAGAAGAAATCCATGGAAAGAAGTTCCCCTCTGGCTGGCAGCTAATGGATTGCAATCCAATTATCCATGGGTTATTCTTCTTTCTGCATTATGCAGGGCACATAATGAATGAGTACTGCAGGAGGAACATAGCTGAGGGCGCAGGGCAGGATCCGGGATCCGAGCACATCGCTGGCATGAACTGAAGACGACCCAGTTGTTCACAGACCTGGCTGCTAATTGGGCAGTGGAGGCATGGCCAGCTTGACGAGTTTTGTTTGCCTTCGTCATCGTGCTGGTTTTGGTGCCTGCTCAGTTCCTCTCCTCCTCCCGCAGGAGGAGGGCTGGAGTAGGACAGGGTGTAGCTCTCTCAGTCTATTAACGAGCACATTTTCAGAAGGAATTTTATACATTTGTTGGGGAAAGGTTTGCTGAGCAAACGAGTTCTTGGAAATGCTGCTCTGTTTGTGGTCCCTGTCGCGTGTTCTGGGTTGAAGAAGGGATTACTCATTTCCTCTGTGTGTGATAATCTTATATGCAGCCATTAAATGCACACCCACACATTCTGCATCTGCCAGGTAGAATGTCTGTCTGACTTCTTTCACTGTAGTATTTAATCCATATTAGACCTCCTAGAGGTGACCAAGAACTTTATGTTCTATTTTTAGAAGTCTCTTCATCGGAAGCAAAATGGGGAGGGAAGGTATTTCAAACATAGTTTCCTCCTAGAAACATTCCAGCATCTTTTCATGGAAGCATCCTAAGTCTTGTGATTGGAGCTACCTTAAGTGTTTAAAATCCGACTTTCACTGAACTCCCCAGTGCTTCAGCATCTGGTTCCCACTTGAGTATTTGTATTTTTGTTGCCCTCACCACATCCCTCTCCCCGTAGGGATACCAGGACCTTTTCCTGTGCTCTTTAAGGAGAAGTCAGTACTTTTTGGTGAAAGAATGTGTGTGTATTCTGGGTAAAAACTTAAATGATCGTGCTCTTAAAAAAGTGAAAGAATGCCACTTAAGCTACACAAGACCCAATATTAAAGTGTTTATTTTACTTCCTCTGAATCAGGGTCAGAACACACTTCAGGAGGAGGGAAAAGTCGTCTTCCTTTGATGTAGGCAGTATCCTGGATAGTTGGTGCAAAGGAATTATGCATTAGGTTAAGAGAGTCCTCGCTGCCATGAATGCCCAGGAATAGACTCAGCTGGTTTGGGTAGGATCAGACCCTAATCTTCATCCCACTTCTAATACACATTATCTCAAGTTATCTAACATTGATGAATTCAGCATCTTTTTATGTAATCTTCCTACTTGAATACGTGTTCAGGACCAAAACTATGTTTCAGAGGTGTTCCTTGTTCCCACCCTTCCTGGAAAGAGCTGAAGGGATGCCGGGTGGCATTTGAAACGATTCCACCAGGAATGAGGCACCAGCAGATCCCTCCTGCCCTGGCACTGCCTTTCAGGCACAGCGTTCCCACCAGTCTACAGGCACAGAAAAAGTGGGATCGAACCAGCTTGGTACGCTGGCTGCTGGATTATGGTCAAGTTCCTGCCCCAGCTGACGCAGAGGGAGCCCTTTTGAAAATCTGACTCCTGTTTGTGGGAGCCGAATCTTAAAAAGCTGGGTTCAGGAATGCCTGTGGTAATTTCTTAATTAAAATCTAGTGTTCCTAAATCTTCAAAATAAGTGGTGTGGCAGTGCAACAGGGAACCACAGCCCGTTCTGCAGAGTGAGGCTCCCTGCAGCTGCTTGCTCTCCACTGTTCCAACCATGATCCCATCATTTCATCTCCTCGTATCTCCATGCTCAACATATTTTCCTTCCTCTTCACTCTTTGAACAGTCAAATCTTGATGTCTTAAGCTGGTAAGCCCCAAAATAGCCAGGACTTGGAAGATCCCCAGCCCTGAGCCTCCCCATGGTCTCCTCATCTGCCTCGCAGGGCTGGCAGGGCTCAGCTGTCCATGTAGGGGTTCTGGGATGAAGGCTGTCATTTATTAAAGCCATCCGGGGACTCGTGTGGGACATGGACATTCCTGAGTTGGGGAGCTGATGACAGCGAGTCTGGAAGACTTCATTTCCATCTCAGCAAGGCAGTGTTCCCTTCCTGCCAGGACTGGAGTGGTTTGGCAGGACTGGGGAACCTGCAGAGCTGACTGATGCTGTGCAGATAAGTGTGAGGAACAGCTTCTTTCTGATAAATGTCCTGGCTCTTCTTGTATACGGGAAACTTGACTTATGGGATATTTTTAGGATGTGTTCAGGATGTCTTTCGTGCCCTCATTTCTTCAGGAAATGCTGGGAGGAACTTCAACACCTTATCTCTGTGAGACCACCTTTACTCTGGGTGTCATTGCTGGTAATGATTGTGTGGCTGCCACCTTCCAACCAGATCTGGGCAGACCCGTCAGCATCACTGCTGTGCACAGCGCTGGGAGCACAAAGGATTCTCCAATGAAACCAACCCAGTAATTTCCACGGAGCTGCAGTAAAACGCCTCTTGTAGCTAATTATCTGCTTAGTTAACATAGTAATACATGAGTCTGTGAAAGCCTAAATAGATTAAACAGAAGTGGAAGTTTCTTGTAAAAGCCATTGATTGCTTTATATGCTAATCACTGATAATTATTTAACACAAGGCTTGCAGGGATGATTGTTCTGATAGCAGCTGAGAGGCTCAGACAGATTGAGTGTCATTCTGTAAAGAGCCATTTCCTCATCCATTTGCAAATTCTGGCATTCTTTGTAGCCTCTGTTAATAGTTCCCAGATTCAGAAAAGGTGACTTATTTCTACAGCACATCCTGGATTATCCTCGTATTCCAGGTCCCTTTCCTGTCAGAGCTTGGGCACGAGGGTTTGGTGAGACTTTCTGCTGAGCCAGTCAAGCTGATGTTGTGCAGAGGGATCCGTGTTGGGTGATGCTGCTGTCCCAGGCCTCCACTCTGTGTGAAGGCAGAAGAGGATCCAAAATCCATTAGCAGCAGCTGTTCCTTGTGGGAAGGTCATTTGTAATCCCAGACTGCCATCCTTGAAATCCTGGGGGAGAGTTAAATCACAAGGGATTATATTTCCCCCCCCATTTTTTAAATTCCCAGGTGGAAAGAAGCGGGCAGGAGGGAGGGAGCCCAGCTGCTGGGGCAGGGGGGCAGCTGGGAGCGGCTGCTCTGGGAGAAGCTCCGCGGTGGGTCCCCGTAAAAAGCACATTTGTTCCTGAAAAGAAACGTAAATTTCCGGAGTGAGTGCCCTGGGAATAGAGAGGAACAAACGTTTCTGTGTGAGAGGAGAAAAACTCTGTAGGGAATGTTCTCAATCAAACACATGCAAGGCAGGGAATTCCCAGTGCAGCCCTTCATTGCCAGCCATGCTTTGGGCTAAGGCAAGGTCTGGAGCAAAAACGCTTTGGGTGAGCCAAAGTATTGGGGCTTTTGTATGGTAAAGAGGAATTTGTAGGTTCCTCTGCATCCCCAGGGACTTTCTTTGCTGTGCAGGGACCTCCACATTGGTACTTTTAATGCTGTCTGGGATATAGGGAGCAGAACAGCCTGGTCCATCCTTTGCCTCTAAGGCAGGATCTACCTACCTAAACCATGAGTGGCTGTCTCACCTGCAGTCCACTGGGTGCTTTATGAGCCTTGCTAATTGAGATATTTGAAAAAAACCCCTGTATCTGCAGTTTCACTCAGTGACTATTTGCCCTCTCTATTTGTAGCAATTTCCTGACATAGTTATTGTATCTATTGCTAAATAAACCATTTCAGTTCTTTTCATTGTCATGTTTTCTAGACTTCAGATCATTCCCGTTGCTTTCCTTTGGATTCTCTCCAGTTATTTCACATCATTTCTTGAAATGAAGTGCTCAGAGAAGAGATGCAGTGTTTCAGTTCCATTTTTGTCTGTGGGGAAAGCTGTTGCCTTTGTGATGGAGAGCAATCCAAAAAGAACTTTCCAAAGGATTGAAAGATAGCTGGGGTCCAGAGAATCATCTAAAGGCCTTACCTGGAACAAAAAACAGAAGAAAAATTAAAATATTTCATTAAAATAATGAGCTAAGTTTTATTACATGCTCCTTGGGGGTGGTGTAGTTTCAAAAGAACAAGGTGCCCAGAGAAGCCGTGGCTGCCCCATCCCTGGAAGTGTCCAAGGCCAGGTTGGATGGGGCTTGGAGCAACCTGGGGTAGTGGAAGGTGTCCCTGCCCAAGGCAGGGGGTTGGAATGAAATTAACTTTAAAGTTCTTTCCAACCCAAACCATTCTATGATTCCATGATCTTAAAATGAAATCAGCTTTACTCATTGTGCAGCCTCCTCCTGAGTACTTGCTCCAAGCTGTTTCAGCCCCCTTGGGTCCTCACTGCCAGTGTGGGGTTACCTGCAACGACTGCACCTCTTTCTAATTTGAATTTTGTAAATGCCAGGATTCTTGTTGATGCCTGTCTGGAAACAAGTGTTGAACTTGCAGCTATCTGTAGAATCCTTGGTTTAAACTCCGCGTCCAAGCGTGACTTCACCACCAGAATGGGCAACTCGCGCTTTTTCCTCTTAAAGCAAATGCCCTTAAAAAGCTGCCTTAAACTGAAAATTAGCCGTGTATTCCCTAAATGTGATAGATCAAGCAGTGCAAGAGGAAAAAAATCCACTTCATTGTGTGCTTTGGACAGAAAGCTGCAGCAATCCCCGTTCGTCAGCCTTTTGTGGTTTGTTATAATACACGGGGCCACGCGAGGTGCCAAATCAATGCACGTTCCCTATAGAAGTGTTTCTCCTTGGTTAACCAGGTTAAACCACTTAGCTCTTATTTTATTATCCCATTAGCAATCCAAACCCCATGTTTTTGGGTTCCAAGCTGATGTAGTTCCGTGGGCAGCCCTTGAAATTTGCCAGAATCCCCTGGGCTCCAGTAATTCTAATTGGAGTTGGCACAAATTTGAAATGCAGGCAGCGATAAGCTGTTGTAAGTCTTGGAGCATTGCAGAGCAAAATGGGAAATGCTCATTGTATGAGGTTATTTGAGCAGATTTAACCATTTTAGGGCACAGAGAGTTTTGGTAGGGAGCTAAATTATGAGTCCACGTGATGATGTGTGTTCCTCTACAAATCGGGGTGAGATGCAAGAGTAATTTCACGTGAATTTGGGGTGTTTTGATGCAGACTTCTTTCTGGTGCTTGTCAGAATGACCCCTTGAGTCCTTTTAGTGTCTAGTTTTCTGTGGAATTAGAATAAAGGATTTTCTCAGTGTAGGCTTGTCCCAGCTGTTGGCCGACTTTGCAGACAAGGGCAGACTCCAACCACTGTCCCCACTCCTTCTCCACTCCCTTCCCTGGTCTAATGGCTTGTTTATATCCTCTGCTTTTAGAGATTTACGCTTCAACCACATCAAGGAGATACAACCTGGAGCCTTCAGAAGACTGAAGAACCTCAACACACTGTAAGTTGCACTCCGAGGATATCCATTTATTACTTGTGTTAGTACCGTCCCCTAAAGTGGCTTAAAGGTGGCCTTGGGCTTTTAGTTATTTCAGTCAAGTTGTGCATATCCAGCCAAAGCTTTAAAATTCCCTCTGTTCCTCCCTGGATCACGTTTCTTACCTTTTTTTATTTAAATGTGGTGTTTAATAACTTTCATTTCTCACACTTCACCTCTCTGTTCAGAAATAAAACCTGGTGAACTCCAGCACTGACTGAGGATGTTTGAGCAGGTTTGGCCATAGAGCAGCCCATGAAAGAATTTCTCACCTGGGATCGAGACAGTAGAGGGGTGGATTAAAATCTTCTTCCTTTCCATGGTCTCCTCTAATGCATGAACCACATCAGTTGCTCTACATGAGTTTGACTGAGCATCCTTCAAATGCCATCTTGCCCCTATGCCCTGCCCTAAAAGAGGTGCCTACAGCTGCCCTGCCCCAGGTAGGAATGGGTGTAGAGAGCTGCCCCTCCAGCCCTGTATCCCACTCTCACATCACTGTACACACTGCTCCACGAACCAGCTTCTCACTCTCCCCAAAGGAAATCCTGGGAGCCTCTGCTCCTTCTGGCTGCTGCAGGGCTGAGGGTTTGGAGACGGATCTGAGTGCATCTGCACCCCGTAGCCAAGGAGCTGAAAACACACCAGCTCCCAAATCAGAACCAGAAGCTGTGTCAGCACAGCACTGCGCTGGATGTAGCTGGGCTGTTGAGACTCAGATCTAATTATTCAAGCTGGGACATGGTGCTAACAGCCACAGGATTTCCAGGTCCAAGCCGGAATTCCTCAGTGAGGCAAAGCAGCTCCTTTGGGAACCTGACAGATGTTCATACATTCGTGATCCCAAATGGCAACAGAAAGTTCGGGCTGGTTTTTATTGTCTGGCCTCGAGCGATCTGAAGCCCCTGATCCTGTGAAGGTGGCGGAGCTGAAGGAAGGCAAACCTGGGCAATAAGGCATTCAGTCAACTCTAAGTAGTTGTAGGAAAAGTGGGATTACAGCAAGACTTTATTATAGAGACCTCCTCAAGTGTTATCTTTGAAAAATCGACGTTTGCCAGAGATCGCTCCACTCTGTGTGTGGGACTGAGTGACCACGCCGTGGCCTCAGGATGTTCCAGAGGACCCTGGCTGTGGCCCAGGACGGGTGGTCATGGAGTGGGCTGGTCAAAACCTTTATTGCCACTGATGCTGTTCATCCAGAACAGCCCAGGTTGGTCTCACAAACAGCACCGTGTGGTACTTAATTGCCAAAAATAACAGGGAAGAAAGGATGCTTTGGATGGGTTTCTGTCATTTGAGATAGGGTCAGATACAGCGAGAAATGAGAAAAAAAATATCTGGAGAGATAACAGAGTCCAAGTCCGTAGGGTTTTGCCTTATCACAAAGCTCTGCTGAGGCCTCTCGATCACCAGCCCTGCTCTTCCACCCCTGGAGCTCTCCTGAGTCGAGGAAACAAAGGGTTCCAGATGATGTCATCTCTGTGTGATGCAGGCAGATGTTTGGCAGCAGCTCCCAGGACCACCAGGCGAGTTTCAGCCGAGCCCTGGGGAAAATGAGGATGCTGGCAGGGCTTCACTGGGACAGATGCTCCACCCAACCTGCAGTGCTTTGTAAGGGGTCCCAATTCCTGCCCTGCCAGCACCTCGGGCTGGGCAGGTCTCTGACCTGTGCAGGGCTTTTGCTTTTGTCTTTCCAACTCCTCCACTCTGCATAGAGGTACATACAGACAGAGCCTGGCTGAGGGGGAAAGACCTGTCTCTCTCTGACACCTGTTTGTGCTCCATGAATTTCTCCAGTTCTTTTTCCTTTCTCTCTCCACACTCTCCTGGACAGAGACCTCAAGGACAGCGAGTCCTTGAGCAGTACCAGAGGGAATAGGCATGAATGTACCCCCTGCCATCCCCGACCTCATGATTTGGGATGCCAGGCCAGCAGGAACAATGTGTTCTCACAGGTGCTGGGCAGACACTCCTGCTTTCCCTAAACAATGTCCTATGGCCGTTGTCAGGGCTGGAATGCTGGACTAGGTGAAACACTGCTCTAACAAAATGCTGCCTTTTTATATTTGGATTCTGGAAATCAACCTGATTTGCCAAGGAAACCTTTCCATTTAGTACTTCTTATGCTTAGTTGTGTTTCCTGGTCTGGCCAGCAAACTGGAACGCTCAGTTATTCTCACACTTGTAGTGGTTAACTCCCACGGCTGAGGAGCTTGATAACTGACTGAGAGAACACTGGACCTCACACTCCTGAAGCAAATTTCTCTCCAGGAACTTTGGTTTGTCCGGTTCCCACATCGAAACTGACAAGAGCTGAAGAATTTGCTGGTGTTTCTTAGATGGTAATTTTTGCCCAAGGACTTAGATAGCTTTTCAAGTGATAAAGAGAATAAATCCTTTCAAATCCCTGAGAGACTTCCTGGGAAAATTTGTCCAGAAAATTTGAAGTGAGAGGTTTGGAGGATAGAGTAGCCCAGGTTCCACGTGCAGAGCTCTGAGCTTGCAGCTTTCTGCCATTGAATTTAAATAAATCTTCCATAACCAAATAAATGTTTTTTAAAGAGCTTTTTCCACTAATGGCAGAGGAAGAGCAACAGATTCTGGTGAAGCTTCTGTTCTCCATCTCCTTTAGGGCAGGGTGGCTGTTCTGTATCCAAGTTTGACAGTTTATAAACCACCCTGAAAAGGAAACCTTTGTAGCCTGTGTTGGATGCAGGGAAACGGATTGACAGGAGAGGAGCCCCTGTGGATGTCCAGAGGAGCTGTTCAACAGTTCAAACCCTCCCCCGGCTCCTCTCTGCTTTCCTCTGGTGTGGGAGATTTGATAAATCACAGAGCACTACTTTAGCATTAAAAACAGGAGCCCTGTTTGTGGAAGAGACACAGTCCCTGTTTGTGGAAGAGACACAGTCCCTGTTTGCTGCCAGCTGGGGACTCCTGGTACAGCACCACAGGTAATGAGCAGTTATCCCAAACCCTGCACCACTGGGAGCTTCTGTGGTGGCTGTGTGCAGTTGGAGAAGTTCTCTCGGGCTAAGCATCTTAGAGAGTTGTAAGATTTCCCTGTCCCTTCCTACTGGCCCTGCTCTGTTCCCATCTGTGCAGATGGGGTGTGTTATTTTTAAACCCTTCATGTGTCCCCTTGGTACAAAAAAAAATTAAAAAAACAGGGTAACAGGGAGAGTGAGGCAAAAACCCCTCATGTATGCCACCCACAAAATCCCCCCGCTCCAGGGCAGCTGTTTTGCTGCAGTTTGCCATCATTTGCTGCATGGCTGAAGCCAACACGAGCTCAGAGCAGGTGGGAGAGACAGGAAACTCTGCGAGCCCGTGGTGAGACACAGCCTCTCTCTGCTTCCCAGTTTTTGCTCCTTTAGGTCATTTTTGGGTGGGGATGGATGATGTGAGGCCTCTCCTTACGCGTTCCCACAGGAGTCGGCGCTGCCCTGTCGGCCCGGTTGGTTCTTTGCTGTATTTTCAAACTGAACCCAAAGGGTTGCTGCTCCCTGAGTCTCTCCAGCACCATCCATAGAAATGTCTAACCCAGGGACCAAAGTTTCTTAACATCCCCAGGGTGTATTTTGTTCTTCCTGAGGCAAGAGCACCCCAGAGAACAGGGACTCTGTGGAGACCGCACTGCTTGTGCCTCTGCCTGGCCCTTTGCCCTGTCACTGCTCACACCATATTTCTCTTTCTGCTTAGGTGAGAGCAAAAGCACTTCTGCTGAGCCCTGCAGCTCTGCTTTAGGTGCTGCTCGTGAAGGATCTCAGGGCAAACAACAGCAGTAACGTGGAGTTTCTGTCTTTTACCCTCTAATAACTCTTGACAGAATGTGTTCCTGCCAGAAAGGAGGGGATGTCAGAGCCTGCTTGGATCTCAGAATAGAAGTTTCTCCCTTAAATATGGGAAATGGATATTCCAGATCATTCTGTCAACAAGGGGGAATGCGTGGTTGAACATAAAACTCACTTTTTCTCCCCCTCTAAATGCACTACGTGATGATTTCTATTAATGGCGTGAGGAAAAAAATAGCTGGTTTGTCACAATGACTGTAGCATGTGGTTTGTCAAATGAAAAGAGGAAAGAAAACATGGTTTGAGTCTGTATTCTGTACTGTCACATCATTTAATACATTCTTCAAAACAGAAAACCACTCATTTAATGCAACTTAAGCCTGTGCCTGGCAACCTGGAGAGAGGGTGGGGAAGGAGAAGGGAGAGGCAGTCGGGACATAAAACCTAAAGGAAACTGAATGTAAAATGTTCTCTTGGTGAATCTGGCTCAGATCTCATGGCGCTTGTATATCTCAAACGTCCCAGAAGAGTTTTGCAGGAATAAAATCGGTGTGATTGGGTTCCCCTACTCGTATGGAGTCCGATTCACCGTCTGGCATGAAGGGGAATGCCCCATCCTTTTGCTAGGGTTATTATGCTTCTGATACTTTTAATTCAGCCTGTTTTGCTACGGAGCGTGCTTAAGATAATGACAGTGAGAATGATCCTTCCAGCCTCTGTCTGCCAGAGCGTTTATTCCCAGCAGATCCGGGGCCTCAGCTCTCAGCCCTCTAAGGGGAGCAGGAATTTGGGCATTTTTGCTGTGGATGGCAGCTGGGACCGATAGCCAGGCCGTGCCAGGATTTTGCACACTTCTCTGCCTGGGTGAATTGCACAGGAGTCAAGGAGCAGACAGCTGTGCAGGAGCCATCCAAAGTCTTTCTAGGAGCCAGATGTGCTGCCTTGTCCATGGATTTCTCTGAAAGCAGCATTCTGGATTAAGTGGACTATTATGGACTTCATCAATTATCTCACTCTCGAATGTTTTCCAGGACTTATCCTTCCATTACAATGGGGAATCCTGAAACAGGAAGCAGAGATGGCTTCTTCCACGCAGTTTTTATTCTTAAATCAGGCAGTGAACAAATTTTTAAGTATCAGACGATGAGATAAGAGCCCTGTGTGCTTCTTGCCATCTGAACTTCCAGGATTCGTCTCATTTGGCTGGGTCAGTGATTACACTCCCTTGAACTGCACAGAATAGCCAAGACAACAAAACAGACTGGGATAATGCTTTTAAATAGCCCCAAAACACAGCCAGAAAACATAATGCAATTTGAAACCCCAGTGGAGATCAGTCCTGGTCTGAACTCTGAGCATTAAAGATAACAATCAGTGAAGGGCTCCAGACCGTGGTGCTGCGTGGGGCTGCTCAGGCTGTCGGTGTGACCCCGTTCACCTGGCCACTGTCACCTGTCCCCTGGGAGGCAAATGGCCAACGCCAGTTGTGTGACAGGTGCTCCCATCCGTGGGAACGATGCCGCTGCTGGCACCCGTCTGTCGGCCCATTGTGTGCTCAGAAGTGTGGCCAAGGATCAGATAGCAGAGAACAAGCTGCCTTCGTCCTGCTCTGGCCAGAGATGAAAGTTGAGAGGGGCAGGGAGGGAAGCACGGCCGGTGCCTGCGTTGTCTTCGTCCCGCGGGTAAATAGACAAAAGCCCTCTCCCACACTGCTCTCAGGCAGCTATTTCCAGCCCTTGGGTGTTCAGTCATCAAATAAACTTTTGGGTTGATGCTCAGGAACTGTATTTCCACTCAGCATAGCTGGCTGTCAAAGCACGATCGTGTGTTCCAAGGACTTGACATCATTTTTGCATCCTTATGAGTGCGCTCGGGCTGTTTGACCTCAGCCGTGTGTGCGGAGCCATTGCTTCCAGCTGTGCAGGAGCTTTCCAGCAATGCCTTAACCTCCCCAGGCTGCCTGTGCCAGCCCTGGTGATGTGCAGTCTGGCAGTGGCACCCACATCCATGGGATCGGGGCAGCTAATCCAGGGAGGATGGTCAAATCAAGGATAATGAGGTTTTTCTCAACCCCTCATTACCTGACTTCCAAAGTTGTTTGCTCTTAAGTTTTTCCCATGCTTTTTTTGACTCTCAGTGTAATTCTCTACCTGAGAACAAGCTGGTGGAAAGCTGGTGTGACTCAGGTGCCTGGAGAGAACTTGTGAAGCTGCCATCCCACATGTGTGCTTCTGCCATCTTTTATCTCTTCTGTCATCCCTGAGGTGTTTGATTTTACCTTCATCTTCTTTTCCCATAAGTTTTTTACCATTTCTCCCCATCTCTTTGTCTTTTCCCTCCATCCTTTACCTGCACAAACTGTTTTTCCTCAGGAAGTGACCTCGGCTCATAATGCCAGAGGCTGGCTGCTCTTTCTTCTCCAGAAAAGTGGGGCAGAAGGTAGGGTTTTACTGCTGGGAAAGTGCTGAACTGTCCTCTCACCTGCTGCCTGGTGGCAGATCGTTCCTGAGGAGCAGAGCTATGGCAAAAATCAACTTGTGAAATGCACACTGAATGTGACCTGACGCTGCAAGGTCTGGCTGCTTGCACAGGGAATTGCTGTTTTTCCTACCACACTAGAAAAAGAAATCTTTGCAGTACACAGCCGCAGAGTCCCTCTCTGCCCACAACTCCATTTAGGAATTTTAAAAATTAGTGTGGCTGGTGGAATCCTTGCTCTGGGCCGTTCAGCTCTAAAAGCTCCACCAGCTCTGAGCTCTGCCAGATCTGAACATCAGTGGGACGCCACAGCGAGAGACCCGCGGGAGCGCGGCGGGGCAGCCACGATGAATAGCTGAACTTTGTGTATTACAGAGCTATTTATAAGTGATTTATTGTGTTTTCTCGGTGTTGGGCTTGGCAGGGGCTGCGGGAGAGCGTTCTGCAGGGCTCGGCTGTGTGGTTACACCGCTGCACACAGCGTGGTTCTTGCAGGGCTGGGCTGTTCCTGCTCGCTGGCACCGGCCATCATTCGCATGCACAGTCATGGCAACTGCACACACAGGTCACACGTGGCTTTCCAGTGCCATGAGGTCCAGAGGTTTTGTATTAAAATCTGGCACGAGGCTCCCTAGATCGAAAGAGGCTGTCTCTGAGCAGCCTCAGGAGTCAAAATTGAATTTATTTCTTCCTCATTTGCAGGTATCAGTTACAAAGTGATTAGAGCAAAGCCGTTAGCATTTTATAGCTCCTGTAACTCCACTGAGAACTCGTGTTTTAAACTGCATTTGTTCTTTTACAAACTGGCTCTGCACTCTCCTGCTCACTCGTTGAACACAACCAGCCACCTCCAAAACCCATCGTGGCAGTACAAGAGTGGCAGCAATGGTTTAATATCTCACTCCCCTACACCTCTGTCTGTGTGTGTCCCTCTCCCTCATCGCTTTCCTGGACAAAATTGTACATTTGGGGTGAAAACTGTAGCAAAAGTTAAGGAAAATTCTTTGAACACTGCAATATCGGAAGCACTTGGCACCTCTCATTGACCTGGCTGGTGTGAGTACCCAAACTTTGACTTTCCAACCCCGTTAAATTCTGTGACACCTGGGCTCAGGATTTTTCAGTGGGCATCCAAGAACAGAAATGCCACAAATCTCATACGTGCTGAATTCACCAGCTGTGTTTTCCTTTCTTGATTTGAACAGGCTGCTGAACAATAACCAGATAAAACAAATCGTGAGAAGATCCTTTGAAGATCTGGAGAACCTGAAATACCTGTGAGTTGGTGGCCCAGTAATTTCTTAACCTCTTTAAAATCTAACAACCCACTTTTGGTGTTTGCCAGTCAAGGATTTTCTGTGTTTGGAGTTCAGTGTCAGAGGTGTAAAACACTGCCCTTGACTCCAGGCAGCAAGTTCTGCTTTGGGTTGAGGGTCATCGCTGTTTCCTGCGACATTTTGGAACACAACTGCTGATCAGTTGGCCTAATGCTGTTTCCTTTCTCTCCTTTTGAAAGCTACCTTTATAAAAATGAAATCCAGAGCATCCAGCAACATGCCTTCCACGGGCTCCGTTCCCTGGAGCAGCTGTAAGTACAGACGAGCCTTGTTTGTGTGCTGTGTTCCCAGGCACTGAGCGAGGGGTGGGATGAAGCTTCTGCTCTTTTATCATCCAGATTTGCCAGATTGCCCTGGGTTCATTTGAAAACAGCTGGTCTGAGTGTTGGTTTTGGTTAGTTAGTACTGAGGTCTCTTCCTACTGATGTTCCATATGTTTTCCTGTGCCCCTAAACCTCTGGAGCATAGGAAGAACCCAGCTGTGCTTCTGACGGCCTTTATTTCCAAGGACCTTATGATGGGAGGAGAGAGGGATCTGCAGGATGGCTGGAAGCAGAGGGCAGCTGCTCTGCTGGGTTTGTGTCTGGGGATCCCTCGAGCAGAGAGTCAGATCTGGTCCTTTACTTAAACTGAGGGTGCTGGTTGAGTTTCTCTCTCATCCAAAGCTCTGCTGGGAATGAATGGATGAAGTACGAGCTGGGAGCTGAGGCAGCCGAGTACTCCTGGGAGCTACCAGGATGGTGGAGCTCCCATGCTGCAAAGCATCTGGAAATTGCAGTGGGGGAAGAGGATGGATCCAAACAAACACAGTAACGACCCTCCCACCCTCCCTCAAGCTGCGTGGCACTCCGTGCTGGATCTGGGATGAAGGGAGCCTCGTGTGTTTTGCTGGCAGCTGGAGTCCATCACAGTGACACTCCAGCAGTCCCCATTTGCTCCCCTTCTGTGTATGGCAAAACTCTGCTGTTTATTCAAAGAAGTTTTGGGTTTTGACTCTTAGTGCTCCGCGCTCGAGGTGAGGATGGGCACACTGAGGTCTGACTCTTCTGAAGTGTCTTCCTAAACTGGGAGTGGATTTTTCTTACTTGGGACTGGTGGAGAGGGTGTGAGCTTGGATATTTGAATCATGGATACATGGAATGGTTTGGCTTGGAAGGGATCTTAGAGCTCCTTTAATTCCAACCCCTTGCCAGGGGCAGGGACTTCTCCCACTATCCCAGGCTGCTCCCAGCCCCGTCCACCCTGGCCTTGGACACTTCCAGGGATGGGGCAGCCACAGCTTCTCTGGGAAACCTGTGCCAGGCCCTCAACCCCCTCACAGGGAAGAATTTCTTCCTAATGATTTATTCTTCCTAAATAATTGAAATATAGGAATTAGTTGCATCATTGCAGAACAGGGGCCAAAGGTGAAACTGCTCTAATTCCTGAACTGTTCCCAGCCGCAGCATTTATAGGGCTGGAATGTAACCAAGGATTTTGCTGTAAAAGGAATAGGATCCAGCTTGTTCTCCAGGTTGACAGCACAAGAGGATAGAGCATAACTGGAAGTTTCAGGCAATCCTAACAATAGGTGTGCCACCAAGCTTGTGTACAATGCAGTTTTCCATCAGCCAGCTCAGCAAGGATGCCTGGGAGAAAATTGAGGAAGCTGAAACTGGCTCTAAGCTGAGCTTAGAGAGCTGATGCTGCCCACAGGGATATTTTAGCCGTGAGCGTTCCAGACTTGATGTCACGAAGAAAAGAAAAAACAAAACCAACAAACCCACAAAACCAACAAACAACCCGCTGAAAGTCCCATCTGTTTTCAATCCCAGGCAGGCTTAGCTCCAAAAGAATTAGCTTTGCTCAAATCCTTCCCCGTTTTCCTGTCCCCCACAAGCCAGCTTTTCAAGAAAAAGTATAACCCAATTGATGGACAGGATCAGATGCTTTCCTCAAGGTCCAAAGCAATCTCAGCAGACATCTGAGACCGATTAGAGCACGTCCCTGTCTTCCCCACTGTGACCCTCCAGTGCAGAATCTGAGTCACCCTCTCCCAGTTTGTGCTCTGATACTGGACCATTTATCATGATCCTTCCATTACAAATCAAACAGCCATGTGGAGGCTTAGGCAATTATTTCTCAATGCAGTCAGCTACAATAGCAGAATGAGCATTTGTAGATCTGTGATTAATCTGTGTCTGCCGTGAAATTTATGCCTGTGTGAAAAAAAAAGGGGAAGAGTTTAGGCAACTTTGGGACTGCACAAAATCCATCTAAAGGTCAGGAATGTGTCAGTTGTGCCAGTGAATGTCACAGCTCACGGCAACAGGGAGGCTCAGGTGTTGTGCTGAGCTGCTCTGCAGGCACCAGGTTTCTTTTCTTGATGGCAAGGGGTGACCTGGGACAGGCAGGAGGTCCCCCAGGCCTCTGGAGTGGCAGATTGAGATTGTAGTGGACCTAAACCCATTAGCCTGTATTAGCAAGGACTGGTCTGTTCCTGTTGATGTGTCGTTAGGATCCAAGTGTTCCAGATGACTGCACCAGCCCTGGTTTTGGAGGCTGTGCCTTCCCTTCACAGAACACAGCAACCCCACACCAGCCATGTGGAGATGCTTCTGCTCCTGCTGGGTGGATGCACATCCTGGGAGCCCCTGCTGGAATAACAGACAAGTGCAGGCTGGAAAATACCTTTGGCTGTCTCCAGTCCCACTTCGACAAGGACCAATTTCAAAGTTTCATTGGGTTGTTCAGGGCATTTTTCTTCAAATTAATACTCAGCAAACTGATTATCCCCTCAGAAGTGTTGCAATTCCTAGGCTGGGAACAAGTGCCTTGTTGTGATACTATCCCTCCCTCCCTGACCGTCCAGGGAGATGCTGAGCAAGGCAGGGAAAATTCCTGAACGGTGCTTGGGTGGCAGCAGCTGCTGCTGGCTCTCCATGGACAATGGTTTCTTCCTGTCTCTTAACAGTGCAAGAGGTCACAGGGATGATGGTGGTGGCGTTCAGGGAAGAGCAAATCAGCAGCTCTGTCCTTTATTCTGTCTGTGCTTGAATTTATTTAGAGAGAGAGTAAATAATTGACAGGATAGGGAAAAGCCACGTTGGCTACCGTGTTTGCACGTGGAAACTGGAGACACTAAAGCGGATTGTGGCTTCTCAACACCTGCCCCGAGACGAGTGTGACCAGCTGGGGGGCACTGGTGGATTGCTCTGGGAAGATGTTCTGTCTCTGAAATTGCAATCTGTGTGATCTCTGTGTGATTTCTGTATCACAGGTACCTGCATTTCAACAACCTGGAAAGTCTGGAGCTGGAGACTTTTAGTGACCTGCCTAAACTTGAAAGGCTGTGAGTAAAGATGGGATATTTCCTGGGACTAAGAGGGTGAGGAGGAGGGGGAAAACCCCTTTATTTAGTGTAGCAGTTTTGGTAGCATGGAGTGTGATCTCCAAAATGCAAAAAGAAACTTCCTTAAAGAAAGAGATTTTGCATAATTGCCGAGTAGGAGGGTGACTGAGAATGTGAAGGGAATTTCCCATTTTATGTTATGCTCAGGTTTCCATCTAAATAGGAGTAAATCTGTAGAAAGTCCTACAGCTGGTCAAGCCAAGTGCAATTTTACTCTGAGCATAAGGTCAGCAGCATTAGTCACTGCTGGGCAGAGCGAGCAAAAAAAAAGGGGGTGGAAAAGGGATAAAGTCAGAAGAAAGTCTAACAAGAAAAACACACATCCTTCTTGAAAGCAGCAAGGAAATGGAGTCTCCTGCTCCCTAGGATTGCTTCTAGCAGTAATGGAGCCACCAGCACAGCAGTCCATGTGTGGTTCCCACTCCATGGAGAAACCAGCAGACTCTTCTGGGCTGTGTGGAAATGTGCCTTATATCCATACATGCCAAGGAAATAAAATTGCGGGATCCCACACCCTTAGGAAAATTCAGACCTGGATCAGCGCGTGGCTGAGCTCAGTCACTGTATTGGATCCAACAAAAATTCTGGATTTAAATTTTAAAGGAAGGTTTTTCAGCATCCAAGCTGGGCAACCGGGCTGAACTCTGGTGCACACGTTGTGTGTACAGGCATTTGCACTCCAGCTGTGCTGCTGTTGTGTTCTCTCCTGTTCCACCACCCGCTAAAATTGCTTCGTATCTTTTATCAGCTGCTTCATATCTTTTACCAATGGTCTCTTATGAGTTTTAGATGTAACTAACATAAGTAAATTCCCCCGCCATTATGGGAATGGGGAGTGGATTATCCCCTCTTGGTCCCCACTGATGCATTTGAGCGCAATCGGGGTTTTCCCCTAAGAACTGGAGAGTTTTATGTGTGTGCTAAGATTCTGGAAGTGAGAATTTGCCTCAGTTTTGTTCAGAGATAAGCCCAGTTTAGGTGGCTGTTGCCTGAATTAGATTTGCTCATGGATTTGGGTTAATAACTACACAGAGTCGAAGGCAGGAGCTGTCTGACTCCAATGGCTGCCCTTGCAAAATTGTCACGTCATCTGCACAGGGGAAGGAAAAGGTCCCTTCTACACTGGAGCTGACCCAGGCCCAGAAAACAGAGGGTGGGTCCAATCTGAGGGGATTTTGTGCCCTTTCTCCTCCCTTTGCAGAGAAACTGGCAGGGTCCAGTTTAAACCGGTTCCATCACATCCTGAGTCACTGTTTCCAGCCCACACCCGCTCTCGGCTTTGGCATATTACATCACACCCACCAAGGGATGAAATCCCTCCAGCTCATGGAAACAAACACGGAATTTAAAAACTGAGCTCCATTTTGATGAGCAGCCTTTGCATTTAAACCGAGTGGTGACCTGGGGTGTTCTCATCCTCACAGTGCAAATACTGAATAATGCTTTGGCATGGCTTCTCCCACTGCAGATTCTTGCACAACAACAAGATTTCCAGGATTCATCCAGGGACATTCTCTCAACTGGAATCCCTCAAACGGCTGTAAGTAAAAAACATTGCCTGCAAAGAGGACTTGTTTATCTTCAATCAGATGGGCAGGACCTGAGGAAGAATGTGCCTGGTTGGCAAAGCTTTTAGTTGTTGCACTCCTAAGGCCACTGCTAAGTTTATAAAACAGTTTTGATTGGAGCTGAAAGCTTATTTAAGCAGTTAGAAGTTTCTTTATGCTGGTGTCTAATTATAATCAGCTTACAGCTTAATAATGCCGCAGGAATGAACCTTCCTGGAAAGTCTTCATAACAGTTTGAACCCGTAAAACATCCTTGAAAAATGCAGAAAGTCCAGGTCACGGATATGACCTTGAACATGTCTGTAGATCAGGATCTAACATGGAAAGAAAAATCAAAGTCATAAAAGAAAAGGCTTGTTTTCTAGATTGAAATTAGTCAGAGGGTGCCAAGGTGCATGATTCTCTTTCCACGCAGGAATTCCCCAGGGTGCTATTCCCATATAACCTGCCTGTCTCTTAAGCTTACTTCTTTCTTGCTTTGGTTTTATGATCTCTGGAAACAAGTTCTATGATGTGCTTGGGGGAAAAAAAAAAAGGCAAAAGGTAAAGAGTTTTGGTGTTCTGCCACGGTTTTCAAGTACAATAAAATAATGTATTTCTCACTGCAGCCCTCAGTCATTCCTGCAAGCAGGTAAAGTGCTTTACTTCTCTTGAACACGGAATATCTGGTGAAATGCTGTCTGTAGGTGCCAGAGAAAAAACTGGGGTGCCTATAAATACTCGGTCATGGCCCTGTGTGAAATCTCACATTCTCAAATATGTGACCCTGAAAGTGTTAGACATTTCTTCCATGGTTTGGTTTTTTTTTTTTTGGATGGCCCAGACCCATGGGCTGTAAAACTGTCAGTGGGGAAGGAGGCACAAACTAATCCCCCTGTAGTCCTTATTTATCCTCATGGATAGCAGTGCTCGTAGGAATGAGGTCAGTGCAGGGAAGAGGCTGGGGGCACTGGGAGGTCACTGGAGCTCCATTTGCCGTGGTTCAGGCTTGTGTTGCAGTACTAAAAGTTCTCCCAGTCGTGCAGAAATGCTGCAACCCCTCAGAGCTGGTTACAGAAAGGCTCCGATCCCATCCACACATAAATCAAGGGGGAGGTTTTTTGGAGCTAAAAGAGAAAAGCTGTAACAGCAGCAGTTCTTATAAAACTCTGTAAAGGTTGAAATCTCCATACCAGGGTAAAGCCCAATATTTCAGTGTCTCAATTAGTCAAAAAATGCACAATCCAGTTTAACTGAATCATTTCTATTTGAAACTGGAACGGTCGATGGTAATGTTAGTTTTACAGTTAAACCCTTCTACTTGGTTAAGCATCCTAGTTAACCATCATGCCAATGAGATACCTCAGATTTTCACTTGGGATATAATCAAATGCAGGGCAAACCACCCAAGTGACCCTTCACTCCAGAGGACTGTTCCTCCCCTGTGCCCTGGAGAAGGAGGCAGCACAGCAGCTGCAGGCCGGGCCCTGAGCTGCCTTTTCCTGGCTGTTGCAGGCGGCTGGACTCCAACTCCCTGTTCTGTGACTGTGACCTGCTGTGGCTGGCAGAGCTGCTGAAGAAATACGCGGAGCAGGGCAGCATCCAGACAGCTGCCACCTGCGAGGCTCCTCGGGACCTGCACGGCCGCTCCATTGTCACCCTGACCGCCCAGGAGTTCAACTGTGGTGAGCGAGGTCAAACCCCTCCATCAGCCACACTCAGCCCCTGGAGCTGGGCTTTGGTCTGGGAATTGCTTCCTCCATCCCTTTTCCTCCCTCTTCCCGCTCTTGGCATCCTGATTTCTCCCTCCTTCGCTGCTGAAATGGGAGAATCCCAGTGGGGTTGCAGGAGGAAGCTGACATTCCCAGAGGCGTTGGAGGCAGCTCTGTTTTGGCTGGTGGGTGTTGTCTTGGCTTTTTGCATAGAGTAGGGCTGGTGAAAGATCTGCTGCGACAGTGGCTAAACCAGGAACCCGAGGAAATATCCCACATTAGGCTGAACAGAAGGGGAACACTGGGAGAGCCTGCAGTGGCTGGAAACACAACTGGAAACCTGTGGGAGGGCATAGAAGATCTGTAGCTGAATGCTTTGTTTGACTGTGGTGTAACCGATGGCTCTCGTTAGGCTGCTGTTCTGTAAATTTAGAATTTTAAATTAGGTTTTGTTCTGAAAAATCCTAAAATTAATTATTTCACATAGAAAAAAAGACAAAGCTCTGATTTTTCAGTGGAAGTAAGTTAAAACTCTGATTTTTCAGTGGAGGTTGGCACAAGCATCGGCTGTAGTTCCCTGGTACTTCGCTGCTGGTAGAGTCAATTTGAGAAATTCCCACTCGCATGGGCTGGCTGTTAGCATCCCTCCTGGGTATGCCAGTCCAGCTCTGCATGGCCCTGCTGTGAGCCAAATGTGGGAGCTCAGCTGGATTTTGAAGAGCCCTCCATTGAATTCAGCTTGTTTTTGTAAAAAAACTTGACCATTTCACAGCTTAATTTAGGGCACAGCCATGCAAAGAGTTGAATTGGCACAAATGGGTCTGTGACCTCCACGGAGGGGGGTAGGAAGGGCCTAGGGAAAGCAGCTGGGGACACATGGAGTGGCTGTGCCACACAACAAACTGTCCCCAACACCCTCCCAGTGCCACAGTACAGCTGTTAGCGCAAATTTGTTCTGGTTCAGGCATGGACACACAGTGGGGTGTCTGTCAAATCGGCCAGAGCACCTGGTGGGAAGATTTTGCTGGCATTTGGCTTTCACTCTGGTGGTGTGCCAGCTGGGAAGACAAATAATACAGAGTTCAGCACAAAGCTCTACCCATGCAGGTGGCTGATATCTGAGTCAGTCTGAAAACTGCTGGTGCCATTAACCCACGGCTTTGAGCAGCTGTGAGCCAGAGGGGCAAATCTGCCCTGCATCAGTGTTTTGTACTGTGGGGCTGTGCTGGGTTTGGGCTGTGCTGGGTTTGGGCTGTGCTGGGTCTGCCTCTGAGGGTTTTTTATGAGCCATTAACTTGTGGTCTAAGGAGTGAGGACACTGACCTTCCACTGGAAGAAGTGACAGGTTCTCAATGTTAGGAATAATCCAGCTGGTGTTACTGGATTGCTGGTGAGCATGCAGGCTGTGAAATGGGGAAGCTTTTCACTGAACCAAGATCAAGCACTCCAGGGCTTGTCCATAAATTCCTCCCTGTTTTAGCACATCCTTTCAATGTTTAACTTGCTCGGTGCTTGAGTACGTCTCAAAGTGAAGCACACAGCGAAAGGCTTGGCTGGATAGGGGTAGGATGATGAATTAGGGACATAATGAATGAAATCTTGTTGGGAGGGAAGTGGTGTGGTTTGCAGGGAGCTGGCTCTCTGTTCAGGTGGAGCAGGAAGCTGCAGGCTGCCAAAAACAGCCCAAGTGAGGATGCTACTGACTTCTTTGCTTCTTTGGGGGAAGACAGGGACCAGCTCTAGAATGAGCCACTGTACAGATCTGTGGGAACTGATCCACTGCCCAACATACTGAGAATAGGAACAGCAACAACTCCCCAGGGCTTTTAGTGGGTTCAGGTGAATGATGCTACCCCTTCATGACATTTGCAGGTGTTAGTGAGTTTTGGGGTGGCTCTGAGCAGATGATGCTGTGCCTAGGGCTCTGCTGGTGCCTGTTTCTCGGGGCATTGCAGAATGGGTGTTGCAGGATGGGTGTTGTGTGCCCCACCATACCCCCAGCTGGGCTGCAGGTGGTTTTGTGCTGCTTTGGACTGGGTTGTGTTCAAATGGTGTTTTGCAGAGAGGCCTCGAATAACCTCAGAACCCCACGACGTCGATGTGCTCTTGGGAAACACAGTTTATTTCACCTGCAGGGCAGAAGGCAACCCAAAGCCTGCCATTATTTGGCTGCACAACAAGTAAGTCACACGCAAGGAGCCCTGGGGTGGCAAAGGTTTTCAAGCACTGAGCTCTTCAGTGTCTGCCTGTAATTACAAAAGCTGTTTCACACAACGTTAAAGAAAAGAAGAAGAAAGAAATGGTTATTCCATGGGTTATATTTACCTTCCTTTTAACAGCATTCTCTGGTGACCACGTAATCCAAGTGGTGTTTTCATCTGCATTTGAAATATTTCATCTGCGTTTGTAATGGATTCCAAGGGCTTATAACTTTCCTATAAACACACTCTGCAGGCTGAAAGCAATTGTCTTTTGATCAGGAAAGAAATGAAATTAGTGTTTCATGTTGCTCTCAGCCACCATGCTCGCCATTTGTTAACTGCTGAAATGCTTCTCACTAAAGGCTGATCGTGCTAGGTGTGAGGTTTCTTTCCAAAGGGAAAAATTGCCGTGCTCCACTGAAGGACAGAATTTGCAAATTCGTGTGTAGGTTACGTGCAAGATGCCAGAGTGTTCTGGGAAATGCTACACCATAAAATATTCTGTGCTCGGGCAGTTGCCCACTGTGGAAGTGAAGCTGCTTTGCTGCTTTACGAGCTCCTTGTCTGGTGAAGCCTGAGCAGGGCTCGGTTATTAATAAAAATGATCAATGTGTGCTTCTTCAGCAAACCCCCCACCAGGCAGAGTTTCAGCCCAGAGCAAAAGTTTATGGCTGAGTTAAGTCCCTTTGGAAGGCAGGTTTTGTTAGGGAAATGCTGGCAGGCTCCCAAAGACAGCATTGTAAGAAGGGTAATGATAATAAATGTTCCACAAATGAGATATGACCGGAGTGAGGAGACACCAGGGGAATTAAATAAATGCCCAGCAAGCAGATTAGATTGCATAGTGGGTTCAGCCTTTGTCCTTGGGGGAGAGAGGTCCCTTCTTCCCTTTCAATCATCTGCAGCCATCCAAGATTCCTTCGTGCTGGGACAAATGGGATGCAGCACTGGGACCTTCTGCCACGGGCTGGGATCCAGGAGTTGCAGGTCATTGCAGAAAGAAGGAAGATGTTTCACAGCTCTCGGGCTGGGTTGGAGTCCAAGCTGTGTCGGGGTCCCATGGTGCCTTCTCAGAGCTTTTTGCTCCTCTGAGGCCTTTGAGCCTTGAGTCTGAATAGCGATGGCTGCACACAAGAACAATATTAATTCATTGTTAAATTTGCACTTAGGGAGTGAGGAGAACAGGCTTTCTGGGCCAGGATGCCCTGACAATGGCAGTGATGCTGTGACATGGGAACAGAGTGCTCTCCTGATGGGAGAGCACTGTGTAAATATCCTGCATAATCAGTGGGGAGAGAAAAACCAGCTCACCCAGGGAGTAAATCAGAGCTGGAGCTGCAGTTCTGTGCTGTGAATCAGAACTCTTGCTGCAAATTTCACAAAGCCTCAGAACAGCTCCAAGAAACACCAACTTACTGCCATGCAAGCAAAGCCCCCAGAAACCCCAGCAGCTCGAGCAGGACCACCAGCCTTTATTCCTTTCAGATTTTGCCTGTTTGTGGCTGTTTTTTCAGTAATAAAATCGACATGAAAGATGACAACCGCCTGAACCTGTTGCAAGATGGCACCTTGATGATCCAGAACACCAAGGAGTCGGACAAAGGCGTCTACCAGTGCATGGCCAAGAACATTGCTGGGGAGGTCAAGACGCAGGAAGTCGTGCTGCGCTATTTTGGCACCCCATGTAATTGAGCTTTGTGCACCCCTTGACTCAGCTTGGGGATGGGAGTGGAGCTAAATCAGAGTCAGTCCCAGCTTTGCATGTGCCAAGATGTTCTTGGTGTGCTGGGGGAGAGAGTGGCTGACAGTCAAGTGAGGCCTGAGCTTAAGGGGTTCCCACTGGAGTGGGAAAAGGGGTACTTAGGGTTGGAAGGTAATTTGGGACTGGGGAGGGAGTTTGAAGTCTCAGATGAATTCTGCAGCACAAGAGTGAAGGGGACACGGACGTGGGGATGCTCCAGCACTGAGCGAGTGGGTATGAGGAGGTGGTAGGAGGGTGCTGGGGGCATTGCTCACAGCAAGGATTTGGATGTCAGGGAAGAACCAGGGTGGGTTGTTGGGTTGCAGAGGAGTCCAAGCAACTTCTGCCCATCAGTGAGCAGGAAGCAGAACTGGTTTCTAAAGCTCTCCTTTCCTTCCAGCCAAGCCCACTTTTGTGATCCAGCCACAGAACACTGAAGTGCTGATTGGGGAAAGTGTCACCCTGGAGTGTGGGGTCTCCGGGCACCCCCACCCTCGCATCAGCTGGACCCTTGGCACGGGCTCTCCTTTGCCACAGGATTCCCGTTTCACAATTACCAGCTCTGGAGGACTCTTCATTCAGAACGTCACCTTCTTGGACCAGGGGCAATATAACTGCAATGCCAGCAACTCCGAGGGATCCATCCAGGCCACAGCGAGGATCATAGTGCAAGGTGAGGGCTCCCAGGCTGCTCGTGTGAAGATTCTGGGACATTTCTGGGACACGGTGTTTGGTCAGCAGGGTGTATTTTGAGTCTTGTGACTGGTTCTGCTCCCATGAACTCCCTGAGTTTGCTGCCTGAGTGTTTCCTGCTGCTCAGTCACTGCTTTCCCTTCCAGATTCTCCCAGGTTTCTCGTCATTCCCACTGACCAGACAGTAACTGAGGGACAAAGCGTGGATTTCCCCTGCTCTGCTGAGGGTCACCCTCCACCGGTGATTACCTGGACGAGGGCAGGTACTGCCTCACCTGACTCGTGGTTTCTCTCTCCCCTGCCATCATCCACGGGGTGTGGGTGGGAATGGCTGAGCTGCTGGTCCAGGGTGGTGACTTGCAGGGGTGGCACAGGACAAACTGTGAACAGCACAGACCTAGTCCCACTGGGAGGTGTGTTGTAGATCACCAAGGATGGTGTTGAGGATGGGCACTGAGGAAGGAGCCTTTTAGGTCTCTGTCACAAGGATGTGATGGTTTTCACCAGCAGGAAACCCATGGAAAGCCTCACACTTCTTCCTGCAGTGGCTTTCCACCTTTTCTGAAAAGGCAAGGTCTGGCCACTCCAAGTCAGTGGATATCAATCACAGAACTGTTTGATAGGGAAAAGACCTCTAAGTTCATCATGTCCAACCTTTAACCCAACACTGCCACGTTCACCGCTAAACCTTGTCCCTAAATGCCAAATCTACACCTTTTTTGAACACTTTTGGGGATGAGGATTCCACCACTTCCCTTTGCAGTACCACCACGTGCCAGCTCTCTACCATGGTCCTTGATTTTCTGCCCTTGGGAAGCACATTGCAGAAGGGCACCATTCACTGACACACCTCAGGGTTTTCTCTTAGCTCAGGAAAAAGGATTTTGGGACAACAGGTGGTGGTGAACTTTTAAAGTCTCAAATAATTGTTAGCACTGGCTCCACTGAACTGATCTCATCCAACACTTTCTGGGACAGAAGCCAATAATGCTTGGCCCAGAGGTCCTCCAACTTTTCCTTATGCTTCACAAGCCGTAATTAATGGTTTAGTGCTGTGGAGAGTTTGTGGGTATTGTGTTCCAGCTTCCACAGCAATGGCCCTGACACGGAGTTAAGAAGGACCAGCTGAAATTCTGCTCTGCCAGCATGTTCTCCATCTCCTTTAACCGTTTTCCTCCACTTCCCAGAAAATATATCTTAGGCACGTGGAAAGGAGCACAATGACAAGAAGAAAGGTTCATAACTGCTTTGTAACCAGGTTTGCACTCAGCAATCCATAAATCAAAAGTCAGCCAGGCTTTACAGCACTTTCACATGCTAAAAGCAGGACAAGAGGAGGGGAAGTGATGGAGCATTGCTCATCTCAAAGCCACTTTTGACAGCGTGGGGGGATTTTGGTATTTGGAATGAATAAATAGAGAATGAATAAATGGAGGAAAATGGAATATTAAAAAAAAAAGTTGTTAAACTGATGAGTTTTAATAATTTTACTTGGGTTTGTTAAAGCAATTGTTTTCAACTTTTTCTCCTGAAATAAAGAAAATATTGAAACAACAGTTTTCAAACCAGAAAATCAGACCAACAAATTTAGAAAGACAATGCCAAATGTTCCCATTTATTTGAGGAAACAGACAGATTGGATAATTGAAGAGTGATTTGCTATCCATCAGGGGTCAACAAATCTGCAGGTTGCACTAAGAAAATACTTAGGAGGAAAGAAAAAGGGTTCCAGCTATTCTCGGCTGATCAGACAACTCAATGTGTAAAAGTGGTATTTCAGGGCGATTGATGTTAGGAAGGAAATGAAATGTGTAACTCACACAGACCCTTTCAGTGACGGTGATGCCTCCAAAATCTAGAAACAAAACGAAACACTTTCGAGACAATATTAATATAGGAAGTAATATAAAAGCAGGTCTTTAATTGGAGGCCTCCAGGTGCAAATATGGCAAATATGGCATGCCAAAAATGCATTGAAAATGCACGTGTGTTAAAGCACCGAGGCATAGGGCAAGCACAGTTTTATAAGTTCAGCAAATTAGCATAATTGACAAGAATCCCCAGTTAGAAACACAGGCAATGAAGTAATTCCCCCTCTCGGTTTGACCCTTTCTGAAGCCCCCTCCTTGCTCGTTGTTTATGTCTAATACGTGAGAAAGTGTCTCGGGAAGGTGTCTTGTCCTTGATTCCCACAAGACGCAAGATCAGAACAGGCCCTCAGGAATTTGTTTGTCTAATAGGAAAAGCGCAGGAGTTAGGAAACTATATAACTGTAATAACAGTCTGCAGAGCCACGAACAGACACGAAGAACGTATAAAAGCAAAAATCACTTTGGCATCAATGGGATGAAGGCTGTCGCGGGGAATTAACGAGCTGCTCGTTCGCCCAGGTGGGCCCTTGCCGAGTGACCGGCGGCACAGCGTCCTGTCCACGGGCACCCTGCGCGTGGGCCGGGTGGCCCTGCACGACCACGGGCAGTACGAGTGCCACGCCATCAGCGCCATCGGCGTCAGGACCCTCCCGGTGCAGCTCTCGGTGACCCCGCGAGGTGAGCTGGGCACAGGGGGCTGGTGTGACACTCATTTGGTGTTATGGTGATGTCCCGGTTTGAGACAAAATATGGAGGAGCGCTCTGGGGGGAATGGCTCCTCTATAGGAGGCAGGGTACAGCCACCCCTCCCTCACCAGGCTTGGGAAAAAAAATAATTCCTCGAAGGAAAGTGAAAGAAGGAAAAAAACCCTGTTTATTTAACAAACACACAGGAAAAGAATAATGCTAAATAATAAAACCTCTCGCTGTGGAGAGAAAACCCGGGAAGATTTTAGAGGCCTTTCCGTGGGTGTGGTCTCTCTCCCTCTCTCTCCTCTTTGGAGCTGGGTCGGCTCGGGCCCCTCAGGGCCGAGGTGTGAGGGCTCCCAGTGAGGTTCTGATGTTCTGGTGCTCTGAACAGTCCAGGAGAGAAGAAGAAAAACCCAAGGTCCCAGGGAAACAAAGGAGTTTAACTCTCCATCTCTCTCCTCTGAGAAAAGGAGCCCAGAGCCAGGGAAAGCAGGAAGGTGCCTCTGCTCTGCAGCAGCAGCAGCAGCTCTCTCCTCCCCACCCCCGTGTCCTTGAAGCACAAAAACCGTTTTGAAAAGCTCCTCTGGCTTTTTTCCCTTTCTCTCGCACCCAGTTTTAAAGACACAGAAAGGCCCAGGAATCATGGCTGGGCATAGAGCAGGCGATAGGGGATACACATCACAAAGTCAGGCCAAGACAGGTAAATAACCATCTGAGCAGGCAGGGAGCTGTCCCCTTTCCTATGGGATGGGATTTTGCTCTTCCCTGGAAACAGACATCCAGCCATGAGGGCTCCATCAGCTGGTGGGAAATGTTAGAGGGGTTTCCAGAGTGCCAAGGTTTGTAAATTAGAATAAGCTGCTGCAGTTTGGGAGTTGTCATCGAGAAAATTGCTTTGGTAAAGGAAAAACTGGATAATTTGCAAAAAAAGCAAATTATGTATTAATTAAATTCTTACTTACATATATATATGTGTATATATATATTTAAATTTTAAAATTTTGTCCTCCCTGCAAAATTAATAGTAAAATTCTTTTTTAAACAAAATATTCTGCAAAACATAATGTTTCCTTCTAGCAAACATTTAATCCTGGCTCTAGATACATTTGTCTTAAACATTCCCTACCGGGTTATAGGTTCAATCTAAATTTAGGTTTTCTAAAATCAAGACTCTGTAAAACACAAGTCACACAGGGATGCTTTTGCTTAATTAAGGCTTAATTTCTTTTTTTCCCTCAATTTTTTAAAAGCTTTTGCTTAATTTTCTTTTTTTTTTATCCTCATAAATAATTCTTCTAAATAAGCAGACTTCCTTGCTTGATCACAAACAGGGCAAGGTTTTACTAATGGCAGACTGGAGGGAAGGAAACTCTCTAGAAGCATAAAATTAGTGAAGCTTCAAGCACAGAATTCACAGAATATATGATGACCAGCAAGATCAATATAATTACTTAATCTGGCCTGACTAACACTTCGAGAGAGCCTCATCCGATAATTCCTGAAACAAGTCATGATCCCTGTTTCAGCTGGAGCATCTTTTCCAGAAAGCCTTTGAATTAAGGATTTTAAATGATGCAGCACATTCCTGTGCGATTGCCCCGAGTAGAGACACAGAGAAGCAGAAAATAATGAACATAAATTACATAAATTAATGAACAGAGAGCTTGGTCGAGAGACAGAGAGCACGGGGTGAGCTGCTGCCCCTCTGCAAGAGCAGCAGCTCAGAAGCTCTGCTTTTCCCATGCTGAGATGTTTTTTTTACACACCGATTTCTCTATTTTCCTTGATGCATTTCTTACCCCAGTGCCTTTTTCCCCTGTGCTGCACAGTGATCCCCGTGTTCCTGCATCCCCCCCAAGACCTGGTGGCAGAGACAGGCCAGGACGTTGCCATTTCCTGCGCTGCCCAGGGAGACCCTCGGCCCACCATAACCTGGGTCAAGGTACGTGATGATTTCATGTCGTGTGGGGAAAGGGACAGCTCCTCTGGGGTAGAATTAAACAGCCCTCTCCTTCAACACCTCTCCCAGCTTCATTAGTTACATCAGTTTTGCGATGCACGTGGGATAGAGACCAACATTTCCACTGATTTGGGGTTTTTAAAAGAACATTGCAGTTTCTCAGGCTCAAAGCCGTGCAGCAAATATTCTCCTGTTCTTCCTTCCAAAAGAGTCACTTGAAGCCAGTGACATTCCAGGATGTGTTAAATACTTGATTGACCATCCCTGGAAAAAATAAAAAAAACCATGAAAATCGATATTTTTCTATGTAGTTTGTCCATATTTTCAGTATTCCTGCTGATGGTATTGGATGATGCTTGTTGGCTCCAGTTTTGATGAGGCAAAGCCACGATCCCTCAAAATCATGCTGCAGCCTGGCTGCTCTTTGCAAGAATTCTTTACATGAAATTCTTCAGACTTCTTTCCTTCTGTGCTGTAGTACAGCACTTGGGACCTTCCTTTTTACCTGCCCTGCCTCTGAGCACAGTCAGGCACAGAAAATGCTTGGGCCTCGCTTACCCCACGGATGTCTGGTGGGAGGTGAACTTACAGCTTTCTGTGACCTCAACCAACAGTGGGAACAGAAGAAAAGAGCCTGGAAGGGCAGCAGAGCAAGCATTAGGTTGGGGCAGGGCAGCAGAAAGATGTTAAGAATTAAGAAAATAAAAAAGTAAAACCTGAAGTCACTTCTACCACCAGCCACGCTGAGAGGTTGGGTTTGAATGATGCTGTCAGAGCCAGCAAAAGCTGGGATCTGCAGGTCAAGGCCAGCAAAAATCCATCAGTTTTAGGTCCTAAAACTGAAAACATTTCAAATTAATTCTGTGCCATGAAACTTCTGTGAGGGCATCAGGGCCTGGGATTTGTCCCAGCCAGCCCATCTGTGTGGGGTGTCTGTGTGGGGTGTCTGTGCCCTGTGGGGATGGCCTGGGCTGGGCCAGGGGAAGGAGCTGAGCAGAGACATCCTCCCCGTGGGTCCCGTCAGGAACAGGTGTCATTGGACTTCCTTCTGGTTTCTCTGGAAGAGCAATGCTAACATCTGGTGGCCACATTTGTTCATCACATCCATCCCTGGGTTTGCTGAGCAGGCTGAAGGCTGGGGTAGTGGCAGCTTGGCCTTGCTCTGACACAGCTTCTGTCTTTTGATGGTGCAACAGGAGGGCATCCAGATCACAGAGAGTGGCAAGTTCCACATCAGCCAGGACGGGACCCTCTCCATTCAGGACCTGGGTGTGGCTGACCAGGGCAGATACGAGTGTATAGCAAGGAACCCCTTTGGCTTCACCTCGAGTGCCATGCAGCTCACCATCACCGGTACCGTATCTCCCGAGCTCCCCCTGAGCCTTCTCTGGCTCCCGTGTAAGGAGGTGCTGTGCTGTGCTGGCAGCTACACTTTGAGCTGATAATTATGTAAGAAATTATTTCTTCAGCTTCTTTGCAGACAGGTCCCTTGGATCGGAGTCACTCCGTTGTGAAAGCCCACGCACCTCCCAGCTGCCCCTCGCTGTTTGCTCAGCTGAGCTGCAGTTGCTCCCTGCAAAGCCAAAGGTGTTGTCTTAAACCTCCTTCTGCAAGCCCAGCTGTCAGTGTCCATGTAGTTATTGCCTCTGCTGGGAGGGAGAAACTTATTAAAATGTGCCGAGACGCTCACAAATCATCATCTGACCGAAACCTCGCACGCTGGGGGAGGGAGGAGCAGAACAGCATTGTCGCTGCACATACAGGGGTTTAAATGTCTGCTCAGTCATCAAACCATAGAATCATACAATCAGTAAGGTTGGAAAAGGCCTCCAAGATCATTAAGTCCAACCTCAGACCGTGTACCACTCTTGGGAATGGGAACTAAGTCTGGTTTTCAAGCTCCTGCTCTGTGCGTTAGTGAAGATGTAATGAACAAAGAGGAGTAACTCTCCTCTGCTGGTCAAACCAGAGGTCAGGAGTAGAAATTGTACCTCTTAGAGGGTAAGAAAACTGGCAAAGGAAAAAAGAAATCAAAGGCAAGCAAAAAAGTTTGAAATATCAGTAAAGAGCTGTTTCAGCAATAGCCAGAGCGGATAGTGAGTCACTTATTAGATAATTTAGTAACATTTTCCATACAGGGGTTGTAAGCAAGGAGCTGAAAATGGTCTGAAATGTCTTTGTTGTTGGAAATTATTCCTGAAATAATTTCTGTGGTTTATTCTTGATTGGTGCCTCATTCACCAGCTGGCTGTAGCATACACCAGTAGCTGCCTGGGAACTGGTTTGTTCAGCTGGGACAAAGGCCCTGGCTTAAAAAAGACATCCTGTAGTAATTTTAAAGAAGTGATGTCTTTACTTCTGAAGGTATTCCAACAACAACTTTGGTATTTTTGATTTAAAATGATGTAGCAGATGTGTTAACACTAACTTTGAACTATTATTATCACCATAAATATCTATTAATTGCTACCAATAATTAGTAAGTAAAGTGTTCCACAAACAGAAACGGATGAGTAATATATTTAAATTAATTTCATGAATTTGAGAAGTACCTTTGTGGGAAGTAAATATATTATTTTGGGTTAAACCACTGTGATTTTTACATTTTCTTTTTGCAGTTTAACCACTAACCAAAACAGACATTTTTTTTTTTGCAAAGCTGCACAGGAGAAAACTCTGAATATGTGTCCACAGACATCTCCTGAAAAAGCCACCTTCTTTTTCAGGCTGTTCGCATTCTTCAGAATATCTGTCTTAAAAATAAATCCATGGTGTCGATATTGCAGATGGAAACGCAGTTTGTTCTGCAGTGAGGTCGCTCTGGGGCGGGTACTGGTGCACTCTTGAGCTGGGAGGGCCAAATAATCTCAAAGTAAATTGAGGGTGTTTTGTTGTTTCTTTGTGCTTGGGGAAGCCACGGATGTGGGTCGGAGCGGGGACACGTTCGTGGCCACGTCGCTGCGCGAGGCCATCAGCAGCGTGGACCACGCCATCAACTCCACACGCACCGAGCTCTTCAGCAAGTAAGTGTGGGAAGTGCCTCGAGCTGGGGCCTGAAGCAGAAAAGTGTTAAAAAACCCACAAGAAATGAAGCTTTCTGAAAGCTCGTTTTATCGCTGACAACCCGCAAATGAAAGCTACGGGATTGTTTCGAGTGTTGGAGGTTGAAGCTGCACCATGTAGGATGTGATAGAGCTTCCCAATGGGCATTTGGGATTCTGGAAAAATGAGATACACCAGCATCATCTCTTATGTCACTTCTATCTGCATTTTGTCAGCTGGAGTTGGTTCCGTAGAGAGTGAATGAAAAAGAAAATAATCAGAGTAGTCATTTTATGAATGCAACTGACTCTGTGGAGGGTGAACAGAAATAATAACATAAAAATTCTAACCATTTCCTCAAAAAAAAAAAAATTCTCAAGTGAATATGATTCCCTCCTCTTCTACCCCAATATATGTTTTTATTGGAAGGATGGATAGTTTGTATTAAGCCCAAAACCCTCTGGGTTTCAGCTGTTGAAAAGTGAAAAAATAAATTGCTATTGCAGAAAAAAACCCAGAGATACTGAGAGAATTAAATATGTGCATTTTCCTGGGGAAAAAGATCCTTCCTTTAATCATCTGCAGTGCGCAGGCAAGCCACGTTGGTCTTATGCACTAATTTGGGGGCCAAGCATTAGACCAGGCTTAGAGCTTGACTCTTGCTGCTTGTAGGGTCTCATTGCCCTGAGCAGAGTTGATTAATTTTAATGATCCTGCATCACTTTTAATTCCTGGAAATAGGCGCCCCAAGACTCCCAATGACCTCCTGGCTCTGTTCCGCTACCCGAGGGACCCCTACACTATCGAGACAGCCAGGGCAGGGGAGATCTTTGAAAGGACCCTGCAGCTGATTCAGGAACACGTGCAGCAAGGGCTGATCGTGGACATGAATGTCACAGGTAGGAGAGATTTCATTGCCCTTCTTAATTTTGTGCACAGGATGAAATGAAAACAATGACGTGTAGACATCCAAGAAGTTTAAAGTGTGCCAAGGTATATCAGAAATCCAGATGAATGTTGGGTATATGAAGAAATGTGTTGTCTGGGTGGCAACTCTTTCTATGTCTCATGGTTTTTTTAATAGCTGAAGGGCTGGTCTTGTGTTCACCGAACCAATTTGATACCCAGGAAAGTGTTTTAGTTCCCTGTTTTGTAAAGGTTTCTTAGATGGCTATAAAAGCCCTATTCCTTAAAAAATACTAACCAACTAACTGATAAAGGAGTATCCTTGTGGGCCTGAAGTTCAGACCCTCAACAGCATGGTCTGAGATGTTTCCTGCTCTCCAAATGGCAACGAGAACAATGCTGTGAACTCTGGGGTATTTGGGTGCTGTTACAGAAGAAGAGGGAATATCCCTCCTCTCTGCTACCTTGACCCCTTAGCTACAAACTCAGGTAAGTCCCAGCAACTCAGCTTCCTTCTACTGAGGCAGGATAGCAAACAACAAAGCAACGTAATGCCAAAAATACCTAATGAGGCCCAAGCATGCAGCAGCTGGACCCCAAAACTTGCTCCCTGGGACTTCCTTGATATGCAGCAAACATTCCCATACACTGCGTGCTTCTGCCTATACGTGTGATTCATCATGTAGCAGGCATGTGTGTTTGGGGCCTGTAAATATTTTTTCCTGCCTGGATGTATTCCAGGGTGCGAGGAGTCTCTCTCCAGGCAGCAGGTCTGGTCTGGTCTGGTCTGGTTGGACTGCCAGCCTCTCCTCCTCATTGCCCTGTCAGCATCCACACAATGCAGCATCATTCAGCGCTTTCACATGGTGCAGCAGCGCCCTGGCAGTCACCCACAGCTTCCTGCTGCTCGTCACGTAGAGCTTGGGTGGGTGATGGAGCTTGTGGTGGCAGCAATAACCCAGGGAGCCATAAAATAAACCTAGAATAGGGACCGAGACCACCCCCGCAGCTTGCTCTGCCAGCGACAACATTTCTGGTTCCAGCTCTGTGCAGTTAAACTCTTTTCCCCTTCTTTTTTTGCTTTGTGGGCCTGATGCAATCCTGTGCTTCCTTTGTTTCCCATAAATTCCGCAGCAAAAGCCCGCTCAGAGCCCCGGCCGTGCCGTGCCCATCCTGACAGGGGTTTTCACACGGAGCCGTTCCGTGGGACAGTGGGAATCAGGAGGCTGCGGGTGATGCCTGACCTGGTGCTTTGCCCTTCCCTTGGCAGGCTATCGCTACAATGACCTGGTGTCCCCTCACTACCTGACCATGATCGCCAACCTGTCGGGCTGCTCCGCCCACCGCCGCACGCCCAACTGCTCCGACATCTGCTTCCACAAGAAGTACAGGACCCACGACGGCTCTTGCAACAACCTCCAGCACCCCATGTGGGGTGCGTCCCTCACAGCCTTCCAGAGGCTCCTCAAACCTGCCTACCAGAATGGATTTAACCTTCCCCGAGGGTTCTCCTTGGCAGAAGACGCCAGGGATCTGCCCCTTCCTCTACCTCGCCTTGTCTCCACTGCCATGATCGGGACCGAGACCATCACCCCCGATGACCATTTCACGCACATGCTCATGCAGTGGGGCCAGTTCCTGGACCACGACATGGACCAGACGGTGGCAGCCATCAGCATGTCCCGTTTCTCAGACGGAGCCCCTTGCAGCGAGGTGTGCAGCAACGACCCTCCCTGCTTCTCCATCACGGTCCCCGCCAATGACCCCCGCGTGCGGAACGGGCGCTGCATGTTCTTTGTGCGCTCGAGCCCCGTGTGCGGCAGCGGGATGACCTCCCTGCTGATGAACTCTGTCTATGCCAGGGAGCAGATCAACCACCTGACATCCTACATTGACGCCTCCAATGTTTACGGCAGCACGGAGCAGGAATCGCGGGAGCTGCGGGATCTCAGCGGCCACAAAGGGCTGCTGAAGCGAGGGCAGGTTGTGCCCAGTTCGGGGAAGCATCTCCTTCCCTTCGCTGTGGGGCCGCCCACAGAGTGCATGAGGGATGAGAACGAGAGCCCCGTGCCGTGCTTCCTGGCAGGAGACCACCGCGCCAACGAGCAGCTGGGGCTCACGGCCATGCACACGCTGTGGTTCAGGGAGCACAACCGCGTCGCCACCGAGCTGGCCGCCCTCAACCCGCACTGGGACGGGGATCTCCTGTACCACGAGGCACGAAAGATTGTGGGTGCCCAGATGCAGCACATCACCTATGCCCAGTGGCTGCCCAAGGTCCTCGGGGAGGCTGGGATGAAGGTGCTGGGTGAGTACAGAGGCTACAACCCCAATGTCAACGCGGGGATTCTCAACGCCTTTGCCACGGCCGCTTTCCGCTTCGGGCACACCTTGATCAACCCTATCCTGTACCGGCTGAACGAGACCTTCCAGCCCATCCGACAAGGCCACATCCCCCTGCACAAGGCCTTCTTCTCCCCTTTCAGGATCATGCAGGAAGGGGGGATCGACCCCCTCCTCCGTGGGCTCTTTGGGGTTCCTGGGAAAATGCGGGTGCCCTCTGAACTCCTCAACATGGAACTGACGGAGAAACTCTTCTCCATGGCACACTCTGTGTCACTGGACCTGGCCGCCATCAACATCCAGAGAGGGCGAGACCATGGCATCCCACCCTACAACGACTTCAGGGTCTTCTGCAACCTCTCCTCTGCACAGGAGTTTGAGGACCTCCGAAACGAGATAAAGAACTTGGAGATCAGAGAAAAGCTCAGGAGGTACTGTAGCCTGGATGTGGAAGCATCAGAAATACTGGGGACCAGTCAGTGAAAAGTCCCTGCTTCTTCCAGTACACCCATGGAATAACCTCCCCAGATATTGCCCCCCACAGATGTTAAGATAGGGTAATAGCTGTGGCTTAACAATGGGGTAAGACAAACGAGGTTTCTCCAAGTGATCAGTCTGGTTCTGGGTGGAATGTTGTCAGGCACTGCTGTGGTGTAGTTTGGGAGCAGATTGAGCCTTGGAGCTATTTTCCAGTCAGACTAAACTGCGTCCTATCTGCCCTGGCTGCCTCTTCCAAGGCAGGTCTTTATCCCATTGTCTTTTAGATAAAACCATTAAAAATGTTGTCCAGATGAGTTCCTGACATACAAATTTCTGTGTTGGTATCAGATTTATATTATCTCCAGAGATCCTCTTAATTTTTTAAAAAAAAAAATTTATATTTGTTATCCTGCAGTTTATATGGAACTACCAAAAATATTGACCTGTTTCCAGCACTGATGGTGGAGGATCTTGTCCCTGGGACCAGAGTGGGACCAACACTGATGTGCCTGTTAACGACTCAGTTCAGAAGGCTGAGGGATGGAGACAGGTATTATCATTGAAGTCATCCCAAATCCTTTGGTTATTCTGTTTGGGAGGTTTTTTTGCCTTACGGGAAGAAGCAGAATCTGTAATTTTTTATTATTTATTGTCTTATGATATGAGGAACAGTGTTCTCCGTCCAGTGTATTTGCAAAAGCACTTGTCACAGTTACTGTCAAGGTGTCCTTTCTTGATTTAGTGATTCTCATTTCACTGCAGAACACTGGGAATCATTGAGGATGTTCCCAATATCTCATGAAAATGCTAGAAAATGTCCACAGGAGCTCTTTTATAATCCCTGTTTGCTGCTTGTGTGAACGAGTCTTTGCCTGGTGATGCACTTAGGGCAGGAGCACGGGGGTTTGTGGGTTCAGAAAAAGCCATCTGTGTTTGCAGCCACCTGACACCAGAGCAGACGCTCATTTTGAGGGGTGTGGGTGCTGCCACACAGATGTCAGGGAACTCTTCTTCCTCTCACTCACTCACTCACTCACTCACTCACTCACTCACTCCCTCCCTCCTTCCCTCCCTCCCTCCCTCCCTCCCTCTTCTCCCATTCCTGAGTCATGCTGTGATTACACCCCATGGCAGATTTTGGTATGAGAACCCCGGAGTCTTCACGCCGGCGCAGCTGACTCAGATCAGACAGGCGTCCCTTGCCCGTGTCATCTGTGACAACAGTGACCACATCCAGCAGCTGCAGAGAGATGTGTTCCGGGTGGCATCGTACCTGCAGGGCATGGTCAGCTGCGAGGAGATTCCTGCCGTGGACCTGCGCCTGTGGCAGGACTGTTGTGAGGGTAAGGAGAGGGATGCTCTGGCACTGACTGGTGTGGGGATCACTCTGGGTGGCATTTGTCACACCCCACAGCAGCTTTTATGAAATTGTAGCTGATTTCTGGCTGCACCACGAGAACCTTGTGTCAGCAAGTGGGTGCAAAGAGAACAGAATATAGAATAGAATAGGAATGAAATGGAACGGAATAGAATAGAATAGAATAGAATAGAATAGAATAGAATAGAATAGAATAGAATAGAATAGAATATTTCAGTTGTGAAGGACCTGCAGCAATCAACCTGTCCAACTGCCTGACCAATTCAGGGCTGATCAAAAGTTAAAGCAAATTATTAATTATGTCTTAATTATGTCTTAACTATTATCATTATATCTAAATGCTTCTTAAACCTCGAGAGGTTTGGGACATTGAGCACCTCTCTAGGAAGCCTGTTAGCTTCATTTAATCTGTCTGAAAGCCCAACTCACTGAGGGCTTTGGTCTCTGGCTGGGGGAGAGACTGAAACTGGACATGATCCCCACCATGTGCCACTTCACAGATTCATTTGGGAGCCTAAATCTCTGCCGTTAAACCACAGATCCTGCCATGATCCCTCTGTGCTGCATTCCGGGTGCAGATGTCCATCTGAGACACTGGAATCCATGAGTGATGCACACCCTGTTCCACACCTTTGTTGCCTCCTTCCCTCTGGCCCAAGAGATGTGTCCAGGGTGGATGGTGCAGGAGGGCAGCGCTGCCTTGTGCTGCTGAAATTCACCCAGTCCTGCCTTAAACCCCAGTGCTCACTGCAGACTTTCCCTTCCTTCCCAAGACTGCCGGACACGAGGGCAATTCAGGGCTCTTTCGCAGCGGTTCCGAAGCAAGAGGTCTCCTGGCTTCAGCTACCCAGAGGAAAACCCTGCCAAGCACAAGCCTGCCTTGCCCAGGTGTGGTATCACCCCTTCCACCTCCATTTTATGAAACAGAAGTTTATAATAACTCGGTCCACTCAGGCCTCTGAATCTGGTGCTTTGCAGAGGTTTGGGGTCAGGGGTGGATCAGCAGAGAAGTGCTGAACTCAGCCAGTCCTCCAACACTTCGGTGCAGAGCCCAACGCTGATGTGTAAATACCTGGGCTGAGGGGCTCTTTGGCTGGCATCTCTTGGCAGGTGAATCTAGCACTTGGGCCCCTCCCTTTGATGCTCACTCGGAGGCTGGTGTTGGAGAAGGCAGAATGATTCCCTCACCCAGGAAGCTGCTGTTTGCATAACCCCTTTCACTTTTTTATCCCTGACCCCAGAAACGAGGCGCCTTCCCCAAGCCCTTCCTCCAGAGAGAATCTTGAGTCCCTTGTGGCAGAACTGGAGAAGACAGTCATTTCTCTGAGGAAACAGGTAAAACTTGGTGTCCCAATGTTTGTCTTTCATGGAGTCATGAACCTCAGTGAAGAAAACTTGAGCCAGCATTTTCTTCTTGTATTCGGGACAGGTTAAAGATTACCTGTGCAGGGGTGCAGATTCCTTGTATTTGGGACAAGTTAAAGATTACCTGTGCAGGGGTGCAGACTCCTCTCAGAGCTGCTGCTTTCTCACCCCCAGGTGAATGCACTAGAGAGCCAGCTGAGGTGGCACCACAGGAACACCAGCACACGTGGGCAGGGCAAGAAGACTGGGGGCAAATGGAGAAAAAGATGACCGTGTTGCCTCCTTGTATAAGGTCAGTGTGTTTGTTCTGTGCTGGGGCCCAACAGGGTCGGTGTGGGGGGACACCTCAGCAGTGTTCCCATGCAGGAAGGAATGGAGCAACGAGGTGATGAATGGGACATGAGGTAATAGAGTTAAACGCAGCAGGTTAGGCACTCGTTTCTGCTGGTAATGATTAGTGACTCACTGGAATGGGTTGTCTGGGGACGTGGTGGCGTATCCATTCCTGGAGGTCTGTTAAGAACTGGTTTGGCAAAGATGGGGAAAGACATAAGTATAGGATGGACCAGGTGGATTGGGTGAGGTCTCTTGGGCCTATTCTCCTGGGACTCTGGGTAGGTTTATTCTAACAACATTTAATGTCATAACCCCAAATCCAACAGCCTCTGAAGGACCTCTGTGGGGAGAGATATCACAAAGCTCGGTGATGGAGTGGATGGACTGGTTCCTCCCCAGGGGAACAAGGACATCTGGGCAGATGGAGCAATCTGTCATTTGCTTACAAACCGGCAGAGATTTCCCCCTCCCCATCTGAGTCACTGTGCTCCTCGCTCCTGAAGGCACCAGTCCTCTGCCCGACAGGGCAGCACAGCTGTGAGGTATCTGTGTAAAGTCCCTGTCAGCCCCTGCCAGCCTGGGGACTCTGGCTGCTGCTCAGCAGTGGCACAGTCCTGGCAGAGAGCTGCCAGAATTCCAGTTCAGGTGTTCATGGGCACGGGGAGCACAGCCTGAGCTCCCTTCTCCTGCTTCCCATGGAGATCCCTGCAGCCTTGACAGAGAGGCTGAACTGCTCCCTGGCACCTGCCAGTCTGGAGAAGGTGGTGAATGGTTTTTATGTGTTACAAATGATTTCTCCAGAGACAGGAGCAGAGGAGTTTTGAGAAGTGTAGTTCTGCCAGGCAGTCTGTACTAGAAGGAGCATTCATTCTCTGGAAGTTAGATTAAAGGATGGGGCAAGCAAGGGCTGGTCTGTGCTGATAAACTCAGCAGAATGCAGAAAGGGAAGCCTGGAGGCTGGCTGTGTCTTTCAGCACGATTTGGTGTTTTGGTCCTTACAGAGTTTCTCCTCAAACAGTGGCTCTGCTTCAGAAATGTGACATAGAGTGCAGTGTGACTTATGGGCTGGCTTTTCCTTGCCATTGCTTCAGATCCTTGATGAGCCCTGTGTTTACAGGGTTCCTGAAAAGTATTACTGTGGGTTTAAAGGTTTCCCTGCTCCCTCTGCCTCCAGCTGCTCCCACAGAGCTTTTCTGCTCTCTTGTGCCATTTCAGGTGCCCTGTGACCTGCACTCCTGCTCTCCACCAGCCAGTCCAAGCCACCCCTACACCCTCAGAGAGCCACCATGAGACCCCACGATGCTGTGCCTGCTCTCACACCTCCCGTACCACTCCCTGTCCCAGGACCACTGTACTTTTGCCTGTGTTGAACCCTCTGCACTGGCTGTCTACGAGCCCCTCAGCCCCTGGACCCTTCCTGCCCTTGTCAGCCTCCCGGGGATGAGCTCTGCCATTGATGATGAGAGCCCAGAGTCTGCCAAGGTGCCTCTTTCTTCCATAGCCCCCAGGAAATAGAGACAAATTGAAGCTGCTTTAATGCCACTGTTCTGCTCTGCTCCTCTTCCCATGCACCTCTGTCATCACCCATCACTCCTTGTCTGAACTGTCCCGTGGACACCCATCCAAAACGATTCATTAAGAGGCAAAACCTTTCTCAAATGCACTGTGGTGCCAGGAAACATCTGGAGAAATCACTGAAAAAAAGAAGATAAAGAAATGAAGCCCAGAAGAAACCTCAGCCATCTTCTGACGCCATCAAAAACACCAAGAGGAACCTCGGGGTTGGGTGTTTCAGGATGGGGTGCCAGGCACGGCGTGGCCACCCTCAATCTCCAGCTGTGCTTTGCCACTCATTGGTGACAAGTGGCACATCCCACGACCCCAGAGTCACCTACCGTTCCTCAAAACCATTTTCCTCAGCATGACCTGCATTCCCCAACTTTCTGCCCCTTTAGGGGCTTAATTGGAATTATGCTTCTCTTCCCTTTTTTTTTCCCTCCAAAAAGGCTCTTTGCTGGAAGACGTATTTGGAGTGTAAACGTAACAGGACCTGGAACAGAACCTCAGCTAATTAGGTGTAATGGGCGCTCTCATTAGTGGAGGGGAGCTGCTGGTTTCTGTCAATTAGGCCGGGAGGCCACGCTGTGGTGTTTGACACGCGGGTGGATGCAAAGTGCTGTTTGTGTTTATGGCTCCCCGGTGCTCTGCAGCCAAACCAGGGCTGTGCAGGCGGCTCTGCTGCTCAGGTCTGCTGGTTTCAGCACTCTTTGGAGGTGCTCTTTAGTGGTGCTAGAACTGAAGTCCCTGTGTACCCACCACAACCCCAAATCTGTGGACAGGTTGGTGTTTAATACATCCTTGTAAGCTGGCCACAGGGACTGAAGAGAAAATACTTGATCCATCAGATATCTGTGCCTTCCTTATCTTTATCACTTTTCCTGCTTCCTCCCACTTTCTTCCCCACAGCACAAGGACCAGAAACTTCTATGAACATGCTTTTTTCTTCTTCTTTTTTTTTTTTTTTTAAGTGTTTTATAGTACCAAAAGGGATTCAAGGCAGCAGGGATGCTCCTGGAACTGAATAGGAAAATAATAATAAAAAAAAAGATACTAGAAAAAGGTTGTGATTTATCATCTCTTTCCTGGCATGGAGCTGAGCTGTGCGTGTGTGTCCTGCGCAGAGGTTTGCAGGGATGAGTCTGTGCTCTGCATGTCTGGTAGGCTCAGCTCAGAGGCAGTATTTAGTCCTCAGGGATGTTTGTCATTTGGAAGTGCTCTTTCATTTAGGTGCAAATCAAGATCCAAAGCCTTGCGTGTTAGAAATCAGCTGCACTTGTCTATCACTGGTACCACTGGAGAATCTAATCTGGCAAAGGTCAATAAAGGTGAATCAGTTCACAGTCTCCTTCTGCAGACCAGAAGTTCAGCGAGTCCTCCTTCAAAACAGGGAGGCACAAATGTTCCATGCTGGATCTGATCAGGTCATCTTTCAGGGCACAACCAGGCAGCCCCTCTCGCTCCTGATGGGGTGTGATGTGAGGAGCACACTTGTCAAAAGGGCTGCAGGAGGACAGCAGAGGGGATGTCCCTTCCCTTTGGTTTGCAAACCCTTCTGTGCTCCGCCCTCAGTTCCCCTCCTCATGCTGAAGTGGGAAAAATGCACGGAGACTTTGCACATCCCTGTGTGGCACTGGGGCCGAGGCTGTGAGCTGGGCACGGGGGCAGATCTTGGAGGACTTCCATACATTCAGGTGCTACTTGGGTAAGGAGGGAGCAGAATATTTTATTAAAGACTCCCTTTCTTCCCAGTTCTCATCTGTTCAGGAATGCAAAGGCCAAGCTGGGGAGTGCTCTGTACTCCTGCCCTCTGCCCTGGGCGTCTCTTCCTGGGAGATGGTGAGGATATTGCTGAGTGCAAAGCCCAGACAAGGAAATCTTTTTGCAGGGTTTTTGGCCATCATGGGACACCCAGGATGCAGGACGCAGCACGTCTAGAGCTGTTGACCCAAGGGTGGGTCCAGCTTGTTCCTCATACCCCACACGGTTGCAGTCGGCAGCCCAGGCTCCTACAATTAATTTTTCGTATTTCTTTATAAGCAGCCTCTTTCAGGTCCCAACTACACATCCAAAATGAGCTACACAGACCAACTGCAAGCAGAGGAGGATCAAAACAATGGGCTCGAGGCCAGGAGTGGGGTTACCAGGCACAAAACTCCTGCTAATTAGATGAGACAGCTAAATGACAAAGTCCAGGTGGGGGCTGGGGGGTCAGAGTTGGGATTTCTCACCAGAGCAGTGATCTTAGGGTGGCTTAAAGTGCACATGGAAGATGTGAGGGGGGAATCTCTGTCCTTTGGCTGATGGCTGTGGGTGGTGGGATTTGGGAGGGGGGTTGGAGTGTGTCAGTGTCTGAGCGTGACCAGGGCTGAGGAAGTGTGGCTGTGCTGACACGGTGAGAGCTGGGGGCTGCGTTCCAGGGCTTGGCTCTGGATGCCATGCTGATCCTGAGGCTGATCCAGGCCCTGCATCCGGCAAAGATCTCCTGATTCTGAGGGGGAACCATCTCTGATGGAAGCTGAGTGAGCACCAGATCCTGGTGGATCTGGGATGTGAATTCCCCAGCAACCTTCTGCAACAGGGAATTAGTGTGAGGAGGCAAATGCTTTAGTGGGGTAACTCTGGGAGGTCATTGTAGACTGAAGGAAGAAAGGATCTGGTGTTATAAACCCCCACAATATCCACCCAGGAAATATCCAAACACTTCAGATCTCTTCTAAGGTTATTCCCTTAATTCTGTTCTAACTCTCCCACATTTGTGGATGCAATTATTGTCCTATGGAAAAAAAAATATCCTCCCACACAAGTGAGATGAAGACTATTAACTGGAGTCAGCCACTTGTGACAAGAGCTGCTTGAAGAACAGAGAGCTGTGTTTATGGTGCTCCGGTAAGAAGCAAAGAGCACACTTTAAAATAATGATTAAATAAAACAACAGCCGTTCTCCTTCTTCTTCGAGAGCAGCAAGCCCGGCTCCAGCTGTGCCTGTCTCCCAGATGTGCCCGTGGGTCTGAGCGTGGGACTCCTGCCTGCAGACTCGTCCCGCCTGCAGACTCGTCTCACCAGATGAACCAGTTTCACTTTCAGAAATAGGAAGTTCGCCGGGAAGGGCCGGCGAGCGCCCAGACGCGTGCGGGTAACGCGGGCCGGCAGGATGAGCTTCCCGGCCGGCGGCAGGAGCCCGGCATCCCCCCTTCCCCCGGCCTCCCGGAGCGCGGTGGCATAGCCCATCGCAGCCACCGCTTCACCGGGGATGGAGCAGTTCGTCAGGAAGCGTTTGACCTTCCTGACATCTTTCTGGAACAAGCTCCGTCCCCGCTCCGTGACGGAGAGCTGCTCGCTGGGGTATCTTGGCTCTGATTCCGTTTCGCTGAACTCGGAGGCGACTTCCATTTCCTTCATCCCCAAGTCCTCTCTCTGTATCGCTTTGTACGCTTTCACAGCCCGGAGCGCCGAGGAGCTGAGCATAAGCGCAGGGGACAAACTGCGTGTCCTCAGAGAAGAGGGCGAGTATGTCCTAGCCCGGCGGCTGCTGGGGGAGCCGGCCACGGGCTACGTCCCCGCTGCCTACGTGGCCAACCTCAGCCAGGGCACCTCCGCTCACCGCCCGTAAGTATCCCCTGCTCTGGATCCTCAGGGGGATGGAGGCTGGGCTGGGGGAGCACATCCCCGCGCAGGGAAAGGCAGTGCTCACCCTCCACAGCGGCGGGGAGCGCCAGATCCTCATCCCCTGCTTTGGCCATCAGTGGCGCTGGGACTGAGCGGTGATCTGCCCTCCCCTGGGCATCCCTGCCCTGCAGCTCCTACAGCTCGTGGCAGCGGGGTGGAGGTATTGGGCAAATGAGATTTGGGGGATGCGCCAGCGGGGAGAGACGCCGGTGTCCCTTCCTGGCTGCATCACTCTCGCACTGTGGCTCGGGGCTGCGATGCGGTGTGATGGTGGGCAGGGGTGCAAAGGCTCCTGCTTGTTCCGGCTGCTCTCCCTCTTGTCCTGCGTTAAAGGGGAGACAGGAGGAAGGGAGGGAGCTGGGGAAACTTGTACCTGAGCCCTGCCAGCTCCAAAGGGCTTGGGAGCACGGGAAGAAGCAGTTTGGGTTGGTACCTGCCAGGAGACCCAGAGCTCTGCTGCTGCTGCCATCCTGCTTACCCGGGGCTGGGGGCTTCCTCCCGGTCGGTGCCTCTCCCAGCCGACACGGAGCTCGGGGGATGTCTCAGCCCTCTGGCAGCTGGGGAAAGCCCAGACTCCTCGTTGCATAAAGCAGCCTGGTCCCGACACGTCGGGCAAAGCGCCCCGAGACACTGCTGTTCCCTCTGTACCCGGCCCTGAGTCACGCCGAGTGCGGGCAGCGCAGGGCTGGGGCGGGCGTGGCGCCCTGGAGACCCCTCCGCGCTCGCCCTGTGCCGAGCGGGGTAAAGGAGAGGAGCGGGAGAAGGCCAGGAAGAGTCCCCGATGTGCAGGGGCAGTGATGGGAACCGGTGGGATGGGAGACACCCTCCCTGGGCGTGCTTTGAGGAAGGCAAAGCCAGTCTGGTTGAGCTGTGCTGGGACCACACCGGTGTGGACCGTGGGGTCGGCCCCCTGCCGTATTCCCATGGCATGGGGCAGCAGGACAGGCTACAGCGGAGCGTGTGTGTGTGTTTGTACATGTGCGTGTGTTCGTGTGCGTGTGTGTACATGTGTGAGCACCACCCGCGAGCAGCTGGTGCCCAGCCGCATCCCGAGGACAGGGACAAGGGCGATGCCACGGCGTGGGAGGGCAGACGGCAGGAACGTGCCCGGCTTCCCAGCCGGAGCAAGCCGTGAGCGCACAGACTCCGCGGAGCCGCAGGTCGGAGCTGGGTGGTAATTTGTTCACCCCATCACATATAATTTCCTGCGCGGCTTCTCAGACGCTGGCGATCCCAGCTAATGACGAAACTTTTGGCTTCTCACGTCCTGGCTGCCTTAGGCTGGATGGGGCTGCCTCTTCCTGTGCTTCCCTCAGCCAGCCAACCTGCCTTTCCTTACAGGAATTCAGTGATGAGTCTCAGTGATATGACACAGCAGAGGGGTTTGGCTGGGTCCTCCCCCCCGCTTGGTGCTGTGAAGTCCCCAAAGAGCACTGCCACAGCTGGAGCAGCAAAGGGCAATTGCTGTTTTCATTGATGCCATTCGCTCATGGGCTCAGAGCCGGTTCTGCCCATGAGCTGCACGTCAAGAAGTGCAAAGTGATACTGTGCCTGTGCCTGTGCCTGCAGATGTTGCTCTCATGGCAGGACACAGGGACAGCCTGACCAGAGCACCTTCCACACAGCACCGGGTGGTTGGTGCTTTATTTACCACAGGTTGTCAGCCCAAGAGTGTAAACCTCATGGGTGTGGGATGGAGCTGAGACCTGGACAGCTTGATACAGCAGTGTCCAGACACTGATGGAGGAAATGCCCCATCCCTGGCAGTGTTCAAGAACAGGTTGGATGGGGCTTTGAGCAACCCAGTCTAGTGGAAGGTGTCCCTGCCCATGGCAGGAGGGGTGGAATGAGAGGAGTTTTAAGGTCCCTCCCAACCCAAACCATTCTGGGATTCTCTGATTCTATGAAATGGTCTGCAGGCAGTGAGCTGCAATAAACTGCAGCAAATGCCTGTAAAGCCCACCCAATGGACCAGCCCTGATGCAGGCAGCCACATCTACAGGTTCTGAGACACGGACTGGCCACCGTGCCACTTGCCTGGTGGCTGTAGGGATGAGCAAACAGTGGGATCCCCCTCTCTGGCTCAGGAGGCGCAGGATCCCCTGAAATGGATACAGACCCATCTGTGCAGCATCCCCTTGCACTGCTCTGACCCCTCTGCTCTGCTCCCCAGCTGGTACTTCAGCAAGATCAGCCGAAACGAAGCGGAGCAGCTCCTCCTCTCGCCTCCCAACCAGCATGGCTCCTTCCTCGTCCGGGACAGCGAGAGCAGCAAGGGCGAATACTCTCTCTCAGGTGACTTTGTGGCAATTATTCAGATAAAATTAGCACAGGGAAAGGAAGCAGGCTGTTCCTTAGGGACAGCTCTTGGTTTGCTTAGCATGGGGTGAAAAACAGGGGAGTAAGTTTGAAGCACTTTTCAGCACCTTGTTGAAGGGAATCAGCTGCTTTCTGAAGGCGAGGGGAAAGTTAACAGAGCAGAGATGGATTGTTGAATCACGGTGGCAAAGGAAAGTGTGTGGCTCCTGTCTGGGGTATGGAAGCCATAAACATTTCACTGCAGCTTAATGATGGTTTCGTGGCACTAACTCCCAGGATTTCATTCCAGCAGCTTTTGTCATCTGACAGTTGTTTAAAAATATGCTGCCACTCCAGATTACCAGGGCCTGGGCTGCTCCCACATACTGAAATCTGAATTCAGGGGGTTTTGGACCAGAGTGCCATTACGATCTGGTTTTATAAAAGCAAATCCTAGGAAATCCATGGCAAACCCCACATCCCACCCTCAGTCTCTGGGCTGTGGGAGTCACAGCTGCCCCTGGTTTATCCTCTTTGAGCAGCTCCGCCGTTCTCTGAGCAGTCCATGGTGGAATTATGCCTGACAATAAAGCTTATTAATTGTCCCTGATACTAAAGCATCACCTCTGTGGTCCAAAGGAGCCCGGCTCACGATGGCCAGGAGTCCTCTGGGCCAGGAGGTGGGAGCAGAAGGGATGTGGGGAGTGGGATGGAGCAGTCCAGGGGAGAGCTGTGTTGCTTTAGGTTAATTAAAAGACTGGGAATCTGGAAAGGAGAGAGGGTGAAGTCAGCAGGGAGGTGGGCAGGGGCTGATCTTTGCATGAGCTGAGCTTCCCCCAACTTGGGCTTCCCCACAGTGCGCAACCACGCCAAGGTCAGCCACTTCCGAATCTGCAAGAGCCCCAGGGGCAGCCTCTACATCCAGAAGGGACACCCCTTTCCCAACATGGAGGAGCTCCTCGCCTTCTACACGGAGCACTGGAAGGTCATCCAGAGCCCCCTGCTGCAGCCCTGCAGCCCCGCGGTGCGTACGTCGGGCACGGCTCAGCCCCGCTCCCCGGGATCGCTGGCGTGGAAAAAAGGAAAGGAAAGCGAGGGAAACGAGAAATAATTGGGCTGTCCATTTGTGCTTTGAGCTTTATTAAACTAAATTTAAAGGCCACCATGAGTATAGCTGCCAGCATCACCTTTGATCAGCCACGTTAAGGCTGGGCATGGCATTTATATGCATTTTTGACCAGCCAAAATGCACGGAATTTTCTGCAGGGTCTTCTCCATCTCAAAGACTGGAAACCGAGTTGTTACAATCCCCTTCAACACGGATTCTGGAAGTACCTGTGCTTCCAATTTTTTTCCTGAGAATATAAGACAAAACACGTGGCTTTTATAAAGTTTTCATACCAATTAGTGCAGCACTCATAAGTCTAATTACAGTATTAATCCCAAATTGCCAACTCATTTCCTGATTAGAGTTCCATCCACTGATTATGACTTGGAAATAGCAATTAACCACGTGAATAATCCAAGAGTGAAATTGAAAGGTGTGGGATAAAAGAAATGCTTAATGAGCTGAAGTCTAAATCAGCCATAATGCGCAATAATATTAATTCACCCGTTTTTATTTATTGGTGGAGATGGAGAAAAGTGACTTTTGAGGTCTGATGAGGAGTGAATTATGACTTGAACTCCTGGTATTTCACGTAGTCTCCAAACCCTCCCCCTTGCACACCTGGGCTCCCAGCAGGGGCCATGCAGAGGATGCCCCAGGTGTTTCGTGCCCACAGTGAGCACTGAGGGAAGGGCAGTGCTCGGGCTCAGCCCCTGGGCACACGGCTGCTGGAGCTCCATGCTCTGCTCCTCTGTGGGCACCGAGGGCTGGTGCAGGCTCCAGCAGCAGGTCCTGCCTGGCCGGCTGGTCCGAGTGTGCCATTCCGTGTCCATCTGGCAGACTCCCCCCGAGAGGGACGGCTGGGAGCGCCCGCGCTGGGAGTTCACCCTGCGGAGGAAGCTGGGAGAGGGCTACTTCGGAGAGGTGTGGGAAGGGCTGTGGAGGAACACGGTGCCGGTGGCCATCAAGATCATTAAAGGTATGTGGAGAATCAGATGTTAACTGTGGCCGGCTGAGTCTCTCATTCACTGCTGTATCATTCACCCTCCTTTATTTCCTCATCCTCTTGGTCACTGTGACTGTTTCATCAGGCAAACTGCAGTAGGACCTGATGAGGAGCCACTGGAATATTTCTGTGCACAAACCTAAGCTTGGGCTGCATCCCTGTAAAATGGCTCCAGCCAGTGGGTTTGTGATAAGTGACATCATGTCAAGTCAAACGGGTTTGTGGTACATCAAATCCCGATGGAACTATGATCCTGAAAATGGGATCCAAAGCCCCCGTGGAAAACATCGGCTCTGAGACACAGGCTGTGCAGACCTGAGCTTTGAGAGCGGGGCGGGGGGGCCTCTGAGGAGGTAAAAAAGGTCCTCATCCCAGCTGGAGGTGCTGAGGTCCCACCGTCTGTGTGAGAAAGTGGCTCACGAGGGCTGTGTTGGCTTTCTCCCACAGCTGACATGAAAGCAGAAGATTTCACCAAGGAGATTCAGAACCTGAAGCGCCTGAGGCATGAGAAGCTGATCCAGCTGCACGCTGTGTGCTCCTTGGAGGAGCCCGTGTACATCATCACCGAGCTCATGCGCAAAGGCAACCTCCACAGCTACCTCAACAGTGAGTGCTGTGCCGGCCCCATGGGATGGGGGATCCTGGGGCACTGCTTCCTGTGCCCCAGAAAGGCCCTGTGAATCCGAAAGGGGAGAGTGCCAGCCTGGTTTCTGTCCTGGTTGGACCAGTGGTAACACAGAGCAATCCATGGACACTCGGTGGAGATGATCTTGGGATCACAAAGTCTGGCACGATCCTTTGGGTGTCCATGTGGGCTGGGTCTGTATCAATCCCTGGGAGCCCAAGCACGTTGGTAGGGACCTTCATCCCTCCTTCTCCACCCACTCATGGTCTGCCAGATCCCACCAGTGCACAGAAATCTCACTGCCGTGTTTGGGCAACTCCACTTTCTTTAGGAATGAAACAGCCAAACCTCCCCATGGGTTTGTTCGTGTGCAGAGCTCGTAACAGGCCATGGACCACTCATTACCCAGTTTAATTTTCTTGGCCTTTCTTTTCCTGACCCAGCACAATCAGTCTTGAAGGGAAACAAAACAAACTGCTCCCACCAAGACCTGTTTTTCTACAGGGTACTCCCCCTCCCACCCGCACTGACCTTGTTTCTGATTGGGGCTCCAGCAGCCTTTGGTGCCAGAGGAGCTGGAGCTCGCAGGTACAACAGGTTGAGAGGCCTGGAGGGAGATTTGCATGGCAGAAGGTCACCTTTGGCTTTGAACAAGCCGTGGATGTCCGTGTCCTTGGCGCTCTTCAGAGCCCACCCTTGTCCCATGCCTGAGGAGCACATGGCAGTGCTGAACTTCCCACACAGCACAACCAGGACAGTGAGGCCAGAGTTCAAATTTGAAGTTTTACATGTTCCCCATGTCCCACATTGCCAGCACAGGGTCTCCTTCCAAACCAGAACCCCCAAAACAGATGTTGGTACATTGCCCCCAATGCTTGGATTGTCTTGGATTAACAGGTCCTGAAGGGAAGTCCCTGGGCACCTCCCACTTGCTCAACATCGCCTGCCAAGTGGCGGATGGGATGAGGTACCTGGAGGAGAAGCACATTGTCCACCGGGATCTGGCAGCCAGAAACATCCTGGTGGGAGAGGAACTCACCTGCAAAATCGCTGATTTCGGACTTGCCCGGCTCCTCAAGGTCAGTTCAGCGGGATGCTGCGGTCCCTCCCTCCAACCACCCTAGTTCATAAAGCTGTCCCATGCTGGAGCCATTCCCTGCTGTCCACTTTCCCCAAAAGCCACGTCTCTGTTGATCACCCCATCCCTCATGTCCCATCTCCCATTGCTTTTCAGGATGACATTTATTCCACCAGCAGCAGCACGAAAATCCCGGTGAAGTGGACGGCCCCAGAGGCAGCCAACTACCGCACCTACTCCCTCAAGTCCGACGTCTGGTCCTACGGGATTCTGCTCTATGAAGTCTTTACGTATGGACAGATCCCATATGAAGGTAAGGCTGCCACCCCACTCCTGTGCCCTCCATCCACCTGCTGGCCAGCTTGCCCATGGTCCCCAAAAACCAGAGTGTCATGAATTGTTATATTGTCCCTTCCCCAAGGGATATAGAAGCAGCTCCTGGACCATGAGCAAGTTATTGTCCACTTAGGGGATGGCTTAGAGGGATATTCAGTGGCTGCAAAGTGGGTGCAGGAGCTGGGGGCAGGAGGTTGGTCTGGATCTCCCACATCCTCTCTTCTACCACCCCTCTGGCAGAGAGACACCATTTCACAGCCCTAGTGACATCTTGGCCACTGCAGGTGTACCTTCAGGGAATCCTTTGGGGACATCGGACTCAGGGGCATCTTCTCCTTCCTTGCAGGAATGACAAACCAAGAAACCGTACGGCAAATCACCAGGGGCTACCGCCTCCCCCGGCCCAGCCCCTGCCCTCCCGAGATCTACAGCATCATGCTGGAGTGCTGGAGCGGCAACACGGAGGAGCGTCCCACCTTCCTGGCCCTGCGGGAGAAGCTGGGCTTCATCTACAGGCGGCTGCTCAGCTCCCTCTCCTGAGGGACCCTTTCCCAACCATTCTTCCTGCACAAGCCCCTCCAGGCCAGCTCTTGCCAAGAAGTTCCTTCCTTCTGGTCTGCCCTCTGACACGACTACAAGGAATGCACATCCCCCCAAAAACCAGCATGTGGTCCCTCACAGTCAGGGTGCAGGGAGGTGGCCAAGGGAGAAAGCAACAAGTTGTGGAGAACTCCTTGCCAGAGCTCGGCTGTGTAACAGTTTGGAGAAGCCCCATGGAGGCATCACTCAGAGTTTACGTCTTCGTTCGCTCAGTAGGGTGGGAGGTCCCTGCTGCCCCCCACACCAACGTGAAGGTTTGCAGTTCATGTCCAGTTGTGGCTCTGCTTGATTTATCTTGTAGTGTGTGTTCGGTGTATGTATCAATAAATGTGTGTGCACCCACCCACAGGAGTCCTTGCAGGGCGTTGCTGGCTGCTCCTCCCTCAGCGCGCTGCTCCGCTCCCTCCTCAGCACACTGCTCCGCTCCCTCCTGGGAATCATGGAGTGGCTTGGGTTGGAAGGGCCCTGAAAGTTCCATGGGCAGGGACACCTTCCACTAGACCAGGCTGCTCCAAGCCCCATCCAGCCTGGATGTGAATCCTTTCAGGGATGGATTCAAGGAATCCATCAAGGACAGGTTCAAGGAAGCACTGATTTGCAGCCAGTCCCACTCTTGCAACCACGGATAAAACCGTTCTTGTGTCTCTTTGGACTCTGTTCATCCAAGTACCCTTGTGTGCCTCTGCCACCCCTTTCCCAGGCAGCAGCCTCACATGCCATGAGGACTCTGCACAGTCAGCTCCTGACTGGGCTGCTCCACTCTGGATCTTTGTCTCACTCACCATCGTGTGGTTGTTCCGAGAAAAATACGTCTGGGTTCAAATATTGAATGCCTCCTTATCCCAGGTGCAGGCAGCAAAGGTAAAACACTACATCACCCTGCTTTGCTCTTTATCCCACCCATGGGGCAAGGCAAGAGATACTCCCACCACCCCTAGCTCCTCCCTGATCCCAGGACAAGGCATTGCAGGGGGACCTTGAGCCTCTGGTCCCCCCCAAGCCGGGGCAGAGTTTGCTCCAGCCACGTCCCTGTTGTCCCCCTGCCCGTGCACACTCCCAGAGGCCAGGCTGTCCTTGGCAGCAGTGGAAGGACACACGGAAAAGCAGCGCTGGGAGCAATGCCAAGGCTCCAGGCTGGTGCAGGCAGGGGCAGCCCGAGTGGGGCAGTTGGAGCTCTAACACATTTGTGGCACTGGTGGCAGGAGCAGATGTGCTGTGGGTGAAAGGCAACTGGTAGAGGTTTAGAATTCCTCCTGACAAGCCCATTTTGCCTGTTTGCAGGTGACCAGTGGGACTGAGCCAACAGCAACGCTGGAATTTATAAAGTTAATAAAGTTTATGCAACACTCCCCACGCCTGGGCAGCGTCTGTGCTGTGCAGAAGAGCAGAAACAAGTCTGGCTGTTAATTGAACAACTCTCCGAGCACGAGGGGCCTGGAAAGGGGAGGCAGGAATGTGGTTTAGGGGTGGGATGAAGCCCGCTCTGTTCATGTCCACAGAGCTGCAGCCCTGTCCTGGGAAGGTAGCAGCTCCTGGTTAGAGCGTTCCCAGAGGGAAAAAGCAACAGGCTGGGTTTGGACATGGTTGCGAGACAAAATCCTCACCTTGCACAAACATTTTGCAGCCTGATCAAACACCCGAGCAGAGAGCACACCTATGCACGGCCCAGGTGCTCTCCTGCAGGAAACTAAAGACTGAAGCCATATCCAGCAGGTGAAGGGTTATGGCCCACTAAGGAAGGGCAGGCACACGCCTGGTGCAGGCACGGTGGGGCTGATGCAGCACAGAATCACAGAATGGTTTGGGTTGGAAGGGACCTTCATCTTGTTCCAGCCTCCTGCCACGGGCAGGGCCCACTTTCCTCTAGACCAGGCTGCTCAAATAGCAATAAAGACAGTAAATTTGCAGGTCTGGCTGCCACCAGATGGAGCTCAAAAATAAGCAGGAGGAGAAGGGTGTGCGTGGGGCGATGGGGCTGGCGTGGGGCACAGCCGTCCATGGTGGGGTACCTGGAGAAGCCAGAGGGGCTGGCAGGGCACCAGCCCGTCACACACATGGCCCAAAACCAGCTCACTCAGCAGTCACAGTGACCTCTTGGGGATGTGGAGGGGGAACATGGGGACATGATGACACGGTGCTGCCCCACAGCAGTTTTCCTTCCTCCTCCTTCTCCTCTGCTGCATGAAAAGCCAATCCACAGCCCGGGTTTGCCTTCCAGCACGGTCTGCTGGGTTTTGGCATTGCTCCGAGTCATTACTTGCTTTCTAAAAGTAGATAAACTTGGTGGCCGGGGGTGGGGAGCCCAGATTTCCCTATCTGCTGCCAGGATCTCAGCCTGGGCTGAGCACTGCAGCCCCTCTCCCCCCAAAAACCTGCACCAGGTTTTCCCTTAATTCCATTCCACAAAGGCAGGAATGCTGGGGTCCCAGTCCTTCCGGAGCCACTCCGGACTGGGCATTGCAGATCCTGTTGTTAGTCCTGTTGTTACAGGTATCTCCTGCTCCATTTGCAGCCTGGCATGTGCCCCGTTTGCAGATTCAGGGATCAGAGCTTTGACCCAGTGGCATTTGGAAGCAGCCTCAGGCTAATGCGATGTGTTTCAGCTGCACAGCTCATTTCTATTTTTAAGGTCCCACATCAGCCTTTGAAGGGTGAGGGGGAAGCAAAGCTGCTGGAGGGAAATAAACCAAACCAAAACAACCCCCAGCAGCAAGAGGCAGGGAATGTAAAGAAATACTTCTGCCTGGAGGCGGCGGGGTGGCACAAGGGCTGCTGCAAGGGACGAGAGTGAGCAGAAAACATCAGCGAGTTTTTAGCAAACATGTGAATTAATCAACAGTCAAAACACCATCGAGGGTGCAGGGGGGGGGACATCAGTCCCTGTGGAGTTGATGCCACGGGAGGTAGGCGCTTGCCCCTCCAACATCAAGCCCTACAGGAAGAAGGGGATTGCTTAGGGAGGGCTGTAGTGTATGGGGAACTCCTTTCCTTGTCTTGCTTCTACTGCCCAATGTTTCCCTTGCTATCCCACCACAGCAGCAGCAGCACCAGGACACAGGACACAGGAAATCAGCTGGAATCATAGAATCACTTAGGCTGGAAAAGCCCTCTAAGTTCATCGAGCCCAACCGTTCCCCCAGCACTGCCGAGCCCACCACTAACCCATGTCCCCGAGTGCCACCTCCACAGGTCTGTGAAACCCCTCCAGGGATGGTGACTCCACTGCCCTGGACATCCCGTTCCCATGCCTGGTAACTCTTTCCTTGTGGAAGTCTGCCCTGATATCCAACCTAAACCTCTCCTGGTGCAATCTGAGGCTGTTCCACAGCATTGTGAAATGAGAGTTTTCTCTCATCACTTGTTACTTGAGAAGAGAGACACCCACAGCAGTGAAGATGCAAACAGAACAAAAATAAATGTGCTTGGCTGTCAGATGCTTTTCCAAAATATGTCTGAATGCTGTGAAGGGGCAAGAAAGGCCCTAAAAGCCTTTCAATCCCAAGCACAGGCCCTAAAAGCCTTTCAATCCCAATGCCAAGGGCTTTGCTCTCAGAAATGCCATGAAGCTGCCCGGGAACATATCTGGGGGGATCTGGACTCTCCCTGTACCTTCACTCCCAGCAGAGAAGGAGTCTGAGTCTGTGACACTTTACAGACATTCAGAAAAACAGCCTTGAATCCAGCAGGGGTTTTCCAGGCAGTTTTGCTTCACAGGACAGGGAACCATGGGCACAAGGGCAGCCATTGATGGGTGTTGCAGTCCCTGCTGCAAATCCAACCCACCCCAGAGCAATGTGGGAACGAACTTAACCTCCATGCAGCATCCATCTGCTCATGGCATTGCAGAGCAGCTCACTTAGAGCTGGATCAGGCTGGGGAATGTGCCCAGACGAAAGCCAGGGATGTAGGATTGGTGCCTTTGCTCTGCCACTGCCTCCCCTGGGTGCCTGGGGACAGTTGCTGGGTTGGTCCCTCCACAATCATGAGACCAACAAGCAAATACAGTAATGTTGACTTTACCTTTGTGTGTCCACACTGATTTCCAGGCTTGTAAGAAAATATTTGTCTCTCTAAACTATGTGGCTTTTGCTGGGAACCAGCAGCAGAGGAGATCCCTGAGGCATCCTGGGGGTGAGCAGCAGCACCCAAAGGGATTGGCTGGGGTGTGGGAAGACCCTGGAGCGGTGCCACAGCCACACTTTCCAACCAGCCTTGCCTCATCTTACTCAGAAAGGGTTTATTTTATCTTTATTTCCCCGTCTTTAGTGAAGTTTAAAGGCTGCCATGTGCTTCCTGGGATGTGCAGCCCCCCCAACAACAGCAGTTTGCTGCCCCACTGGAAGTCACATCAGATCAGTTGCTGCCATGGACATGGGGGTCAGTCACCCTCAGGGTGCTGGCAGCCCCTGGGGTCCAAACTGTGTGCCCAGACTGCTGGAATCCCCCTGAAGCCGTTCCCTTTGGATGCACACGCTTACACAGGGGGAGCAGAGGTGCCAGCGCTGCCCTGGCCCCTCCGAGGGACAGGGGACACAGACCCTCTGCCCCAAAAACAAGGACCCGTGCCTGGGGAAGCAGAGCTCAGTGAAAAGCTTACTCAACACTTTCCACTGCAGAAACAACAGAGCTGGAAGTGACCCTGGATGCCCCTGCAGAGCAGACAGAAAGCAGAGCAGCCTCCTGCCCCCAGCTGCTCTCTGCCCTTTGCCCTGCCTGGCTGGGACACCATGAGGGAAAGGCACGGCTCAGGGGTCCCATGGCCTCAGCTGCCATCGGGGCTGCAGTCCCTGGTGCACACAGGGACAGCCCTGCTACTCGTGCTGTGGCTGGAAGCACAGCAGGAAGATTTGGCACCTTTAAATCGACCTCTGCCAAGTTTCTTCTGCTTTCCAGCAGGAACAAAGGTGCTCCCTTCATGCAGGCACCTGCAGATTCTTGTTTTCCCAGCTCTCAGGCTGCTCACAGAAGGATCAAACAGCCAAACTGACTAATTGAAGGCAAAAATCAGGCAAAACAGCCCTTGGGGCAGTGCAGCACATGGGCCAGCTGGGATCCAGGGCTGCCAAACCCAGCGCAGCCCCTGAGCTGCCGTCCACACCATGAGCTCCAGCCCGATATCCAGCTCCACAGAATGCATGTCCTGAGCAAGCCTTATCTCTCTCCTCATTATGGAGGGGTCACCGTGCACCCAAATCCTTCCCCCAGCCCCGCCACACCTGCTCAGGCTCTGGCACTCGCTCCTGCCCCTCGAGGTACCAAAGCAGTGCAGGGCAGCCGTGTGTTTGGGGAGCAAAACAAGTTCGGTGCCAGCAGGGACAGGCTGTGTAGCCAAGTAAGGAGAGAAGAGGGAGAGAGGGAAGGCGTTTGCAACACCACCACAGCCCCAGCCAGATCCTGCTCACGTGCAAGACACACACGGCCCAGTGAGTCAGGCTGGCACGTGTTTATCTGGCACCACCACATCCTGCTGCTGCGGTCAGGAGCTGGGCTGTGTCCTGGCCCAGCCCCACCATCACCCCCAGCACCGCTCTGCTCCCCCCTGCACGGACAAAGAACACCCCACGAGGTTTTAAAAGGCTGCTCAAGTTTATTCGTTGCCATTGTACGAGTTTAAGGTACTAAAAATGTGTTACCAAGTCTGCTTTGAGAGGGCTTAGTTACACTGGGAGGGAGTAAAAAAGGCTGGAGTGGAATCGTCGGGGTTGCTGCAGTTTTCCATCAGAAAGCAGCACCTTTTCCTTGGAGCAGCCGGCTACTCTACAGGGGAGGGGCTGTGCCCGCCGGGGTGGGAGGGAGCAGCCGCCGACCCGCTCACACCGAGGGCCCCGCGCTGGACTCGCTGACGTGGCGCTGCCGTCCCGCGCCCGGGGCTGCCACCAGGGCACAGGCTATCGGTCCTGTGGCCGCCTGCAGAGCTCCCAAGCTGCAACACAGAGCCGAGAGAGAGTCGGTAACCGTGCCGACCCCGAAATGTGGCATTACTGCTCTGCGTTTATTCCTGCAGCCCTGGGCACAGTCCATTGGGTCAGAACGCACCTTGGGGGATGCAGCAGGGATGCCCCCCCAGTGCCCTGGGTGCTGCATTGGTCACCTCAAAGCACTCACCTCTCCTGGGACTCTGACACCGTTGTCATGGCTGGGTGAGTCGTCTTCCCAAAGAAGAAGCTGGCCCACCACTGGCCGGGGTCAGACTTGGGCAGATCTGGGGAACGGTGCATGAAAGGGAGAGTCCAGGGCACTGCAACCTGGGCAGCCCCGTGGCCACCCCAGGAGAGGCTGGCTCACCTCCAGGAGGATTTCCCAAGGAGGGACTGGGAGCAGTGTCCCCCTGAGCCAGGACAGGTGACACTTACCCAGGCCATGGGGGATGACCTCCCCAGAGTACTCTGAGCTGCAGGAGCTGGTGCTGGATGTGGAGCTCAGGCGCCCTGTGGAAGAATCATCATGGCCATCAGAACCACTGCTGACCCACGGCTGTGCCATGAGAAGGAAAGCACAGCCTTGGCGTGGCTGTCCCTGGGTGATATGGCTCAGCCTCATCACAAACTCCCTCCAGTACTTGCCCAGTTTAGTGCCAGGCCAATAAAAACCACTAGGGAGGGAATACTGGGGAGATTCCAGGAGCAGGGAGCAGAAAAACACCTGAACACCTCTGTGGGAAAAAAAACCTGCAACCCCAAGGACATAATTTAGTGGCTTTGAGAGGCCTCTGCAGATGAATTGAGGCCAAGAGGATGCAAATTCCTGTGTATAATCCACGCGCTTTTAGTACAACAGCTACGAGCCTGCTGCTTGTTTCAGCTCAGGGGGAATCCTTTAATTCCCTCTGGTTTAAGCAATCCATTAAACCAGAAAGTCTCTCCTGCATGAGGTACCAGGAGCCACCATTGCCCAGACTGGTTGTGCAGCTCACTTCTGAAGCAACAGTGCAAGGTGAAACTGTCCACTCCGGCCCCTCCAACCTTAGTAACAAGTGAAGGAGATTTGAGCCCCCTCAGCAGCTGGTACAGCTGGGCTGGGGGGCCCAAGGGAGGGCCTGGGCAGCAGCAGGGACACTGCTGGCTGTCCCCTTTCCTCAGCGAGCGCTCACACGGGGCTGCAGCTGAAAGCACAGACCTGAGCTCAGCTCCATCTCTGCTGGAGCCACATCCCCCACACCCGCCAGAGACCCCCACACGCTCACCCGCCACCCCAAGCCCAGCCCGGCCCCCAGCCTGCCCTTACTTCTGCGATAGTTGTGCGTGGCCATGAGCGAGCCGCTGGATGGGATGGATGCCATGGTTCCTGATCTTGGTTCTTGTGCAGATCTAAACCTGGGAGCACAGAGGCAGCCGTCAGCACCCACCCCGACCCACCCCTGCACCCCCGAAAGCTGCAGGGGTGTAAAGGGAACCCGTGTGACTTCTGGAGAAACGGGACGTGCAACCCTGCACTGGGAGCGGCGGCGGGTGCTCACCGCACATGGATTAAATCCACAGAGCTCCAAGAGCTCTGTGCAAAGCCAAAATAATTCCCCTCACACACAGCCGCCTGCCCAGAGCACAGTCTGGCACAGCCCCTTCCCGACCCCCGCTCCTTCCAGGGTGCAGGAATCCAGCTCCCCTCCTTGCATCAACATCTGGAGTTACAAAATCCCAGGCGGATGTTGCATAAGGAGCAAAGAAACATTCAGCTGGGGCACATACCGAGGGTGTTCCTGCAAGCAATTCCAGCCCCAGCCTGTCCTCAGCAGCCTCCCCATCACCCACAGCCGGGACAAACCTGCCCGCCCTTCACCTTTGATGTGGTTCAACTCCAGTTCTGAACTGGAGAAGTTTTGTCCCTCTTCCGGGTACAAAACACTTTCCTGCCAGCAGCTGACTCTTCCCACACTCTGCCCCCTTCTTCCCCAAGAAAGCTCTACAAAAAGGCTCAGCGGGGCCAAACGCGCCAGCTGCCAACAGCTGGCGGACACCGAGCCCCATCCGGGAGCAGCAACCTTCCCTCAGCGGGGGAAACCGAGGCACGGGCGAGCGCCAGCGCA
>VZTA01009476.1:1337-36549 GCA_013398855.1 Mohoua ochrocephala
AATTCATCCGCCGGCGGCCGCGGCCGGCAGACCTTCCTCTGCGAGGTGCGGGCCTGCCCCGTCGGGGGAGCGGGCTGGGCGCCCTGTGGGGGGCTGGGAGCCATGGGGGGGACTTAGGGCCGTGCCGCGGGTTTAGGGGGACAGAGGGGGAGTGGGGTCTTCCGGGGCCCTGGACGGACCCTGCCGGGCTCTGGGCGTGTTGCCGGGGCTCTGTCGGGGATCCGAGGGCCCTGAGTGGGTCTGGGGCCCTGCCGGGGCCCTGCCGGGCAGAATCATGCTGTGCTGGGGGGTTGGAGGCGGTGGCGAGAGCCTGGGTTCTGCCAGAGGGAACTTGGACCATGCCGCGAGTCTGGGGTCGCTGCCGGAGGGACCTGGAGCTCTGCCGGGGGTCTGAGGACCCTGTCAGAGGGAATGTGGGGCCCTGCCGGGGGTCTGAGGTTCGTGGTGGGGTATGGGCTTTGCCAGGGGTCTCGGGGTGCTGCCGAGGACCCTGCCGGGCCAGACCCGGGGCTCTGCCGCTGGGAACGTGGGGTCAGTGCCGGGGGTATGGCAGCAGGTCTGGCGGCTCTGTCACAGGGAGCCCGGGGCCCTGTTGAGGGTGCTGCCGGGGTCTTCTGCCAGAAGGAACCTGGGGTCAGCAGCGGGGGTCTGGGGTCCTGTCCGGGGTCTGGGCCTGCCCGCCTGGGTAGGAGTCACTGGAAGCCGAGGGCTCAGGGAGGGCTGGGCTACTTTGAGCCGGAGTGTCCTGGCTGCGTGTGCGCAGTGTGAAATGAGTGAAAGGAGGGAAGAAGCCAGAACGATATTCTTACAGGGAAAATGGATTGGTTTATTTAAGGGTGGTGTATGTCTGTGCTCCGTGTGCGACCCTTCTTGCAGTTAAAATAGTTGGTGAGGGGTGCTGTATGTCACCTTTGCTAAGAGCTTTGGCCCACTCTTGAACTTGAGATGAAAAGTATTAAAGAATTCATGTTGGAATGGTTGCTACTCTGCACTGCTCTAATACTCCTTTACTCCTGCCTTTAGGTATTGGGGATGTGGGAGCTGTGAATTCAGGTTGGCTCTGACAAGTAGCCGGCGCTAAGTGCGAGGCCATGTGCAGGATAGATCAGTTCATGGGTGATGCCATGGATTTGCACTTTAAATTTGTCATTTTACCCTTCCCTCCCTCCCCTGTTTGTCTTCCATGTCAGTAAGAAAACTGAGAAACACAGTGGCATTAAAGCAGTTTTCAAGGTTGAGCAATACTCAGATGGGATAGTTGTATGAATAGATATATTCACAGAATCATGGAATTGTTTGGGTAGGAAGGGACCTTAAAGCTCATCCAGTTCCACCCCCTGCCATGGGCAGGGACACCTTCCACTAGCCCAGGGTGCTCCAAGCCCCATCCAACCTGGCCTTGAACACTTCCAGGGGTCCAGGGGCAGCCACAGCTTCTCTGGGCAACCTGTGCCAGGGCCTCACCAAACTCACAGGTAACAATTTCTTCCTAATATCCCATCTAACCCTGCCCTCTGGCAGTGGGAAGCCGTTCCCCCTTGTTGTGTCACTCCACGCTTTTTGTAAAAAGTCACTCTATACGTATATATTGTGTATTATACAATATGTGAGTATTGTTGTACTGGTTTTGATATGTTGATGCCCCATGATTATCCATGGAAGCTTAACAGGTGAAAGGATCAGTCTCATGGAAACATCTCTCTTGCTGATTTTTGCAGCCTGGTGGAATGGCTGTGAATCCAGTATGGTTAATTTCTCGTTGGAGCTACCATTGTCCAGAGTGTAGAATTGCTGTGCTAAAGTAAAAAAAGAATCAGAAATAAATCCCATCTATGTTGCAAGAACATGGAGCTATGGCTGAGTGGGCCCAAGGTCACTCCTGCCCTTGTTGTCCAAGGGTTTGGTATTTAGGTTGAGGAAAGTGATCTTGGGCAGAGTTTGCTGCTGTGTGTTCCCTTCCTCCATTGATTTTTCTTCTTCCACGAGGTTTTGGGAAGCACTTGTGCTCTGAGAGGAGAAGTTCTCAGAATGTGGGGGTTTGCTTTTCAAAGAAATAGGTAGCGGTATATAATGATCCGTAACAATACTTAGTAATATTATTTCTCCTGTACTTACCAGGGGCCAGGATTTGGTGTTCCAGTTGGTGTTGCTGGTCTCCAAGCCCCGTTCAGCTGCACATGCCAGAGCTGTGTGTTGTTCCTTGCAGGTCCGAGTGGAAGGCTTCAACTACGTCGGCATGGGCAACTCTACCAACAAGAAGGACGCGCAGAGCAACGCTGCCCGAGACTTCATCAACTACTTAGTGCGGGTGAACGAAATGAAGAAGGATGAAATTCCTGCTTTTGGAGTAAGCTGCTCTTTCTCCTTACCAAAAACTACTCTGTCGTCGTGGTGCCATGCTCCTGGTTGTGTTTCACCCCTGGAGTTCAGTCTGGTGCCCCTGTGCAGTGATGACTGTGAGGGACTTCTTGCACTGCTGGAAGGCTGGGGCCCATACAGAATATCATGGAATCATTTGGGTTGGAAAAGACCTTTGAGATTATCAAGTCCAGCTGAATGTTGTAGGATGATCTGGGAAATACAGCTGTGTGTTGGGCTGCAAAGCTGGTGAGGCTGGAAGGAATTCAGAGTCCCTGTGAGGTGCAGCCTGGCTTTAAAAGTGCTGAGTACTCACACCTGACAATGTGAAGTTTTAGAGTCATATTATATGTATAATATATACAATCCTGTATGCTTTAAAAAAAAACCCAAAACCAAACCCAAAAATAATAATCACAGATATATCAAACCAGACATTGAAAATCTGGCATTTTTTAAACCATAATTGCTTCATCTGTGTAACAGGATCACTGCTTTTTATAATGTTTTGTGAACACTCAGCAGCGACTATCGCTTAAAGGCTGAGAAAGAGGAGGTCAACTCTGTCATTGCAGCAAGTTTAGAGAAAAAATTAATAAAGCATGAAGTTATGTGTTACCTGTTGAAAGGGAAGAATCTTCTTCTAGTGCTCCATTAAAGATGTATGAGTTTTCTCAGTGGAAGCAGCCTCCCTGCCTCATCAGCCTAGGTGGAACCCAATGGGAACAGGATTGCTATGTTGGTTTTGCTGTGCCAGTTAGTTTCATGGCAGTTCAGTGTTCAAATATTCACAGTTGTGTCACTATTGGGGTTGCTACTAGGTAGTAACTATTGCATATTTACCGGGGATAACTGCTGGATAATGTTGCCTGAGGTCTTCAAACTGCCTGAATAGTTTCTAGCTAAATAGTAAAATGACCTATTCTGTACTGATGTGCTGAGGTTTTCCTTCATTCCCTTCCCTAGCCAGCAGCAGGTGATATCCCCACCGGAGGACAGGAAGCAGCTAAAGATGTCACTGGTTCCAGTTCAGCTCTGGGGGGACCCCTTCCTCCACATTTGCTTTTAAAAAGTGAAGTAGGTAAGACTGGAAACTGTAATTTCTGTGTATTTGGATGTATTTTGGTAATGATTTCTCCCCCAAATTGCATCGCTCTGCAGACAGGACACCGAAGTCGTAGTTTTGAGGCAGAGGTGTGGATGAGCTCTGAGGGACTGGTCATGGCCTGTCAAAATGGGCAGGCAATGCCTCTCCGTTGCTAGGAACATGTTTTGGGGAGTTATTTTGTGAATTTTTTTTGTGTGTGGTAGGCAACGGACCAGGTGCAGCACCTGGAAACTGTGGCAGTCATGGAGCTCAGTGGGATCGGGGTGCAAACTTGCAAGATTATTATTCAAGGAAAGAGGAGCAAGAAGTGCAAGAGGTAAGCCATGCAGTGGAATTCTCCTTTAGTTCTTAAATAGGTATCTTTCGTCCCCTTTAATTTGTTATTTGCATTTATAACCAAGCTTGCAGTTTTCTTTTGACATTTTGCTGTTAGTTTAAGCTGCAGATTTAAAGCTGCAGACTTTTAATGAAGGTAATTTGTTTAAGTTAGGAACAAATAAATCACTCTGGATAGTCTGAGCATTCAGGACTTTGTACAGACACTTTATTCTGAAAACAAGGAATTACTGAGGACTTTTTAGCATTTTCTATGATGTCTTAATTATTTTATAGCATATAGGTGAGTTACTTTAAAGACTTGTAAGAATCTTTAAACTGGTAAATGATGCTCTTTTTTTCCATATTAGACCTCAGAGTCAGAAGTGGACTTAAATGCAGATCTTCACGGGGGTTGGACCTTGGAAAATGCCAAGGCACGTCTGAACCAGTTTTTCCAAAAGGAGAAGATCCAGGAAGAATATAAATACATTGAAATGGGGCCTGATCACAACAGGTTTGGTAGTTTTAGTCACCATCTGTGTCTGAAGGGTTCAAAATATTTTTGGTGACAGTGGCTGTTCACATTTACTTGCCATAGAGCCATAGTGTTCTTTGCCAGGACCAACAACATCCCTAAATGGGATCCCTAAATACTGATATGGGGCTGAGGAGTCTCAGTGCCAAGATCTGAGGGATTGAAGAAATTTCTGAGAAATTCTGAATATGCAGCTTTTAAACTGATTTCTGTCCTCTAGTCAGCTGCTGGGCTGTCAGTTTGAATGAAAAGAGAGCTCAATTGCTTGTGGTAATTGTTCTGTGACTGCTGTTGCCTTTGTGCATTTTAAGTAAATCTTAAATTTGCTTATGTAGCAATGTGCTTTAAGGACATTTTATTTATTTTATTATATTATATATATATATATGTTATTATTATTATATTATATATATTTATTATAATTAATTTTTTTGGCAATGGAATCTTCTTTTGAAGAAACCAGTTTGGCAGAGTCTTCCCAAAGGAGTTTTGAGAGTCTTAAGTTTCAGTTAAGACCAGCTGGATATTACTCTTTTTTGACTTTTAGCCATTCCACCAGAGAATTTGCATGTGCTTCTCCCAAATGAAAGTAGCTCGTAACAGATTGTGCATAAAGAATTAATGGTTTTTATTATTTTATCCCTATTAGGAACAGTCTTTACAAATCATCCAGACGTTAGGACATTGTGTTATTTCTGGTAAAATAGAATGATGTTTTGTGGCCAGAAACACTGGCATGCTGCTGCTGCTGGATTCTCCTGACTGGGTTTGGGGTTGGGTATTTTTGCATTATATAAACTTGTGTTCTATGAGAGTTAATATTTTTAGGAAGACAAGAGAATTTTCTTTTTACAGCCTTTTGTGAGAGTCTCATTTGCAGGACTTATGGCATTCTTTTGTTATTGAGTCTTCCAGTCATTTGGAACACCTAAAAGATGTGTATTGGTGCAGAAGGTTGTAAATTCATCTCAATTTACGTCTCTCAGGCAAGGCCATTTCCTTCACTTAAGTGAGTGACATAAAAAGTTAGTTTGTACAGTACTAGGAATTTAAATTATGCTTGTTGCAGGCGTAGCTTCTGAACATTTCTTTGATCTTGTAGCTTAGGAAATATTTGTGTAGCTCATTTTTTGTTACACCTTCTGCAACATTAAACCCCACGCATTTAAATTTATCTAGTCTTGGGCAGAAGGAATTTATACAGATGACAGTATGTTTCTCAGCCTGGCTATTGTTCTTCTGGAGCACATTTCAGAGTTTCCTATATACTCTTTGTTCAGGGAAGCTTGTGTGGATTGCCCTGGATGGAATGGCAGAATGGGCTGTTCACTACCTGCTGCAACAGGCAGCAAATAGGCACGAAACAATCCTAATGTGCTGTAGGGCTCACTGAGGGACTGTTGGGAGACTGTTGGATTTAATCCTTTTGGTGTGTGTGACAGCAGAGGGATGTTTTTGGAGTTTTGAGGACACAATATAGTTTAGGTAGGATTTTTTTAAAGAAATACCAGTTGTCGTGCATCTTGCCAATCTGTTTTGGGGTTTTTTTGAGGTAATGATCAGAGATATAGATTGTAACAGATATGTCAGCCATGCTCTCAGAGGTTTGTGGTCAGTTAATCATACTCATGGTCTAAGAACTTAGTGATAGCTGGAAAATTTGAATTTAGAAACTTTAATTATGACAGGAGGGTATAAGTTGTAAATATAAAGGTAGCTCTCCTAAAACACAAAGCATGAGCTCATGTTAAGGGATGGGATGTGGCTTTTCTGTTTTGGGATGCCTGTGCCTCCTTCTGTTCCTGCTGAAGAGTGACACCACAGACCTGTGCCTGCTCACACACGGGCCACTGAGGCTGGACTAGGGAATCACGTGGGATTCTGCTGCAAACTGATTTCTGGTGTTGCTGTTCTCCCCTCAGGTGGTGGAGAATGAGATTGAATGCTGACTGTAGGCCTGGCTGAGAAACATACTGTCATCGGTGTCTTAGGTGGCTGTTGTGTCCCTGAGAGCCAGTGGCCTTCCACCCCTGAAGCCACTGTGCCTGAAGGTCAGTTCGCTAAGTAGCACAGGAAGGAGGTCTAACCTGAACTTTAAATCACTCATTTAACCTTTTTTATTGTTTGTTTGCAGCAAAAAAAATGAAGGACACAGGTGCAAGGCACAGCCTCCAGCTGTGCAAATGCCAAGGCCTAGTTTCCAAAGAGGATCTCAGTCCAATAAACTCCAGTCATGCTCCTTGAGTCACATTTGCCAGTTTAAATCCCGTCTTACAAGAATTTGGCTTTAATATTTCATGTGACAAATACAGACTTAGGTTTGGGATCCTTAAAAACATGGATTGTGATTTCTGTCCTCCTTTGTTGAAGATTTTTTTTTAAGCCTGAATTCTTCCCTGTGAGGGTGGTGAGGCCCTGGCACAGGTTGCCCAGAGCAGCTGTGGGTGCCCCATCCCTGGAAGTGTCCAAGGCCAGGTTGGACGGGGCTTGGAGCAACCTGGGATAGTGCAAGGTGTCCCTGCCCCTTGCAGGGGTTTGGAATGAGATGGTCTTTAAGATCCCTTCCAACCCAAACCATTCCACGATCCTACGATTCTGTGATTAATATGCCAGTTAACCTTTAGCTGAACTGGTTACATGTCTACTAAGCAAACTGTTGGGTTTGCAACCAGAGTTGCCCTTGAGTAACTCTGTTGCTCTGTAACTCTGTTACTCAAGTTCTGCTGTTTCCAGAGCATGGCATAAGGGAATGGAAATTCATGCAAATTCAAATATTCTGTCTCCTGTTCAGATAAGTTCAATGTTTTTGACTAAATGACCTGGTTTGGTTTTGTTTATGCTCTGAGCTGCTCAAATATGTGGCAAAAAACAGAGTAACTCTATGAAATGTTGCATCTAGTCATTAAACACGGGCTGTTAGTGGGTTACATTAGTGTTATACCAATACTAATGTGGGATACAGTTAATGGTACATTGGGATGCATGTTAATGTTACATTAACATCCCACCTGCTTTATAACTGTTGCCTTAAACTTGGACAGCTCAGAGCATATTTCCTAATAATGTGGCTTCAAATTTCAGCGCTGAACAGTGGCATATTCAGAACTCTTCGTATCAAATCTACTGGTTCTGTTGATGGCAGGTCTGTTACCTACGAACTTGGGGTTGAAGGGACTAAAAGCAGTAATATTTTACCTTGGTCATTTATGAATTGAGAATTTCTGACTGAGGACAGAGATCTTTGCCTAGAAATATTGGAAAGAGTAAATATTTTTGCAGTGCCAGCTATTGGTAATTGTACCTTTGTGTTCTTTCTTTCTCTTGCAGGAGCTTTAATGCAGAAATGAACATTTATGTGAAGCAGCTGGGCAGAAGTAAGTGCTCCTGTTTATTTTTTAACTTAGCAAGAGATGGGTGTTGGTATAGAGGACCATGTGTGGGTACAGAGTTTATTATAGTTACGTGTTGGAGCCACTTCCAGAGGTAAAGGATCATTTGTGTGATGTTGCTGGGTGTTACTGGATAATCATACTTCCTTAGGCACTGAATGCAGAAAAACTTCAAAGGACTTAGCAGTAAAGTAATATCACACAGCCAGTGTGAGCTGGCCGGTGGAGGGGCCTGGTTGGATTTTATGTTGGAATTCTGGATTTATCAAGATTTGAGGCTGTGCATGAAACCTGGTCTGAGTGTACAGTCAGAGAGCCCAGTTCAGAGTAGTGTCTTCTGTGGAAGCTGCTTGACTCCTCCACTGCTACAGCTCCGACCTCTGTGTGCTGCAGGGATTTTCAGCTGCGAGCACGGATCAAACAAAAAGCTGGCAGCACAGTCCTGTGCCCTTTCCCTGGTCAGACAGCTCTACCACCTTGGTGTCATTGAGCCTTACTCTGGGCAGACGAAGAAGAAAGGAGAATCGGTGAGTTTGGCAGGAGGGACAGGAATTATTGCTTTAGTAACAACACAGAAGCACTCTCGTAAACAGGAGTGAGTTCAAAGTTTGCTCTCCATACTTAACATCTTACAAGTTACTAATAATTTTTATTCTTTAGCAACTGTTTCTGTTCTGGCCGGTGATTTGGATCAGAAATATAACTTCACGTGTATGTGATTGGAGCAGTAACTAATTTTACATTCTATTAAATGAAATAGGATTTGTAACAAATGCTGTTTTCAGTATAATTTTTCTACAAGCTTGAATATTTCTGTTTATGGCTGTTTGGATTAATTCTCTGTCACATGAGCATTTTCTGGCAATTTATATATATATACACGCATACCAAGGAATGTGTGTTATTGTTTGGTTGCAAGTTTGGGAATGTGTTCCTCTGAAATTAAACTCAGGTATTTAAAAATAGCCTACAAATTCTTATTCAATGAAAAGTTGGCAAAACATTTCAAGAATGTGGATTTTGAACTGATGATACTCTTTGGCCTTGTTTCACGAGGAGGTGTTTGACGGTTCAGCTCTAATAACCCACAGTTCTGGCTTCCAGTGCCTGTCTTTTTGTGTATATTGATGTGTAGTTTTTAAATATTTCCTAGTTGGAACCCTATGAGGTGTTGCTGTCTTCTGACTTAGAAAATCATCTGCAAAAGACCGTACAGGAACTGTCCCTGGAGATCATGCCGTTGGTGAGTGTGTGGTTCGATACTCCTGTATGGAACATCACACCTGCTCATGTAATCATTTGTCTGTCTTTGCCCACTCTGCTTTTGGATTTATAGCCTGAAGATCCCAGTAATCCAGTTCTGATCAGTGTTGGAAAGTTGGCCCATTTTGAACCGTCGCAGAGACAAAGTCATATGGGAGTTGTTCCCTGGTCACCACCTCATTCCAACTGGAACCCTTGGACTGGCTGCAATATTGATGATGGTCCTCTGGCAAATGTAAGACAGCTTAAAAAATGGATCTGTTGCTTGATTTCTCCATGCTTTCAGACCTTCTAATGCTTCTCCCTGACCAGGATTTTAAGTGTGAGCTATTTCAAAGAAGAAGACAGTCCACTGATAAAATTTCCTCCCTTCTTGACCTGGAGGCAGAGAGTTCTTTGTGTTTACTTCATGTTTTATCAGGTCTTGAGCAGCAGTGTCTTGAGTGTCCCAATTCTTTGCTTTGTTTCACCTTTTGCCTGCTATTGTGCAGCCCATACAAAATTTGTAATTGAAATTACAAGGTAAGTTCATAGGCATGTCATTTCTAATTCTCTGGCTCCTCTTTCCCATACTTCCATGCTCAGTCTCTTTTTCTGGGAGGAGAAACTGCTCCAAGCCAGTGCCACTGCACAAGCAACCAACTTTCTTACTTTTTGTCATTTCTAGTCTCATTCAGCACAGAACAAATGAAAAGCAACAATGTGGCAGGATAGAATGAATTACTGGTTTGCCAGGTTCAGAGGGTAATTTGGTCTGGCTGGTACAACCTGGTCAGAAAAGACTCTCAGGGCAGGAACTTGATTTTCCTACAACAGCCAGATTGCTTATGGCCAAAATAATAATTTAATACTTTTTCTACTGGAGTTTTTTCCATAAATTATATTAAATTAGTATGGATTGTTATATATCGATATTATAAAATATATGGAACTAATGTAAATTTACCTGTTGCTGCATAAAACACATAACCAGTATGGGCATTGCAAATTGAGCTGGCTTCAAATCTCTTGAGGATTTACCCGTGCTAGTTCTGACTGGAACAGCTGACTTATTTGCAGTAAAAACAACTAACCCTTTGGTAACAAATTTGCATTTCTTCAGAATTCCTTCACAGTTGAAAGACAGGCATTGCCTGATGAATTCTCTTCAAACTTTTCCCTTTTCAGCTGCAGTGTTAAGGGTGGGTTTGTGTCTACATTAGGTCATTACTTACAATAAAAACTCCTGTCTGAACCATCATCTTGTTGGCTTCCTGCTGAATAGAGGCTGTTTCTCAAGCAGCCAACGTGTTTAAATTGAAACAATCGTTCTTTTCCAGTGTTTTCGGTCTTTCTGAGAGACTTCTTTGGAGACGAATGTTTAAGAGGCTGGAATGAACGAAATAAACCAGCTCAGAGGCAGAACTGGTTTCAGGGAGTTACGTAGGAAACGATCCTTTACGGATATTTGGGATCGTGGTGTCGGTGTGACCGATCTGATACTGAAGTTGTGATGTAGATAAGAAGAGGGGTCCAAAAGCCTCCAAATAATGTCTTCCACTTCCAGCTGACTCCGGAGCAAATAAGCATGGACCTGAAAAGCGATTTCATGTACCGTCTGGAGCAGGATCAGGAATTACAGAGGGTAAGCGTGCTTCCTGTGCCCCGCCACCCTTGCGCTAGGCTCTTCATTTTCCAGAAGGGGTGGAATGGAACACCGAGTGTATAAGGCTGGATTTCAGCATAAATACACACCACGTTTTCAGGAGTGCCGGCTGTTCCACTGGGGTGGATGTGGGGATGAGTTGTGCTGTGCCAGGAAAAAGTACAAACGCTGACCTGTTCTTTGGCAGTTTTTCCTTTGGGTGAGGGAAAAGCGTAGAAAAGCGAGGCAAAGTAGAGATGTGGAGCAGAACAGGCTGATTTTTGGAGGTTTTGGAAATGTCCTGGACTTTTTTTTTCCAGATCCAAGAAGAGAGAGAGGCCTTACCTCTGAAGAACTTTGAAAGTGAAATTCTGGACGCCATCCATCACAATTCTGTTGTTGTCATCCGTGGTGCCACTGGTTGTGGCAAAACCACCCAAGTGCCCCAGTACATCCTGGATGAATACATCAGAACCAACCGAGCTGCTGAGTGCAACATAGTGGTGACACAGGTGAGGAATGTGTGGCCACTGCAGTTCTGTGGTCGATACGAGAAAGCAGCTGTTGGTTAGGATAAAATCACAGAACCATGGAATGGTTTGGATTGGAAGGGACCTTAAAGCTCATCTCCTTCCAACACCCTGCCATGGTCAGCAGTGCCACCCACCAGGCCACATTGCTCCAAGCCCCATCAGACCTGGCCTTGAAGGATTGAAGGATGTGTTGAGGAACCTTATTATCCTTGCAGGTCATGGTTCATAAAGATACATCCTCAGCAATATAAGTAGGAGAAACCTCAGCATCATGTGTGTTTTCATTTGGAGTATTACTCTTGCATGGATTTACAGTTTGGATAGTCTGGCTTGAACCTTGCCCAGGTGGAAACTCTCAGCAGACCAAGGAAATGATTTGGGAAATGGTAGCTGGTAGTTGTCATATATCCTTATATCCCTCCTTTGTGAAAAAAACCCTGTGCTGTCCCAATATTAGTATTTAACGATTACTTTGTAAAAAAATCTTAGGGCAGGACGCCCGTAGCATTTATAATTTCCTTTATTGCTTTCAGTGGTGTTGTGATAAACTTGTAAAACCTCCTCATTAATTCAGAGAAAACTTTTGTACCCCTCAGCCCCGGCGGATCAGCGCGGTTTCCGTAGCGGAGCGTGTGTCCTACGAGAGGGGGGAAGAGCCTGGGCAGAGCTGTGGGTACAGCGTGCGGTTCGAGTCCGTGCTGCCTCGGCCACACGCCAGCATCATGTTCTGCACTGTAGGTCTGTATTGCTGCCTTATGTTTGGAGCTTGTCGTGGGTCTGAACTCTGAGTTAGCAGCAAAAGCAGGAATATGGTTAAATTAAAATTTTTATAAAGTCTGCTTAGAAGATTGAAAGGGTTTTTTTTGGATAAAAGTTTGCTGACGTGCCATTGTGGAAAGAAAAATTAAGATTTAAGATTTTTGTTCAGAAGTCCGATAATACAGGTCTGATAGCACACAGAAATAATCCCATGAAGAGAGAAACTTGCCATATATTGATTGTCCTTAAAAGACAGAAGGGGAAGCAGCATTGGCTGGGAAAGATGGAAGAGTCTTTCTTGTGGTAATGCTTCATGGCTTTGCCATCACTTGTACAAAGGAAAGCATGGCACTTAGAGATGGGGTTGGAAAAGGAACTGGGCAGCCTGCACAATTCCTGATTTTTAAACCAGGGGCTGGGAGGGGGAAGGTTGAACTGTTGTGTGAACATTTACCTGTCTCTGGTTTAGGTGTTCTTCTGAGAAAGGTGGAGACTGGGATCCGTGGCATTAGTCATGTTATTGTTGATGAGATCCATGAGAGAGACATTAATGTGAGTTAGCTGGTGATGACAGACCTAATCTCTCTATGCTTCTGTTCTGTTTAACTTCTGTACGTGTGTGTGTGTGTAGTAGCCAACATGCAAGAGGAAACTGTGTCTTGCTAAGTGTCAGGTGTGTGAGTTTTCCTTCTTTGATAGGATTTTTAGAACTCTTAATTATTCCTTGCCTGATTAGCAGAGCAAGGACCTGTGCTTCCTTGCTGCCCTCGGACTGTTTTCCTGTTAGGATCTCCTGTGTCCTGGTCCTCTCTGGAAAGTGGAACACCACGGTACAAACACATCTTATCCGAGTGGGGGAGCACGCTGAATGACACTGTTATTTTAGAGAGCTGTTTCTACTGATACTGCTGTGTTACTGGTGGTATTGGCAGAACCTGCAGTCTTGACAGTGAGACATTGAAATTCAGGGCTTACATGAAGTAAATTACAAGTTGATGATACAGTTAGGAGAGGTGTTGAATATAATTTGAAATGGCAAACATTTTCTGTTCCCTTGAATATTCCGTATAGTTTTCAGCTTTGTCATACCAAAGAGTGAGAGAAACCATGAAGTTCTGACATGTTATTTAAGCTTGTTTGGACAGAATTTAGGGACTCATTTGAATAAAATTGCAACACACATTTTTCTGATGCATCTCTTCATCTATTAAATGCATGTTCATGATGTAAAATACAAGTTTGGAAATTCTGAGTGAGATTGGAATTTTGTCTGTTGAGCTAAGGGCCTGCCTAGCTAATTGCATGGCAGAACTAAATAAATGTCATGTTTAAACAGAACTACAACCTTCACACACACCTGCACTGAGTAATCCCTATTTATTTTATGAATTATGGCTACTTTATATGTAAGCCAAGTTTAAAAAGACCCAGGGTTGTAATGTCCTGTTAGGAAGGAAGCAAACTATTTTTGTAGAAAAGCAAAACCCTTCTTTACACTGGAAATCCTAAAAATCACTTATCCCAGGCGTTGCAGTAGTTTCAAAATAAAGCCCTGACAGCTGTTCCTGGTTTTAGAACGCTTTTGTGCTACTTGTTACTCCTCTTGCTCAGTAAATGTATAATGCCTTCTGCTTTCTTGGGAAGATACTGCTTTTTATAGAGATGAAGTTAATGGAAGTTAACGATGCTCTTATTCTCTTTCTGTTCAGACTGACTTCCTTTTGGTGGTGCTGAGGGATGTCATTCAGGCCTATCCTGAAATCAGGGTTGTCCTCATGTCTGCCACCATCGATACCAGTATGTTTTGTGAATACTTCTTCAACTGCCCCATCATTGAGGTCTACGGGAGAACCTTTCCCGTCCAAGGTAAATCATTGCTTGTGCTTCCAGTTTTATCAGTCTTGGCTTCATGCTCTGAAACATCCTGATTTATATCAGGAGACTCCTGAGAAATGGTGTAAAGAACTATGTTCCCTTGCACAGGCTTCTGGCAGTCAGTCCTGATCATCTGTCTGTCCTTGCAGATTATTTTCTGGAAGACTGCATTCAAATGACTCAGTTTGTCCCTCCACCAAAGGAAAAGAAGAAGAAAGAGAAGGATGAAGAAAGTGGTGAAGATGACGATGTATGTTTGAATTTTCATATGAAAAATTAAACAAGTGCCATTTTTAGTACTCCAGCTTGAGTGTAAATCATTTGGCATTGTTGAAGTGAAACATCTCTAGCAGCTTTCCTATTTTTGGTATCTGAGATTGCTGTTAACTTCAGCAATGGAACTGAATTTTCTTCTTGCCCTTGTAAACTGAAGAATTTCTTTTTCATTGAAGCTAAGGTTCTCATGTTTTGTCAACCTAGTTCTCTTTAAAGCTAAAACTGAAATGCTTTTGAAAGTGAAGATTCGTAACGTGGGAAGAAGAAATAGAGAAATATGAGCTTGGTGGTACCTTTTTAGGGTGAAAATTTAGATTCTCTCCCTTCTTCTCTTGCAGTTGATATTGTCAATGCTTACAAACATTGTCAAGAAACTATCAGTTTTATTCAACTTTTAATTTGTAGGTTTGAAACTTTTTTTTAGGCCACTTAATTGAAATTTTTTTTAAGTGGCCGTTTTTTCTTGAAAGGCATCTACCCACATATCTCATTTTTTTTATTTGCCTGGCCAGCCAGTCTCCATAGTTTGAGTAAATTAATTTATATGATTTCCTTTGTGGTATTTTTCCTTTGTAGGCCAACTGCAACCTTATTTGCAGCGATGAGTATGGCCCAGAAACAAAGCACTCCATGGCTCAGCTGAACGAGAGAGAAACCTCTTTTGAACTCATTGAGGCCCTGCTGATTTATATCAGGACTCTGAATGTCCCAGGAGCTGTCCTTGTTTTCTTGCCTGGCTGGAACTTAATCTATACAATGCAGAAGCATCTGGAAACGAACCCACGCTTTGGTACAAGCAGCTGTTTTATTATAGTTCATCTTTTCCCAAGGAAACTACTGACTGTGTGAAGATGGGAGTTGGATGAGTGGCTTAGGGAGCTAATTTGTTCTGAGAGTGAATGACCAGACATTTTTATGTTGGGGAAAGAAGCAATGAGATTCACACAGTAGTAGTTACCAGCCTTCTTGTATTCCTGTTGTAGGAGGCCACCAGTACAGGATTTTACCTCTGCATTCCCAGATCCCTCTGGAAGAGCAGCGTCGAGTGTTTGATCCTGTGCCTCCTGGAGTGACCAAAGTATGGAGCCTTCTCTGTGCGCAGTTCTCGGGCTTTTGGGCAATGTATTGCTGACTTTTTTTTATCAATTCTGTAGTTTATCTTGCTGTGGATTGTCAGCTTTTTCACACCCAGTAACGTCACTTTGCATTTCCTGGTTTTTATAGGTTATTTTGTCTACCAGCATTGCCGAGACCAGCATTACCATCAATGATGTGGTCTTTGTTATCGACTCTTGCAAGTGAGTTCATGAAGCAGCTTTTTGTTCCAGAAATCGTACCCTTGGGAATGCAAAAGAGGTTTTGGGAGCACACAGAGGTGCCTTGTGTTCCCATGCTCCCCGAGCTGAGCTTGAGGACTCTTAACTCCCTCAGGACAAATTAGCATTGTCTTTAGCTGGTCAGCACAGTGACACACCATGGCATCTCAGGGGACTGGGCTGGTCACGCTGGCTCTATTCATGTGAGGTGTCACTGGGTCTCCACACCAATTTGATAGACGTCATCTGCCAAAGGAGTTTTACAAACCCTCAGTGTCTGGCTGGTGGAAAAGAGGAAGGCTTTTGTAGTCTGTTACAGTTCCTGCCTTGCTGTGCATGCTCTCTGAGAAAACTACACACTGAATTCATGAGAATTTCAAGCTTTTTGGACCGTTGTGAGAACATCATTCTGTGCTATCTTTTGGGGCAGGGCTTTAGAAAGAGTGTGATGCTTTAGTTTCCAGACTGATGCCTGACTAGCCAAAGCTCAGGGGTGGTTGGCTCCTTAAAAGCAGTGTGGCTGCAAGCCATAAAATAGAAACTGATTTGGCAGGGCTTAAGATGAAGGACGTTTGATCTTCAGTGGTGTTTTTCCTGTAACAGGCAAAAAGTGAAGCTGTTCACTGCTCACAACAACATGACAAACTACGCCACGGTCTGGGCCTCAAAAACCAATTTGGAGCAGCGGAAAGGCAGAGCTGGGCGCGTGCGAGCTGGATTCTGTTTCCATTTGTGCAGCAGAGCTCGCTTTGAGAGGTGAGGCTGTGGTCACCAGAAGTAAAATACCCTCTGGGAATTCTCCCACAACTGTTGGGTGCTGCTTCAGGTCATACTGGGGAAATCATTGCAGAAAGCACAGAGAGGAGATGGATGATGTCGGTTCACACCAAAATATCTCAGTTCTTTGGCTTAAAAATAATGTCCGTGTGTTATGTTTTTACCCATAGTATGAGGTGGATAAATAGTTCATGGTTTTAGTGTCACTGCAACCTTCTGAACCTCTCAAGAGGAGAACAATACTGCTTGGGAATTGAGGCAAGGCAGAAAAGAGCTTTGTAATGAGGGCGAAGCTCTAGTCTGCCTTCAAACATTGGGGGCACCTGTCATTGCCATGTCACAAGGCCATTTTGTCATGAAAGTGGTCAAAAGCAGGGAGGGCAGATGTTACTTTTCTCTCCATCCCCATTCCGTGGACAGGAAGCCCCTTCCTGCTGCTCTTGCACCTTCCCTGCTGCTGAAACTTGACCTCTCTGCCAGACTCTTTTTCTGTTACTAGAGCTGTGGAAATCTCTTTGCTGGTTGGAGAAGGTAACACAGCTGTTAGTTACAATCTGATCTCTCTCCTGGAAGTTTCAGTGCCCATTTCTCTGGCTTTGTTGCAGCATAGCTGTGTTTTGATGTTCAACTTTTTGTAACCTCTTGAAAGCATCGGCTGATCAAAAACTCTCCTTGAATTCCTTGAATTTATTTAGATCTCCTGTTCAGTACAGTGCAATGATTTTAATTAACAGTTTTTGACAGGGAACTGATTTTAGGCTACTGAAGTAGTTTTATGGTCACCTTCCTTCAGAGAATATAAACCCAAAATATACAAGGAAAGAGTGTTTGTGGACTTGTACAGATAGTTTTTTGAGAGAAATAATCTAAATCTGGTGCCAGCTGAATCAGGGTGTCTGTTCAAGGTGTTTTGAAACCTTTTCTAGCTGCACCAGAAAAGTGCTTGTACGTAGGGCAGGCTGAAAGCAAGTTGTCTCTCAGGAGTGTAAGAGCTTCCTTAGCAGAGTAGGAGAGGATTGTGAAGGACAAATGTGGGGCTGGACACAGCCGTGCTGGGAATTGTGCTCCAGCCCTGCAGGTTCTCCGTGGTCAGCTCATGCTAGAACCCACAGCGGGCAGTGGAGATGTGAGGGCTACTCCCCCTGTGCATTCCAAGCATAAATTCACCCCAGAGGAGAATGGAGAGGTACGGAATTTTGTGATAGAAGAGCCCAAGTTCCAGGAGCACGGAGAGAGCTGATGGGTAGGCTCAGAGACAGAGTTTGCTTTGGAGGGCAGTGGTTTCTGCTGGTGGAACGACCCCTCAGGGTGATCAAAGCCTGTGTGCAGAGAAATGGGACTTTGTTCTCTTCTCCTTCCAGGCTTCAGACTCACATGACGCCCGAAATGTTTCGAACGCCGCTTCACGAAATCGCTTTGAGCATCAAACTGCTGCGGCTGGGCGGGATCGGGCAGTTTTTGGCCAAAGCCATCGAGCCGCCCCCTCTGGACGCGGTGATCGAAGCGGAACGCACGCTGAGAGGTATCCTCGTGTGCCCACGGGGCTGTGTGGCAACCCTGGGCTAGTGGGGCTGGCTCCAGGCGGTTTGCCATGTATGTGATCTCTGACAAAGGCTCTACCACCTCTGTGTGGATTGGTGGAGCAGCGTATTCTGGCTGACACAGCAACCTGGAGGCATCGTGTGGGTGGCGGTGGCTTGTGCAGCTGAAGAAATACTTGAATTCCCAATGGAGTGTCATTCCTTTAAGAAATTTGAGCCTTCAGACTTGAGGCTTGTTTTGTTGTTTCACCAGTAACTTAGGTTAGCTTCCAGCTTCCTGTTTTCCAGCTGTGGCACTGCTGTGTTTGACACAGACTCAGTCCAGTGCTTGAGGCATTCACAAAGCTTCTATAAAAGTACTGAAAAACAGAAGTTGGTAGTTTATTAAGTAATTACTGCTTTGTACAGTTTGCTGACCCAATATCTCATATTTTGTCGAGTAATTAAATCTTCAGTTTATGAATCTGCATGAAAAACAGAAGAAAGTGAGGTGTGGGTTAAGTTGTCTCCCCACTTTCTTCAAGGAACTAACTAAAATATGAATAAAATAGAGCAGGGAAGAACTCTAAATTTATGCTTTAGATGTAAAGCATAAATGTGACTTCAAACCTCAGCACGCTTTGTAAATGTCACTAAATATGCACTTCCTACAATTTTTAACAACTGAAATATCTATTTGATTGTTGATTTTATGGAAAAATTGTGTGCTGAGCCTACATTCCTTGTATACAGGAGGGAGACCAGAATGAAAAAACATAGCTGGGGATATGTAGTCAGGTTTAATGACTTTCTGTTCTGAAAATTATTGGTACTTTTCATATTGTGCAGCTCAGAATTGCAGAGCCAGGGGAAAAGGCAAACATTTTCAGCTCCAACACCAAATAGCTGTTTCTGCAGGTGCCTCCCCTTCCTGTGATTTTTCAGTGCAGGTACACTGCTAGAGTATGGTCTTAGGAAGGTGAAACATGTTATTCTTCAAAGTATTCTTTAGGCTTTTGGGTTCAATAGATACCAGGAAAAATAAATTTGATGGTGGCTAAGGAGTCCTTTTTGTGTTTCCTTTCCCATTTAATTGCTGAGGCTACAAATCTTTTCTTTTTTTTTTTTTAAATGTGTAAAAACCTTTGGTAGCTTTGAGATTGAATACAGGTGATAATTTTTAGGTAATGGGAGGAGGGAAAGGCAGGTAAAGCCTCAAGGAAGAGAGAATTTGTGGTGTTCTCTTTTTGATGAAGAGGGTTCTGTGATTTGGCAATGGCAATGAAGACTCCACAGCTGGTTGTGACAGGGCTGCTTGGATTTTCCTGAGGCAGAAATTAGGTTAGATTCATTAGATGATAGATGGTTTAATAGTGTAATAGGGGTTTGTACAGAAGCAAACTAAAAAGGAATGGCAAATTATGTCTGTGAATTACATTGTGATTATTCTAATTGCAGAGGAGGTAGTAAAACCTCGGTAAAGCCGAAGTAAAACTTGTTTGACCTCAAACCAAAGGTTGGCAACAATGTAACCAACATTAAACTTAAATATGAATGGGATTCAATTTAAACACAATTATTAAAACTCTGAATTTCTTATCTAAAGATTTCTGAGGTTAGCTAACTGTCTGTGATAACAAGGGATCTTGTTTCAGAGCTCGATGCCCTGGATTCCAACGACGAGTTGACACCTCTTGGAAGAATCCTGGCCAAACTTCCCATTGAACCTCGTCTGGGCAAGATGATGATCATGGGCTGTATTTTTTAGTAAGTTGAGTGGTCTCGGTGGTGGTGTTCTTGTTTCTCTGAGTTCCCGAGCCTTTTGACATGCACAAGAGAGAAAAGCCAATACATCTGATAGATGAGCAGCTGGGAAGAGGTGACTGAGTCTTCATGGGAGCAGAGAAGAAACAACTTCCAGTGTAGGCAATAAAGTGCTCATGAAATTCAGTTAACAGCAAGACACCAGTGGAGGCTGAGTATTTCTGAATTAAGAGTGGAAGTTGAAACACCTAGGTATAACAGTGAGCTAGAGGTGGGGAGATAGGGAATTTAACAAGGAGATAAGGAGAAAAATCAGTCTCCACATTTTGCTTTAGTAGAAGATCTCTTCTTTGTCACTGTGATGGCTGTGGGGTCCTGTGATTACTGTAGGGTCCTTTTCACCAGAAGAAGGCAGTGTATGGATGGAGGGGAGGGCAGAGAGAGGTGATTTAACATCCACTTCCAGGAAAGTGTTTAAGAACTTAGCAGATAACGGCCAAATTCCTAAGGTCTCTAGCAGAGGAGTTTTCCCTGGTATCTGCAGCCTTCAGCAGGTGCTGGCAGCACTAACTCTGAATGATCCTGATCCCTTCTGTGGTTCCTTTCAGTGTGGGAGATGCTGTTTGTACCATCTCTGCAGCCACCTGTTTCCCTGAACCTTTCATCAACGAAGGCAAACGCCTGGGTTACGTCCATAGGAATTTTGCTGGGACCAGGTATTCAGATCACGTAGCTTTGCTCTCCGTCTTCCAAGCCTGGGATGATGCAAGGTACGCTGTCTGGCACAGCAGGTGATGGGAAGTTACAGGTAACAGTTTCCTTGGTCAGGCTTCTCATTCCCTCTGTTTGTTTTTCAGAATGGGTGGTGAAGAAGCAGAGAAAAGATTTTGTGAACACAAAAGACTCAGCATGGCCACTCTTAGAATGACTTGGGAAGCAAAAGTCCAGCTGAAAGACATACTTATTAGTTCTGGCTTCCCTGAAGGTGATTCTGATGAAATTCAGTCATTTAATGATTGCATTTTTCATTCTGAGATGATAAATAAATAAGCAGGATAATCCGTGTTGAGCACCCAAGCACAGGGGGAGTTAAGTGGGTTTGCCATAACACCACTCTGCTTTTACAGCTGCGTTCAGGTGGAATTTTAGTGTTCTCCCCTAAAGTCGTGATGGCTCTGGTGCAACACAGGGACATTTTGGAGGCTGAGGTTAGAGCTGCAGGATAAAAAAATCTATTAAACAGTTGTCCTTAGAGACATTCTTTCTCCTTCACTTGTTGCATCTCCAAAATGCGCTGTGCTGTGCTTTCCCCCTTCTTTCCATAGGCCTTAGTGGGGAGTCTGTGTAATCTGAACAGTTTTCTGTTCTGTGACCTCCTGGGTTTGTGCTGCAGGAGGGATGTGCAGCAGTGTGCCAAATAATTCCATTTTCTAGAGAAAAAGTTCTTAAATTTGACCAGGTTCTGAATTTGCCTAATGTGGCTGAGGAGCTCAGTGAAATGGCATGGCTGCCTGGATTCAGCAGATGTTTATCTCCTCTCCTTTTCTTTTCTTTTTTTTCCCCCTCTTTAAATTCCTTTAATTTTTTTCTCCTCGTGCTGTTAGGATCACTGCTGCATTTATCCCTAACTTTCTTTCTGGGCAGGATGACCTGAAAACAAGCCACCAGAGACTCTGGGGAGGTTTGTAACAAATGAACTAATAAAAACATCCATTCTAACCTCCCCCAAAAGATCTGTCTCCAAAACAAATGACAGTAAACACACCGTAGTACAGCACATTCTGGGAAAACCCATCTCTCGTTGTTTTTGAAGAGTTTGGGAGAGAAAAACACCTCTTTTAGTAGTATTTTTCAGCTTTTCAATCTCCATTAAGAAATTAAAAATTGAATGTAGAACTTCAATGCTCTGAGTGCAGAGCTCATTGAAGATCACATCTAGCAGTTGAGTCAATCAGAAGAGGCATTGATCCAGGATGCTGAACAGCTCTGCATTGATCCAGGATCCTAAATAGTTGTGCTGTGCTCTGCTGCGTGTCCCGTGGATTTGAGGCACTCTTCTGTTCTCTGCCAACAGAATGTTTGATGACTCAACCCTTTAACAACACTGGCCCTGATAACAACCTGGATGTTGTAATCTCCCTGCTGGCTTTTGGGGTCTACCCCAACGTCTGCTACCACAAGGAGAAGAGGAAAATTCTTACCACTGAGGGGCACAATGCCCTCATCCACAAATCATCTGTCAACTGCCCTTTCAGCAGCCAGGACATCAAGTATCCATCGCCCTTCTTCGTTTTTGGAGAGAAGGTAGAGACTTTGGGTTTCTTCTTGATCGTGTGCTGCCAAATGGTTCAAGAGGCTCTTTTTGGTAAAGAAGTCATAAGAAAAAAAAGCCTGACTGCAATATTTAGCTTGTTTTAGTGAGGAGTGATGGGGGGGTGTTGTTGGTTGGTTGGTTTTCTTTCCAGAAAGTGAATGTTGTATGGTCCTGGTGTCACTCAGCCTCCTAGTAACTTCCAGTCAACCACTTTCAGTAGAAGTAGAGGTGCACAGAAAGTTCCTGTGAGTTTTGTTACAACAGCCAGGTCGTAGAGAAAGATCTACATCATTATCTTCTTTAAGAGTTTGTTTTAGGAGCTCTTCCATACTAATTAGGCATCAGAGATTTGTACCCTTATCACTTCTGCTACTTATGAATTCAGGGAGAAAGCAGGAACATGGAATATGGCAGTGGGGTGCTCCTGTTGTGGCCTGTAGGTAGTTTGTCATCTCCTGAGGATAATTCCCATTTCCCAAGCATCACGCAAAAGGTCTCCATGACCTCTTCCTCCATCCCACGAATTTGGAGAATGTTCTGTGCATGTCCATTGCAACCTCTGTGAGCTCTCCTGTGCTCCAGTGATGGCCATTGTGAATTCAGCTACTGCTGCTCAAGGAGCAAAGGAAGGCAATGCTTTTGTGTTTGGTAATAACCACAATTTTAAATCCTTTGGGTACAGGGATCTTGTCCTGACTGTCTGGATTCCCAGTCCATAGTTCAGAGCTGTGGTGAGGCTTTGCTGCTTCTTCACCTTTTGTATCAGGATCCCAGGAGGGTCAGACCTTTGATCCACCTTGACCATCTCTCTCAAGTGAGATCCCCTAAACCCAACGAAAGACTTTTGAGCTCAAAAAGTTTTGCTTTATTAAACCAAAATACACACAGCAAGTGGAGAGCAAATGAGATGGTGGCTTAAGAGTAGCTTAGACAGCACTTGGGTGAGGCTGGGATGCAGGAAGGATTTGTGTGCAGCTCATTAGGTACCTCTTCTGTTCCTCTTTAAACTGAGGGGCAGGAGCCATGTAGCAGGGCTGTTATCTCTGGCCTGATGATGTCCAAGTTCTCACTTCAAGCTCAAGCTCAGTGTGACATGACACAGCTCTGACTGCATGGACATCTGGCAACTTCCCCACTTGCATGAACAGGACCCCACTAAAGCTTTTCATCAAAGCCCCAGTAATTGAAAGGTGGGAAGAAAATTCAGATGTGCCCTGGTCACTTTTAGGCTGGCAAAGCATGAGGTGGCCCTTGCAAAAGCTGCATAACTGCAGACACCGAAAATGAATGTTTTAAAATGGAAGATAGTTTTTATTGAGGTTTTACACCAGCCAGTGCTGAAACCCTGTAAACCTCTGCCTGGCATTCAATTTTGGATGTGCACATGCTCTTGTAATTTCCTAACTTTATACCCAGCTTTGTTGTGTGCTGTTAGGGGTTTTTTTTTTACAAAATTCTCCAGTTTCAGTGTCCTGTTTTCCATTTCAAGAGTAATTTTCCTCTTTCACCTGCAGATTCGAACACGAGCCATCTCTGCCAAAACCATGACCTTGGTGAGCCCGCTGCAGCTGCTTCTCTTTGCTTCCAAGAAAGTCCTGTCAGATGGGGAGCTCATTGTGGTGGATGACTGGTATGGATCTCATTGAGTGGTTTGGGTTGGAAGGGACCTCAAAGCTCACCCAGTTGTGGCCCTCTGACTGAGGGGAAGTGCAGCTAACACAGACCAAATCTCTATAGAACAGGGAGCCCAGAGCGAGCCATGAGCCACAGGTGTGTTGGGGAGGCATCACCTTTGTTTCCTGTGAGGAAGGGATGGGTTAATTTGAGTCCTATTTCATGCAGATTATCTGCTTAAAACATGACAAGGCAGTTTCCATAAAAACTGCTGGTTTTTTCCTCTTTAACTCTGTGTTTTGGACCTCCTCCTAAGACAAAGGCTGAGGAAACCTTGTTTTCAAAGCTCAGAAACACAGCTTGAGGACAAAAATGCCTCTGGCAGTGTAAATTTTATGGCCATCATCAAATACCATCTGGATGGTTGTTTTGTTTTTTTTTTTTTTCTTTTACCCCCCAGTCAGTAAAACAGAGGCAAAGAATTCCTTAAACTTAATTTGCTAACAATTTGAGGGTTGGACCTTTCAAAATCTTGGAGCCTCATGTTTTCAGTTTACTTTATATTTTTGTATCTTGCTGGTTTGATGCAAGAGGTTACATGTTGAATTTATCTGAGTATAGAATGATAGAATCACAGAATGGTTTGGGTTGGAAAGATCTTTAAAGCTCATCTCAGGTGGACACCTTCCAGTAGAGCAGGTTGTTCCAAACCCTGTCCAACCTGGCCTTGGACACTCCCAGGGATGGGGCAGCCACAGCTGCTCTGGGCACCCTGTGCCAGGCCCTCACCACCCTCACAGGGAAGAATTTCTTCCCAATATCCCATCTAATCCTGCCCTCCATCAGTTTAAAACAATTCCCCCTCGTCCTATCACTATCTGCCTGTATGTCCTTCTTGAAAGCCCTCTTCAGGCACTGGAAGGGGCTGTAAGGCCTCCCTGGAGCCTCCCCTTCTCCAGGCTGAACACCCCCAGCTCTCCCAGCCTGTCTCCAGAGCAGAGGGGTTTCAGCCCTCAGAGCATCTTCATGGCCCTTTGTTAACTTTCAAAGCAAATTTTGCCAGAAGAATAGTTATGCTTTAACAATGCCACATTTTAGGGATCTTTCCAATTTGCCTCCTGAATTTCTCACCGCTTCAGTGATAAATCAGAACCTCAGAGATGAGAGTGTAGCTGTCTGGCTCAATGAAAAGCCACTCTGCAGAACCTCTTCCTTCCCAGGCAGTCGCGGCAGCTCTCACACCCTCTTTGTGCTGCAGGATCAAGCTGAAGATGCCGCACGCGGCGGCCGCCTGCGTCACCGCTCTGCGCGCCGCCATGGAGGCCCTCGTGGTGGAAGTGACCAAAGACCCCGGGATCATCCGGCAGCTGGACCCCGCGCACGAGCGGATGCTGAACGCCATCCGGCAGCTGTCCCGGCCCGCAGCCGCGGGGATGGCACTCACGGCCGGCAGCACCAGGTGAGATTCAGGGCTCGGAGGTGAGGACGGGCAATTCGGGCTTTGGTTTCAGTGCCATGAGCATGCGTGAAATGCTTGCACTCGAAGCCTCGTGCAGAGGTATCGCTGCTCGTTTCCACAACAGGGCCACACAGCTCTCAGGAATGAAAGCTGTCATCCTCTCTTCCAAAACACAAACCACAAATTATCTTTTAAAGAAAAAGTAATCCATATTTATTTTGGGCAAACCTTTTCCTGGAAAGAAAACACGTTTTTGGCTGGGCTTGCACCCCTCTGTTGCCCCTTGTTTCCATGCCTTGCTTCTGAAGCAAAGGAAACTTTTCTGAAGTGGAAAAGGTGCAAAAGTGCAACTGTAGTTCAACTGTTGTATTCTGTTCACAGAAAACTGAGGTGGCTTAGCTGATTGTGACAGTTCCCATCTTTGAGAGATGGAATTTGTAAGATTGCCTCAAGTGTGTGTTGTTGTTGTTTGCCAGGTTCGGGGACGGCCCCCGTCCGCCCAAGATGGCTCGCTACGACAACGGCGGTGGCCTCCGAGGCTGGGGAGGTTACTCGCGCAGCTCTGGCCACAGGGCCAGAGGCTACGGCGGCTACGGCTACTCCAGCCAGCACTTGGCGGGAAGAAGATACCCAGGTAGTCCTGGGGGAGGCTACGGAGGCGGGGGTGGCTACCGAGGAGGAGGAGGAGGAGGAGGAGGATACCGAGGAGCAGGCGGGGGCTACCGAGGAGGCTACAGGGACGCGGGCAGGGGCGGGTGGTAGTGATGGCAGTTCAGCGAAGTCTTTCCACTTCAGCAAAAGTGCGTTTCCTCCCCAAATTCCTTTCTTCCTCTTCCCAGTTTGTTTGCCTTTTTTGGTTCCTTAGTACAAGTACAGCTCTGTAATATATTATGCCCTTAGGGAATTTCCTGCAAGTTGTATGATTTATTCTTAATAAAGAATTTGTTTCTAAAGACTTCCATGCTATACCTTTGATTTTGTGTTTGGGTTTGAATTTCGAAGGCTTCTGTTGCTAACTGTGTTTGTTGGAGATACAAGGCATTCTGAGGAAACCTTTTCAGTGTCTAAAACTATTTCCTACCAAACAGATTCCAAACTACATCTTAGGCTCAGTGGGGATTTCACTTTGTTGTCTAACACGCTGTGCAAACAGGCCTTGCTGCAGTGGTTTTCTAACCATGGCAGGCAGCACTCGGTTCCTTTGCAGCCAGCCTCCTGCACGCTGTGGGACCCTCGGTGGTGAGATGTTTGGGTGATCCAGATCATGCAGGAACATGGAATACCTTTTCCAAGACTGATGTGATGCTGCTGGTCTCTGCAGAACCTGGAGCAATTTCAGAAGCACGAATTGCTCCCTTCATCCAAGGTAGTGTTCATTACTATTCCCAAACAGTCGGGCTTCATTCCTTCACATCCATGTGGAAGAGAACAGTTCTTTAATGGAAACACACTGGATTCCAGACACTGGAAGTTCAGCTGGCTGCCTGATGCTCACAGAAGTGTATTGACACAGAGGGGATAAAAAGTCTTCCAGCCCTGTTCCATTACCAAGCCTGACAAGATTAACCTCCTCACGTCCCCACTAATGCCACTGCAGAACCAGTGATTGTGCTCACTGGGGTGTGGGAGATGCTGGTGGTTGCAAAGCAAGTCCAGCATTTTTTGTATTCTCATGAAAAGTTCTTAAAAACTAGGTAAGGGTGAAGCACTGCTTCTTTAATCCAGCTCTGATTGACAGAGTATCGATATTAATCCAGCTCTGAATGACAGAGTATCGATATTAATCTCCAGATTTAATTTTACTGTGGAGCATGTATCATCTCCTGCATGCTCTGCTGCAGTAAACCCCACACTTCCTCCTGCTGATGCAGACTTTTCTGTAGGTTGAAGAATGAATGAATGAATGAAGAATTGTCACTCCATGCCACCGGTACCAAAACCATAATTATTTTTCTTTTCCAGTTTGGGCCCAGGAACAACCTGTGGGGGAGTCAGCAGGGATGGACATTGGAAGACCTGCTATAGCATTAGCCACCTTCCCTTTGCACATCTGTAGTCTCTGCATCCAGACAAAACCAGCTTTCCTTGGCTTGCCCCTCATACATGGTGTTCTCAGTCATGTTACTAGCACCAAACTGGAAGCACGAAGCAGAACTCCAGTGGTTTTAAAAGATAACTGTAATTAATTTTAGTATCAAACTCACAAGTCTGGAGTATGATCTAATATCTGTTCAAGCTTTCTAATTTCCTTTGGCTGTTACTGCTCAGCGTTTAAACAGGATGCAAGAGATGGGTGCAAGGTGAGGAAGTAGAACAGGATACCAAGGTTTATCAAGTATATGTGCAATATTCTGTGACACTAGTGAAAAATGGTTCTCCTGGAGTATTTGATGTTAAGTCCTAGCTAAAGAAATTCCCTTTTTAGAGTAAAGTTGATCTTTCTCTGGTCTATTTACAGAATTGTTTCCAATTTGTAACTGTAAAGCTATTATTTACTATTACTGGGAAAAAAAGATTTAAAAATGCTGCCATTAATACCCTACTGGTTGTCCTGGGAGGTCTCGCTGATTCTGGTAACTGATGCAGTGATGGATTTTGTAGCTCCCCAAGACATCTGTGCCTCTTGGGTACAGCTCAACACCAAAGATCTAATTTGAGTGATCCTTGGGGTGTCCTGTGCAAGGCCAGGAATTTGGCTTGGTGATCCTCGTGGGTCCCTTCCAGCTCAGGATCCCCTATGATTCTAATTAAATGTTGCTTTTAAGAACTGATAAAAAAGTTAATGAGCTCTTAAGGGAACAGCCAGGTGTTAAAAAAAGTGAAGTGTGTCTGGGAGGTCAAACACAGGTTGTGGAGGGAGAAAGAGCCACGGACTTTTTAGCATCTACAAATGCCAACTTGTGGTTTTATTTATGTGCTTAGTGCTTTATATATTAAGGAGTGTTGAGCATGAAAGTACTGCTTAGTAACATTCAGTCTGGTTTTTAATATCTAATCCATCGCAGCCAGTTAAGAGGGGAAGCAATAATGCTTGCCTGCACTTGATGAATGGCCCAGTCTAAACAAGGATTGACATGCTAGTGAGGAGCTTAAACAGCCGGGATACAGAAAACTGAAAATTAACCTGAAATGACATGTACATTTTCCCAGTAAAAATGGAGCCTGGAGTGAGTTCACTGTGCCAGTGCATGGATCTGTGCTTTGCTTCAAAAAGCCAGAGTGCCAGAGCACTCGTGGCTCTTGTGAGGCATAGTGAATTACTGAAATTCAGGAAGGAAGAACCACCTGAGCCACGGTGCCATCGACTGCTCGCTGTAGATCACATATATCAAATATTTTTGGCTTTTGATATCACAGAGTTCTCATAAGAGAATTTGGAAACAATCGTGATTTCTTCTGGTTTTCCAGTTCCCAGTGGAAAAGGAGAAAAGTAATATTAACAATAGCCTCAAAACCATAATGTGAAGGATAACACTTGACAGTTACTTGATTTTTTATCTTGCAAATTAGCATTGCAACTCACTAACTGATCTCTTTTTTCTGCCTCCAAATCAAAAGAGGATTTGGAGTGCCAGCCAGAGGAAAGCTAATGTCACAGGTACAACTTGACCAAGGCAAGTGGCTGACCATGAAAGATCATGAGGCTTTATTTATGTCTGAAAGCCAAATGTTTGAGATGACCCCTCTGAATCTGGAACTGATCTGCTCACTCGGAGCTTCGATGGGAAAAGATCTGGAAATGGCTGTTTGTCAGTTCAAACATTGTCTATCATAAACATGTGTCATTTGAAACAGATTTGTCACTGAATTCCTGTTCCCTGTATTCCAGCAGCATGGTATTTTTTGCCTAGGTAGTAGCTAACAAACTCTCCTCTGCTGTTTATTTTCTCATGGAAAGTTTTTAATCTGTTAAAGCCCTGGGGAATTTAACAGTTCTCTGTGATTTGCTGAGAACCATTTATCAGGACTGCGTTGAGCTACAGTTCATAAAGGTAAATTAGAAGAGGACATAATACTAAGGCCCAATAATAATGTGTTTCGTTAACAGGGATAAATTTACAGCCTCATATTCCCCTGGGAAAAGGACCTCATGGTCTCCACTGTACCACTCACTAAAGCCACATTCAAATTATGTTGCTTTAATGGAGGGTCTGTAGGAAAATCTTTCACCTCACAAGGAAGAGTTGAGCACCACTTCCTACATTTGAGCAACTTAAAGGCAAAAGTAAAGCTTCCAATTTAAGAGCCATCTATAAATCTGCCCTGCCCTGTTTCCTGCAGTCAGTTCCTTTTGCAGAGAGGTGTTATTGTAGAATATTTAGGACTGTATTATAGAATTTCAAGTTTTCCTCCTGCCATCTGCAAAGAGATGTTCAGAAAGACTATACTGAAAAATGCATGGAGAACTGGGTTTTTTTCCATAACTGCTGGTTTCACACACATCTCAACTCTTGACCTACAGCCAGTGCCTGATGTGTATTTCCTCAGTTTTCCTCTTACCTTCTGCTAAAGGAATTAACAGCCTCCTGGGTGTTTTGGGAGAAAGGGGAGTAAGAGTTGTCTCAACTGCATCAGTGTACTTTCCAAAGAAGGCAAGTGCAGAAAAAGAAAATGTCCATTTTGGTGAGCAGAAAGAATAATAATATCAATATATAAAGTCATATAATGATGGCCCAAAATTCCTACCTATGGATGGAGAACAGAAAGTCAAAGGCCCAGGCGTAAATCATAGAATCGTGGAGTGATTTGGGTTGGAAGGGTCCTTAAAGATCATTCCAACCATTCCATTCCAACCCCCTGCCATGGGCAGGGACACCTTCCACGACCAGGTAGCTGAAAGCCCTGTCCAACCTGGCCTTGAGAAGTCCTACCTCGCCCTACCAGTCCTGACAAAAACTGTGGTAGGTGGCACCCAGGAGTCTGAGAAGGATTCCAAGGAGGAAGAAAAGATACCTCGAGCGTTGGTTGGTTGGTTTGGGGGATTTTGTTTGTTTTGATGATGTTGCTTGTTGTAAAGCATCTTAGAAGGTAATTTCTCTCTTAGTGCATAATTCCAGCAGAACAACCACTTCAGTTGTTACTCATTTTGTGCTCAGCTGCTCAGTTGTTTGATAAACAGATATTTCCAAAATTCTTTGATGGAGTTTGAGTATTGTCTAACCCAGATCACCATTTCATGGTGGGTTTATTGAGGGGTTAATTCTATGCTTTCCTACACAGGGACTCTGCCTCATTCCACGCACTGATAAGTGACCTTCCTGAAGAATTTCTCTACATCTGTTTTCTGCTTCTCCTCTACTTCTCACCCCTTTCCTCTGCAGGCCCGAGCTGTTCTGGGATTTGGTGGAAAGAAAGTATTTGAGGAGTTCAGATGATCCAAAATCTGCACGGTGGGAACTGTGCGGACATGTACAAGCATGGCCTGCTGGATGGTCTCAGAGCAGAAAACCTCTGTGAGAAACTCCCAGTGATGTCATGTTTTCCAAGGCACCATTATAAACTTGAATTTTTAAAAAATCTTGGAATGACTCAGAAATCTGATACTGAATTAAAAGCTTGGCTGGTAGGGGATGAGCATCTCCAGTGGGACAGAGGGTAGGCTTTGACATTAGGAGTTCTCCTAGTCCAGCTGAAGATGAATTTAAGGCACCAAGGCGAAGCAAAGAATCCATAAATACCAGGTGTTGGATCAGAGCTCAAAAGTCTCAGGACAACTAAAGGTCAGGGATATCAAAGTTATGACTAAAACACAGGACATTATCTAATACAAGGACATATTATGGTAAAAACCAAAAAACCTCTTGTTATTACATTGTGCCAACCACTAAACAGAGTATTTTTCCCAATATATTTCTGCCCCAGAGCCCCTCATAAAATATAAAGTGTTTCTGGTACATACTCAGGTCATAATTAAGGAATTGATACGCTCATTTACACGAGAGAAGGAGATTTTTCTCCTTGACACTGTCACATTTCCCATGTAATTCTCAACAGATTTAATCCAATTTCCCACTAACTGTACATCCTTTATATTCTGTGTGCAATGTGCAAGTCACCTGCCTGTTATCCCATGGGCATGCAGGCAAGGAAAACTGCAGGTGCTAAATAACCTGGAAAACAACAAGTCCCAGAGTATTCAACCCAAACAATCTTCTTTCCCCATGGAACAATTTCTACCTTAATCCTTACCTCTCAAATCATGGCAGAAGAACCCTGCTCGCCAGAAGTGGTGGAATGATACATTTTACTTTCAGCTGAAAACTACTCAGAGATGATGCTGGAAATGTTAATTATATGTAATATTGGACTGAATGTAAGATTTATTTATGGAAAGTAAGTGAGGATGCTAGTAAATCAGTGGAGCATTTGGTGGCTCTGTGTAGGCTCTGTGTTAAAGGAGATATCTGATTAAAAAGATGCAAATTTTTTTAATAGATCTGGGCACTTGTTAGCAAAAAGTAACTTTTGAAACATAACAAGTGTCAAATGTACCTTGGAATTTTTATATTTTTTTCTTCTTATTTTCCCCTTAAATTTTCAGGTAGCTGATGACTCAGAAGGGTTACCAGAGACAGAGCTCCTCCACATCTTCAGCAGTTCAGAGAACCTGACTAGGTCACTTTTTCCTGTATCAGCTTCTCCAGCTGCCAGTTCTTCATTAACATTACTTTGATAATTAATCCTCTCCAAACACAAGATCTTAAATGTTTCCAGGTATTTTTTAACATGGGACCCGCTGCAGCATGAGGAGTTCCTCAACCTGAGCTGACTTAATTGAAGTTCCATCGCCATCTCAGCCCCTCCAAATCATGTCACTGAAGGATGCAAAGGGTACCATGGGTATCATTGCATGGTGGTAAGGGGATACAACAGCCACAGAGAGCAGGAAAAAGTTGTATTTTTTTTTAACTGACATGTAAAAGCTTGCAAATAATTTTTTCTGATATGGAAAGACTGCAAAAAAATATAACCAGATGAGATAAAATCCTGGCATAACTATCATTCATGGGAGAAAGGGAAGAGCAAGAAGCATTCCAGGACAACAAAACTTATCTGTTCTACTGCAGAACACAGTCTGCAGTTGCACACAAAATAAGCAAACTCTCATAAAGAGAAGAATTTGAGATCCAGTCGCATTATTGGCTGTTCCAAGACGTCTCCTGAACACACCTCTGCAGAGATAAAGCTGAAGGAAGAGAGAAGATGTGAACACTCTGCAAAGACCACTGTGGAAGCAGAAGGAAAGGCCTGCTAAACTCATAATACGAAAATTAGGCACAGCAATGGAAACTGCCTGGTTTTGTTCTTAGCAGAAGCCAAATGAGAAGTTTTCTAGTACATCCCTGGATGTGAGACAACTTTAGACTTTGAGATATTTATAATCCCCTGGAATGCCCCCATACCTATAAACAAAGAAGCCCAAAAGCCCTGGGCCTTGCATGGAATTATGCAGGAAAGGCAGAATGTGTATTTTCAGACAAAAGTTTTCAAGTGTTACAGGTCTTGAGACCCACCTCAAGTAGAATAACCAGTCTCCCACTGGACAGAACAAACCCAAATTAATGAGCTACAGTTTGCTAATTCTCTAGTTTGTAATGTGACTCTCACAAAGGCAGGAGAGAGCTCTGAGCCACTGGCTCTCATGCAAACCACGCACACATCCAAGCTGCTTGGATCACTGGGAGAGCACGTGAGCAGTAGCACTGGTGTTTACTCCGTGACCTTTTACAGCTGTCATAAAACAGCTCATCCCCCTCCCTCAGGACTAGTGCAGACATTTGCTTTGGCTCAGCAAGGCTTCAGGAATGGAATTTGACTTTGCTCATCCTTTGGGCGTGGCAGCAGTCTGCCACAGGAGGAGAGAGAGAGAGAAGAAGGGGTAAAAAATACCACACCTGTGTCTGTAGAGGCCACTTCTGGTGCAGTCATGTGGGAGAGATGCTCTTGTAGGAGCCCAGCAGAAGCACAGGGGTCCTGCTGGGCTGGTAAAGGTGAGCAAGGGCAATGAAGTAAAGATGGGCCAAGCCATGCTGACCAAAAAGAACAGACCAAAAATAGACAGCAGTGGGTCAGCATCTTCATCCTGCACCAATCCTGCCCACAGCACAGACAGTGTTTTTCCAAGGGCTTGCTAAGGAACTTGAAACTTTCCTATCCCAGGAGAGGCACTGTCAGCCTCAGGAACATCTCCAGTGCATCAGTTATGGAAGATACCTTTGTTATATAAACAAAGATATCTTTGCTTCCAAAGACTTTGCCTTGTTTCCAATAGGAATGCCCATGTTTGCAGGATCATACCAGTAATGGTTCACAGAGCATCTACACCAGGACATCAACATTAGGTAAAAGTGGAACCATGCAACACACATTGATCTTGGTTTGATGTAAATTAGGATAAATCACACAGAAAGATGTTCCTCTGCACATGCTAATGACTGCTAAGGATCAATGGGAGAATCAGAGCAAGTCTCTGCATCAGTCTGTCCCCAAAACAGCAACACCTCTCTGTTAAACAGATGAATTAAACAGAGGGTGCTGTAGGGGCCCTCACCTGCTCTGCTCTGTGAGCTTTTGCAATTTTTTAAGCTGGCTGTAACATATAACAAAGGGAGAAAAACAAAGCCAAACCCTGAGCAGAAACAACTTAGGAGTTGCAGGCTGCTGTTTGATAATCTTCATTCAAAGGGTGCAGCACCAATAAGCAAAACCAACAGCTGAATGTGAAAGCATTTTCAGGTTTGCAGACTCTCAAGAGCTTCAGGTTAAGATTTCGTTTTCTTCCCTCACTCAGGACAAAAGTCCAAGAGTAAGTTTTTCAAAACTCAGAAGTTTTGTGTTTGAGTGTTCCCAGTCACATGCACTCGACAAAGTTTTAAAACAATTCAATTTTTTTTCTTTTTTTCCAAAGAAAAATCTCTGGGATTCAGACTGTGTCACTTTAAGTGACTGTAAAGTGACTTTGAAGTGTCACTTTAAATTTATCACTGGGACAAAGCCAATGTTACAACAACCTTTATCTCCCTGAATGGCTCTCAATCACGAGAGTCATCAGGATCCATGCCAATGTTGCCTACTCGATATTTTTGACCAAAAAGACGTTTTAAAACGTCCTGCCAGCTCTTGAGATAAATTGCTATAGCCTTAAAGACGCCGTGCACGGAGCCTAGTAAAGCAACACGGAACAATGCCTCTGGAATAACTGGAGCAAGGTGGGGAGAAGACACACAGCTGGAGTGAGGAGACTGAGGACAGAGGTTTCTGTGCAGCCAGGGATGGAGCAGCTACCAGCTGACAGACATTTCTGCACTCGGTCACCTGAGCCAGAGAAGTTTCTGAGCAACGTGACGTGAACATCACCAGGCATGTGAAGAACCAGAGAGATGGACGTAGCTGTAGGATCTCGTGAGTCAGCTTACAAAGCTACTTAAATAAATGGGCTGTAGTGTAAACAAAAAATCAGATTTTGTGAGAAGAGCATCTCATCCTCCTGTAATTCTTTCCAGGTAGAATACTTGTCCAGACTAAAAAATATTTTAAAATATACATTAAAAAGAATGGCTACATCAGGCAGCCATAGTAACCAACATCTGCAAGTGAGCAGCAAAGAGCATTGAAGCTGTTCCAAATGCTGGTTTCTGCATTTCCTTTTTAAAGGATGGCTCCTTCCCCCATTGCCTGTGACTTCATATATCCAAAGCTGTCTAAACAATGCAAGTAACTTACTTGGCTTTCCCACGTTATGTAACTTACTTTGCTTCCAGCTTCCATGGAGCCTTCGTTTTTGGACTGAAGATTTCCAGGCTCAGCCTCAGTAAAGGTGACTTTTAAACTGAGTAGAGATTCTCCAGAAGAGACCCATGGAGGAGGAGTTACTGTAAACTTAATTATAGACTCAGGTCTGGCTTGTAAATGTAAATTATCTTTGTCAGGAAAGCAAATTTAGTAAAACCACATCTGCAGAAAGCATTCTCTGAAGAGGGCTTAAAAATCATTGTAAATAAATAAGGGAAGAAAAAGACCTGAACACATAGTAGCTGCAAAGACATTTGTATAAAAACATTTCTTTTATTTCTGTGGATCCTAATGAAAAGATTACTACTAAACTGTACCCAAATCTCACATCCAGCATTTTCACACTGTTAAAAATTTGGAGAGAGTTCAAAGTGGTCACAGAGTATCTACATTGGCAATCCCCTCCACAGGATGCAAGGAGAGTAACACACCAGGAGAACATCTGCCATCCCAACTGTGACCTGGAAGGGAATGGGAGTGAGAGTACTTTGGTTAAACATGAGGAAAATGCTGAATGTCTGCTGCATACTTCAAGGGACTAACAAAGTCACGTGCCATCTGTGTGTGCTGCATTGCTCATTCTGTTCTCTCTGTCTGGAAAGCCAGATGTTGCTAAAC
>VZTA01009476.1:46148-157797 GCA_013398855.1 Mohoua ochrocephala
CCCGTGCCCCCGCCGGCTCCTGCGGCCCCGCCATGGGGGGCGGCGGCGAGCGCCGGGCGCTGTGGCTGTGGGTGCTGTGGCTGTGGGTGCCCGCGCGGTGCGGCGGCGCCATGGACGAGTGCGCGGAGGAGCGGAGCGGGCGGGCGCAGCGCTGCATGCCCGAGTTCGTGAACGCGGCGTTCAACGCTACGGTGCTGGCCACGCACACGTGCGGGACGCCAGCCGAGGAGTACTGCGTGCAGACCGGGGTCACCGGTGTCACCCAGTCCTGCCACCTCTGCGACGCCGCCCAGCCGCACCTGAGCCACGGCGCCGCCTTCCTCACCGACTACAACAGCCCGGCCGACGCGACCTGGTGGCAGAGCCGCACCATGCTGGCCGGCGTGCAGCACCCCACCGCTGTCAACCTCACCCTGCACCTGGGTAAGGACGGGGAGCGGGGACGGGGCGAGGGCACCAGGGGAAGAGTAAGCCCGGGCGCCAGCCCAGGCCGGGGGTGACCTGCTGGAGAGCAGCTCTGCGGAGGAGAGATGGGGGTCCTGGTGGACAACGAGCTGTCCACTGGCCAGGAGCGTGCCCTGGGCGCAGTGGTGTCCTCGGGTGCATTAGGACGAACATTGTCAGCTCTTCCAGGGCTGATCCTGCCCCTGTCCTCAGGCCATTCCATCTGGAATGCTGTGTCCAGGTCTGGGCTCCTCAGGAAAAGAGAGATGTGGAGCTCCCGGAGCAGGTCCAATGGAGGCTGTGGAGATGATGGAGGGACTCGAGCATCTCTCTCACCAGGAAAGGCTGAAGGAGGTCGGACTGTTCAGCTTAGAGAGGAGATGGCTGAGAGGGGCCCTCATCCCTCTCTGTCCCTGTCCGCAGGGAGGGCTCAGAGCAGGGACCAGGCTCTGCTCCCTGGGGCCCAGCAATGGGACAAGAGACCATGGGCAGAAATGGATGCCCAGGAAGTTCCACCTGAACATGAGGAAGAATTTCTTTCCTGTGCAGTGACCAAGTACTGGAACAGAGACCAGAGAGGGTGTGGAGTCTCCCTCACTGGGGATGTTCCAGACCCGTCTGGACACAATCCTGCGCCATGTGCCCTGGGATGACCCTGCCTGAGCAGGGAGGTGGGACCCAATGACCCACTGTGGTCCCTTCCGACCTGCCCCATTCTGTCATTCTGGGCTGACAGGCTGCCTGCACCCCGGCCATTGCTGGGCCTTGCCTGGCTGAGTGCCAGTAACCAAGCCCCAGATGGTCCAGTGTTCAGGGGGTGTCAGAGAATTCCCTCTCTGCAGGTCCCCAGCCGTTTTCACCAGGTCTAAATCAATGCTGGCCGCACCCCTCAGTTGCGTTGGGATGTTCTCAGCCAGGGGTCTGACCATGCGCTAGTTCTTCACCCCTCAGCTGATGATTTACTCACATCTGCTCAACAGTGCTTGGTAAACTTGATTTTCAGCATTCTCCGGTGAATATTACAGGAGTTGCTCCATTGCAGTCTGCACTGGAGGTGCTGTTGGTTTGTGAGAGGAGAGGCCCCGCTGCCAGAGGCAGCTGGAAGTGGAGCAGGTTGCAGTGATCGTGTCCCACCCTGTGCACCAGGGATCATAGAGTCATTTAGGTTGGGAAAATACTGGGAAGAAATTCTTCCCTGTGAGGGTGGGGAGGCCCTGGCACAGGATGCCCAGGGAAGCTGTGGATGCCCCTGGATCCCTGGAAGTGTCCAAGGCCAGGTTGGACAGGGCTTGGAGCAACCTGGGCTAGTGGAAGGTGTTCCTGCCCATGGCAGGGGGTGGAATGAGATGAGCCTAAAGTCCAATTCAAGCATTCTGTGATTCTGTGAAAAGGCCTTTAAGATCAGGTCCAACCAGTAACCTAACGCAGCCAAGCTCAGGGTTGGATTGTGGAGTTTTCCAGACAACAAGCTTGGGATCCAGGTGGGAGATGTTGGTTTGAAAAGTGGCAGGCACGGTGGGAAATCACGTGTGCAAGGGCACATCTGCTGTGTATCCTCTTACCCCCGGGGCAGCGTTGTCCTTTAATTGCTGGGTGGGTTAGGTGTGTCAACAGCCAGCATTGCTGCTGAGCTGTAACAGCCAGTCAAAAACCAAAAAAAAAGGTGAATTTTCTGACTAGTCAATTCTAGAGGTTCCTTTGGGATAAAGCATTTTAGCCTTCACTTTGGTTTGTGGACAAGCTTTTCTTTTCTGTTCATTCAATTATTCAAGCTGTCATGACAGGGAGGAAGGGTAATCATTTAGAACTGGAAGACAAGCCAGCCAACAGAAAGCTGAAACCACAACTTATATCCTCATGTAATTAAATCAAGTAAATATTAAAGAAAGCCCCACTGCAGCCATTCACAGCTTCTAATCAAGAGCAGCTGTTGAACATTAAGTTTAGCATCAATAACAGTGTAATTCAGGGGAAAAAAAAGGGTGTTAAGGCTTGGAGAGCTGGATCTTGTGAGAGCTCCCACCTGCATTGGTGAGATGGAGTTGATGGCACTGAGTCCCGTGCCAGGGGTCAACCTGATGAGCACATCCACGTGCCCCAGAAGCCTGGAGTGCCTCTCTGCCCTAAAGTGTTTCTTTGTGTTTGGAGCTTCAACATAAATATCCCACATAAGTGTATCTAATCGTCCTGATAAAGAGAGGTTACTGAGGCCTCTTTATCTAATTTTCTTTGTACATTTGAAATTTTTTATACAGGACTCCTGGAAAGCTAAGATTTGATCTCAACTTCTTTTTTTAATAAGAGTCATTGTAATTCTCATTATCAAGGCAAAACAGACCCATCTGTATTACTGCTGTCCTTGGCTTTGCATATTCATGTGTATATGAGTGTTCTTTGAGAAACAGTGTATTTCTGAAGTGCTGGGAGCAGTGTGCTGTGTCCTGGGCTTTGAAGAAATGCACGCATTTCTTTGCTGGAAACAACTGCATCTTTGAAATACCGTAGCATTGCAACACTTTCACTTCTGTTCCAGGTTTGTTTGCAGGCTCTTGGAGCTTTGGGAATTTGCTTTGCCATGTTTTTCCGAGTAGAGTACAACTTTAAAGCAGAAGCTGCCTGGCAGACTTTGAAATATTTGAGGGGGGTTTTTTTGGTCTGATTTTGGCTAGTTAGGTTTTTGGGTGGGGTATTTTTAGTATAAAGCCCTTTAAGAATCAGAAGCTCGTTGTGGGCATGGTGGTGGTGGAGAAGTTGGTTTTAGGATGACCAACAGCGAAGCATTAAACTCTCTGCATGCCTGCTGTGTGACTCTCTGCTTTGCTGAGTTCATGGCAGGTTGAAGAGCTGTCAAGTACTGGCAATGCCTTTTTAGCCTGAAATGCCCCAAACTACCCTGCAGCACTGCTCTTCCCTACTTTGGTGAGGTCTTCAAGCCACCTTTGTTTGAGTGAGCTGCTGGGTGCTGTGTTTGGGTTCGGTTTGCCCGCAGGCACCGTGGTCTGTGGGACACTTAATTATTGACATCACTAAGAGAAAGAGGCGAAGAGCTTGACGAATATTTATGTACTGGTAGGACACAAAGGCAATCTGGGGCACAAAGCCCTTCCACGCAGTTAGTCCTGCGTGGTCTTCGAGGATTAAGCTCTGTGCTCAGACCCGTGTCCTTATTTGATGCTGCAATCACCTTCACTTCTGAAAGCATTCATGTCCTGAATGGTTACTGCTGCTTTGCACCTGGTCAGGACCAGCTGCATCAGCTCTGGGTTTCATGCACATGCTGCCCCGTGCTGAGTTTTTTGGCAGTTTGAGATGTCTTGATTAACATCCAGCGATGTTCAGTCCGTGTAGAACCAGCATTAACATTTTAGAAGGGCCTGCAAAAGGTCAATAAGAACTGCAGGTCTGTTGCCAATATGTGAATGTGGATTTCTTTGAATCTTCTTACAATCTGTGGTTCAAAACAAGTTTAAAACCCTTTAGTTTTGGGACTAGGTACCAGCACAAAGCCTGATACAGAAAAATGCAGCACAGATCACTACTACTGAGTTAAGGGCTCAGATCCCGAGAGCGTTTGGAGATGAGATCTGTGTCCAGAAGTTAGGGTGCTCCCTGGGAAGAGGGGAATTGGGGTAATTACAACTCCCTGCTCCAGGAACCTCTGGAGTTATAAAGGCTGTTTCTCTTTGCATGAGAGGGTATCAAGACTCCCTGAGTAAGAGGCCTGGAGACATGAATTTGCAGCTGTAAATCAGGAGAAGGGGGAGCCGAACCTGTTCCCAGGGTGGTGCCTGCATAGTTAGGTTAGGGAGTGAGAGGAGGGGAGAGGAGAGCACTGCTGTGTCCTTTCTTCCACTTTTCTTAAAAGTATCGCTTGGCTTCCCCCATTTTCCATTTCCTCAGAATTATTACTGATTTAGACTTGACCCAGCCAGTCTTTTTATTTTCTTCCGACACTGCTCTCCCGCTATGTTCCCATATATTCCCAAAATAAGGACCTCGGGGGCAGCGGTGCCAGCTTTCAAATAGAAGATGGAAGCCAAGGCCTTGCAGCGCGTTGTCTGCTTCTTTTTTGAAGCCAGGGTGTCACGTTATTTTTACAGTCCGTGCTGTTTGCTTGTCCTGGGAGCATCGGGGTAGTTCTGGCATCTCCCCAGTGCTTTGTGTGCATATGCTTGAGCACAGCGTTGCTGTTTAGACCCCTGACACACAGACACAAAGCTGTTTGGTAAAGATGCTCCCTTGAACACTGGAAGAAGGGGAAAAGAGACTGCATGGAGGTACATGGAGTATTTTTGGTGCTGGGTGCTCTTGCTGGGGCAAAGGTTTGCGTTTTTTCAGATGTCATATAATTTTTCAGAGCAGATTCTTACTCTTCCCTTCTGCAGCTCTGATTTCTGTGTGCTTTCTGTTGTTTCTACACTTTTTTTTTTATCCACTTCTACGTGTGCCTTCGTGTTCCCTTCCCAAGAAGCTCTGCTTAGAGAGCCACCTCTCATTTTCCCCCACCACTTTTACTTTCGGGCCAGATCTGCTTGATTTCAGCTATTGTGATCCCAGTGTTTTGTTCCTCAGACAAAGAGGCAGCCTCCTCAGCATGCTGGTGGTGGCTGTTCCGTGGTGGGGCGACTCCATCTCCACTGAGAGCAGCCGGGCTTTTATCAGCAGCCTGGGAGCTCGGAGCACTCTGGTCTGGCATTCCTGGGGCAGGAGACTGTCCCCTGCATCTCGGCAGGGATGGTGTCCACGTGTGCTTGACCGATGATGCTGGTGGCCTCAGCTATGAATTCAGGACTATCTGGAAGGCAGAAAAGACCAATTCCTCCCTCTTCTGTCATTGCCTCAGAAGAGGAGGCGGTGTTCAGTGCTGGAAGCAGCCCTCTGGTAGGCTGCCTTTCAAGGAAAAAGATGAAATTGCTGGTTGCCTTGGTTAAAAACGTGTCAGCTCCTGAAATCCTTACTACAGACCAGCCTGGAAACTCATGTCACCCAGCTGGATGGTGCCTTGTATATATAAAATAAAGAAAAACTTGCAAAAGCTGTTGGTCGCTGAAGAAATGAATTGCCCGTCTCCTTCACCTCCCCCTTTTCTACCCACTCAGTCCTTTATTTGGCTCTGAGGAGAGCGACGATGCTCGGTTATATATACTTTGCTGGCAAAGTGGTTTGGGGCATGACTGCCATTTGAAGGCATTTACAAGGAAACCCAGGCGAGTTGCCAGTTCTTGTGCTCAGCCCTGGCTTGATTCGCCCGTTGTTTTTAGCAGATGAGGTTTTTTTGAGTTAGTTCGGGTTTTTTTGAGAAAGCCAGTGGTTTTTTCAGAAGGGAGAGCTATAGAATGCACCTTAAATCAGGTAGGTAGTCTGTACCACCAGTTGCTCTGTTTTATTCAGCGCAGCGATGCCCTCAGTTTGCCAGTTATCCCATTAAAACTTTACGAGCCTGCGGTTTGCTCCTTTCCTTAGGGAACCACCGTGGTAAAACCAACCTGCAAGCGGGCAGGGTTTTATGCACACGAAGCTTTGCCTAGCACAGCTGCAATTTGAAAACTCAGAGAGTGGTAATTAAGGCGTTGGGAGAGCGTTTCCGGCTCCGAGGCCGGTGTTCAGGGTGTGTCGGGAGCCCGGGCTTCGCCGTGGTATTTGCGGAGCCCTGGGGGAGACGCTATTTTGGTTGGTCTCGCAAAGGCTTGATTTACATTTTGCAGGTTTCGACACGAGTGCCGAAGAGATCAGGGCTTTCAATGGCCAGCAGTTGTTCAGTGCAGTTATATAAAGGTGTCACTTCCTGCGCACACTTTAAATTCCCAGGTTTTTCTCCTCCTCTGTCTTGGGATGCTGATGCCGCTGCGTGATGCCTTTGGGAACGCTGTACGTGGCAGAGCACTTATTTTGGGGGCTGGAGAGAGCTGGAACTGTGTGGTATCTTGCTGCAAAACTAACTGCTGTTTGTGGTGCTTGCCCTGAGTTGGTAGAAGAATTAATGGCAGGTTTTCACACACTCAGACGGTTCTTTTTGTAGGTTTAAACCTTTGAAACTGTTTGCTGCTCAGAATTGGTAGTGTGCTGAAAAGCTTCTGGCTTATTAGGTAGCGTTTCTCTCGTAGCCTGAGGCTTTGGGAGGCTCTTGTGGCCTCTCTGAGCCTGCAAGTGAAAATCCCAGGCTGCCGCTTCCCATGGAAATGAAAAATGGGATTGCTCTGCAAACAACACTTAGAGAAGAGAATTTCTAGTGCAGACGGATGGGATGGGGAACTCGGATCTTGGGTTCACCATAATTCTTAAAAACTGGACTGTGGGCACTGTCCTTAATCTTACCACCTTTGTCCGGCTGAGACCTCCCGCTTGTGTCCTGGGACCCTGATTCAATGCTCGCTGCCACTACTGAGGCCAGGCTGAGTGATTTTACTGTCTGGCTCCACGTTCTTCCCGTGGATTAACTGGGATATGGGGTCTGGCATGTTAAATGTCACACCTAACGGGCTGTCTCTGGTCCGTAATAACCTTTGGAAGCTCAGCCTGGGCTGCTGCCCGCCCTGTAAGCTCCAGCCTGTGAAGAACCATTCCAGCCTGCTGTTACACATCTCTTAACCATGAGATCTTGCTTATTGGTGGCTACCATGGTGTGTTTTGATCAGAAAATGATACGAGTTTCATAGTTTTCCAATAAGTTGAAAAATCTTGCGGGGTCTGCTGTCCCACTACACAGGAATGTGTTTTTCCCCCTCCAGATCCAGCGTAGCCCTGTGTGTCTCAAATCAAGCTTTACAGCCTTTAAGTCAGGGATGAATGTGGCTGCCTGTGTTGAGGACATCACTAGCTGTATTTGAAACTCTTTGTAATACTGGGATAATCTCTTAGCCATTTCCAGAGGATGTATTGGGGATTGCTCTCGTTGTCCATAGTATTCCATGGGTAGCGTTGGGTTTTTTAGCGGTGTGTGATGGTGACGTTGGTTGTCACATCAGCATTGATGAGAGCTTCTCCACAGCTGCTAACAAACCAGCTGTGCCATGAGATCAGAGAGCTGCTGCTCATAGGCACGTGCAGTTGTCAAACAGGACCAGGAATACTGAGAGGAGAAGCTGCCTTTTGCTGCCAGACTAAAGGTGAAAGCTGCTGGTAGCCTTGGTGGGATTTTAGGTACTTTTGAGGTAAAACATAATAATTTCTGGGGATTTTTCTCATGTAGAAGCTTGGAAAATGGTGAAAACTCATCAGCTGTAAAAGGATCTGAAATAACAAGGTAATTTTCTTTAAATTTAAAGAACACCTCAGTCTTCAATCTTTTTTTCTACCAGCGCAGCCCTATTTGAGAGATCTTTCACCAAAAAAAACCCCAAATCCCCACCAACCCCCTCATCTGTTATTCAGTGGTCTTCAGCATTCTGTTTTGAAACTGGGTGGCAAAGCACTTTTTGTTTCCATGCTTCTACTTGTTTTAGATATTCCAGTGTGATAGTCATCAAAGAGCTGTTTCCAGTGGTAATCATGCCTGCAGTTCTGACACAACACAGCTGTGTTCGGCAATGGAGAATTTCAAAATTTCCTCTTTTAGAAATAGTATCCAAAAACTATTATTGGACTTTTTTTTTTCCCCCCCATTGGTAGGTAAGCTAGTACCAGCTTGTACATGGGACGTACATTTCCAGGGAGCTTGAGGGCTTATTTGTACAGTTACTTGGGGGTTTGGTGTTTTTGTGGGGGAAGGGGAAGACTTCTAAGGTGTTTGTAGAGATTGAGAACTTGAAAAGACCCAGGGTTTGTGGGTTCTTGGCTCAGCTTTCTGCAACGTTCTCATTCCTGCTATGGACTTTGGTGTGCTTGAGGAGCTGTTTGTTTGACTTGGCTTTGTAGTGGATGCTGTGTTTTACAGGAGAACAAGGTAAAAGGCTATTTCACCCTCAGGGGCTTGAGATGCTCCTGTGGGAAGGCCGGGGTGCGGAATTGTTGCGTGGCTTCAGGAGTGGCACCTGGCCTGGAGTGGAAAGCAGGCAGACCTGACCCTTACAGTGCTCTTAGCCCTCTGTAATGGAAAGATCACCTCTTAAAAAAACACCCCAAACCCCTTTAAATCTACCAAATATTAAAACCTGCTTGATAGCAGGGATTGTTCAGCACACCTATGTTCAAACAGGCAGGGGCTGGCTGCACGTGGTAGCCCTCAGATTCCCAGTGAGTTGCCTGAAATGCTCATTCCTTTGGGTGCTCCGAGGCTGAGGGAGCGCTGTGGAGTTTGGGCTTGGCACCAGCCCAGTTCTAAGCACTCTGCTTTCTTCTTGCAAGTTTTTTTTTCCAAAGTCTGTTTTATAGCTCAACCTACTTGGCATCAGGAAAGACCTTGTTCCTACCTCAGTGAGCAGCTGCTTGTGCAGCATGTTGCACTTGGGCTGGTTTGGTTTATTTTGGTGGGGGGAAAATATCAGGGTTGCTCAACAGGTTGGTTTTTAACTTTTAAAAAATATATTCTTTCCCTTCCCCGTATAGTTTGTTTCAGGAAGGTGAATCTTTCTTATCTTTGAATTAAAAGATAATGTGTCTTGGGAGTCTTTTTAAGGAAATGGTTGCATCGAACTTCTTCAAGAGGGATAAAGGGGCTGTTTTCTTGGTGCTTTCTTATACTGTATTTACAAGGTTGTGGAGTGTAAGTCGCATGCTTTGAAAGGCTCAGTTTGTGTTAGGCGTATCTCTTACTGAGACTGGTGAAATGAAAAATCAGTCCCTTCTGGAAAAAGTACCGTAATGCTTCTTGATGTCACTTTTAAGTGGGACTGTTTGACTGAGAGGAAAGAAAATGTTCTTGTCCTGGGACCTGTGTGGTCAGCTCTGATTATGATGATTATTTATAGTCCTTTCATCTGCAGTCTTTTGCATGCTCCCATCTGGTGGGATATTGCCATGGGATTTTCTTCCCAGCAGCTTGCAGGGCTGGTCCCTGGGGAGCAGCCCTGGTCAGGCTGTCCTGCCTGCTGCCCTTGCCTCTCAGCTTCTGAAAAAACATGGGTTCTTTGTGAGGTTCCAGCGTGTCTCTGTCCTGCTCCTGGCTGTGGCTGCTCCTTTTATTGTGTGACAGCAGCTGATGCTTCCCTTCCAACTGCTGCTTCCTCTGCTTTTGCTGGCTGCCTTCCTGGGTCTCATGGCTCCTGCTCTCCTGGCTGAAGTTACATAGGACAAGGGATTTCTCAACACTGAATCTACTTGATGAACTCGTTAAGAAGTTGTTGCTGAAGTCTGTGGTTGCTCAAAGCTTGCGGATCTCCTGTTTGATTTACTTGTGTTTTCTGTCCCCCTTCTCCCTTTCTTCTCCTTCCTGAAGCTCCTTGCAGTCTTCCAGGGCTTCCCCTCCTTCCCACTTCTGTTTTCCTGGTACTGGGATGTTCCTGGGCCGTGCAGTTTGGGAAGGTTACCCTCTTCCTGGGATGAGGTTATTTAGCTGAGATCTCCCACAGTTCTAGTCCTGGCAGCAGCCTTGGCCTGCCTGGGTGGCATTGCCACTGCCCCTGTACAGTCACTGCTTTGTACATGTGTGCAGACGAGGTGCTGGTGGTTTCGTTTTGGTCAGGCTGAGAAATACAACGCGAGTTCAAAATCCTTAAATGCTCAGTATTATTCCGTAGTTTCTCATCCTGCATGTGTTAGGGATTGGGGGGGATGGGAGCCCCTCATCCAAGGGCAGTTACAAGTCTTTCCTCAGCTGAAGCCATTTTTTTGGTCATAAAAACAAATGTTCGTCACCGTTCGTTCCCAGCAGGGTTGTGAAGAAGATATTAAAAGCTTGGAGTGAAGAGATTTGGGGCTGCAGGGATGGGGCAGCTGCTGCAGAGCCGGCGCCGCTGCCAGAGTGAAATGTGAACTCTAAATAAAGCAAGGACCCACCATCAACCGTGCAATGTCTACTTAATGAAATCTAGTTTTTGCCCTACTTGCCCTCCCTGTCCCCGCCTTGCTCTTCTGGGGTTGTGGGGATGGAGCTGGGAGGGTTGCTGGGCCCTGGGATGGCTCCTCTGTGCCCTCCACCCGTGCTCTGCAGGCATGAGTTCACCGATTACCGGCATTACACGAGTCAACGCCCTTCTGCTTTCTAAGCAGAGTGACTCTGCACACATCCGTGTGTGCGCTGCCCCTTTCTCATACCCTCCCTCCCAAGGGCCAGCCCAGGGGCAGCTAAACCTCATTTCCTTATGGAACAAAGTACAGGTTATTTCGGAAGTAATGATACAGAGGTGAGCTTTTCCAAAAGCGTTTATAGGAAATAAGGGCCTTTTTTACTGTTAGCAACTTAAGATGTATTTTCTCTGCCACAGATTTCCTTGTAGCTTTATTTTCCTGTACTTCCGTTCCTTGTATGATGTAGGAGGTGTGTCAGGAGAAGCCCAGGACTTTTTTGGGAGATGCTGGAAAGGCTGTGAACCGTGAACTTGGGACACTCCTTTGCACCCCAGATTGGTTCTCTCAATTCCCTGGCAGACTGCCACCAGTTTCTGAGTATGGAGCACACAGTTTCATAAAAAAATAATCCAAGAGGCACTCTTAGAAGATCTTTAATTTGGTATCCAGTGATACATGTAGCACTCTCTAGGAAAATGCGTTTGTGGCTCTGAAAGTACATGGGTAGCCCTGGGAAAGAATATCAGAAGATTCCCAAAGCCAGGTTTGTTGCCTTTCTGTGCTTTGATTTTCTGCAAGTTCAGGCAAAAATGTGGCAGTAACATGGTTTTTTGATGACAAGTCATGTTTTACTTATAATTCATAGCATCATGGTGTTGAAAATTGCTTGGTGCAGCTATGGTGCAGCTGTGGCACTGGCAGCTCAGGAGCACCACAGTCACCAGCAGAGACTGAGAGCTTTGGGTACGGCCCTTGTAAAAGCTCTTGTGTCAGGGAAGGCACTGGGCTAGTTTTCTGGTGCCCTTGAAGCAGTTGGCTCTGGTTTTGTTGTAGTTACTCAGAAAATTAATGGTTAATTAATCAAGGATTTGGATATGCAGTTAGAACAGTGCTGTGGTCTGATACTGATCTCTGCCTGGACAGTGTCACTAACTATTATGTGGAAAAGGTTAAAAATGTTCCTAGGAATCTCAGTTCTTCCTGTTGTGAAACCTTGTGTTGAATATGTCTCCTCGTTAATTTGTCTGTGAATTTATCACCTTTTTCATGTCAGCCATTCAGTCTGTTTTGTAACTCCAGGGCTGCGGTACGTTCTTTTGTGAAGTGCGTGTTAGAACATTAACATGCTGCTCTGGTGGATGGGAGGGACCCCTGTCTTCCAGCCTTTCTGTCCTGCAAATCCTGATTTTCTTTATTGCCATCACCCAGAAAAAGTCGAAGTTGACTTGAAAGCAGTGGGAGGGAAGGAAGTGTTTTGAAAGGATGATCCCATCGATGGGAGCGGTATTGAATGTGGGGGTACAGAGAGCGGTTGTGGGAAGAGAGGTGGTTCAGCCAGAGGGATAGAATTTGGAGTTGTTAATCCGTGTCATTAGTGCTGTGTACCAGAAGGTTTGAACTGTGCCTGGCTAAACCGAGCGAGGCTTTTGAAATTCACAGCAGTGCTGGCAGCCCCCCTGGCGTTTGTCCTTCCTGCAAACAAACACACAGCTGCTCGGACCAGGCATCCCCGGTGCTCAGCACCCCACTGCTTCCCGCGGCCCCCTGCAGAAAGCTGCTCTTGGCTTAGGGGAAACCGCAAGAGAACAGTGGGAAGGAACCTCAAGGAAATGAGTTGGTGTTGCCATTGGACCCACGGAGGATGTGAAAGCATGGAGAGTTTGATTCACGTCTCTGCTCTCTGTGTGTGATTAGTGTAACAGGGTAGAACGTTCTCTGTCACGCCTCTCTGAGGAGCGACACGGGTGCCGGCTTGCTTAAAAAATTTGCTGGTAAGAGTCTGAAATGTGAACGAAGAAATTCAGTGTGTGTTCCCATAGCAGTCTCTGGTCTTGCTTTGCTCAGGTACCTGTGCTCAAGGGAAGCTTATTTTAAAGCATGCAGTTGAAATCTATCAGCTTTTGCTTTTCTCCTGCTGACGTCTTAAAGCTGATTTTCAGCAGAGGGTTACTCTCCAGAAATGGTAATGGATTGCAAAAGGTTTTGGCTGGAAAGTAGGCATGGAGCCTGTTAAAGGTGTCTTACGTGTAGCAGTTCCTCATCAAGTTACATGATGCTTGGCTGCCCTTGGGAAAGAAGTGGCAGTTGCTTCAATGGTACTACGAGGTGTCTTGTCAGGTGTAAAATAGGAACAGCCTCAAAAACAAATAAGTAAAAACATCCATGGTGGCTTTCCGCCTGTCCTGCTTCCTGAGGTAGATGCTGAAACCACTTCCTTATTCTTGCATCTCCCTGCAGGGAAGAAAGAGCCTTTAGGACAAGTGATGATGGTTTGTGGAGTGGAACATCATATGCTTTTTGTCATAGAGGTAATGGTTAATTAATGAAGTTCTAGTGGTGGGGGTTTGCTTTGAAGTGTAAACAAGCATTAGTAGTTGAAAGAGTCTGTAACTCCTAGGTCTGTGTGCTTTGTTTGCATCCTTTAGAAAGGCATGTTTAAAGATTTCGGAGGGGAAGATTCTTATCCTCTTGGAAAAGATTACTGGTCATTCTGAATCAGTAATTAAAAAAGGATTAATAAATAATTGGTAAGGAATTCCTGGAACATCTTCATTACTGTGCCTAAAGAACACATGCCACTGGTTTTTTGAGGTATGTTACCAAGGTAAAACAAGCAATTAATCATTAAACTTCTTCATTTCAATACTTAGTGGGAACTAATAAGAAAGGTGGGGACAGACCTTTTAACAGGGCCTGTAGTGATAGGACAAGGGGTGATGTTTTTAAACTAAACCAGGGTTGACTCAGACTAGATATAAGGAATAAATGAGGGTGATAAAACAGTGGAACAGGTTACCCAGAGAGGTGGTGGGTGCCCTATCCATGGCAACATTCAAGGCCGTGTTGGATGGGGCTCTGAGCCACCTGCTCTAGTTGCAGATGTCCCAGCTTGTTGAAGGGGGTTGGACTGGGTGGCCTTTAAAGATCTCTTCCAACCCAAACCATTCTATAATTCTCCAGAATGAAATATAAGGCATAAGGATGAGCTGGTGGAGGCTTGAGTTTTCTGTCAGGAGCTGCTCCAAGACTTGCCATGTAACTGTGCTGTCTCTCCAGACCATTTTTGTCTTACACATCTGCTGCTTCTCCCCTCTCTTCTTCCACCACCCGAGGCTTTCACGCTGACAGTAATGCTTTGTGTTCAGTTGCTGTGACAACAGAGTGCAAGGCAGGAGCATTTTGTGTGCGTGAATCGTGCAGAATAGCTGTTCTGGGGCTCAGTGGGGTGCTTGAAATCTGGGCAGCGAGGGATGAAGGTGTGGTGTCACATCCTCTCAAGGTACACTGGTGTCCCTCAGCCCTGCCCACTTATTACAGCTGGGGGCAAGGAACCACGCAGCCCTTGGCTTGTTGGATCAGTTTGCTTGCTCAAGTGCCAGCAGTTAATTTGATGGAAAGATAACCTTTTGGTGGCCTTGGTGATGCTGAGGTGTGCCTTGGGGCCGTGTAAGTGCTGGCTGGTGGGAGAGAGGCACCAGGATGCACATCCCAGGGACAGGGGACAGACTTACACTTAGTTGCAGCCAGTTTTGAAAACATCCTAAAACTTTTTTTTAGAAGGACCCTCGTGATGAAAATGAGGAAGAAATTCCTCCCTGTGAGGGTGGGGAGGCCCTGGCACAGGCTGCCCAGAGAAGCTGTGGCTGCCCCTGGATCCCTGGAAGTGTCCAAGGCCAGGTTGGACAGGGCTTGGAGCAGCCTGGGCTAGTGGAAGGTGTCCCTGCCCATGGCAGGGGATGGAATGAGCTTTAAGGTCCCTTCCAACTGAAACAATTCTGGGATTGTCTGGTGTTGAGACAAACTCAAAAGTGTGGACTTTGGATTATGAGAAGCTACTGTGAGCTATCAAAACTCAGACTTCTGTAAAAGGAAGGAAACGAGCAATTTGAGATTTCCACTTTTATGTCTTGCCCATGGAAGCAGCTCATTAGGTGAAGCAAGAAACAAGAGAAAAAGGTTGAGAGAGATCAGAGAACATTTCTGGGAGAGGGTTTTCATAGAAAAGATGTTCATATCCGTGTTTAAGTTAAAAAACTGAATTCTTGTAGAGTTTTACTTTATGCAAAACCTCTTTATTTGGAGATTGAGCTGTCCTAGCTTGTTTTAGCTGACTTTGCATAAGGAGTAATAATGAGTATGTTTTTTTAAAATTAATAACCCACTAAATGGGCAAAGTGCATTTGCTTGATTAGCCTGGAAGCAGATTCAAGGGCAACAGATTGACCTAGACTAGAAGAATGACTTGATAGATGGCCCACTTGTTTGTCTTTTTAGAGCTTTTCATCACAAAGAGCTATTTAAAAAATAATGTGAAAGTAAATATTTCCCATAAATGATGCTGAAGATGGAGGTAGTGCATTCCAATGCAATTAAAACTATAGGCTTACTCATTTTAGAATTAATAACACCATAATAACTTGCTTTCCTATTTGTAGGTTCAAAGTTCTCACAATGATGGATGAGATAAAGCCCATGAAGGAGTTGTGTGCCTCTGATATTCATTGCATATCTAAGAGTTAAGCATAAGGAGAGAGAGAGGCTGAAGTGATTTGGGTTAATTGCTAAAACAGCTCTTGCTGTTGCGTCAGTGTTTCTTTCTTTTCATCTCTTAGGAAGCTTTTTAACAAAAGTTGGCACATGTGTCTCCTAGGAGGAGATTTCCTTGCAAGTCATCTGCCACCTGTGCAGAGCTGCTCTTCAAGCAAACAGAGACGACCAATGAATGGTGATAAATCTTGGCAGTTTATAGTTATAAAAATGGTAATGCCTTCTGGTTTTGGGGACAAAAAAAAGCGTTCTTTGATCCTGCAAATGAACTGTATTTGTTAGTCCTAGGGAGAGGGTTGAGGATTTTTTTATGCAACTTTCACCTACTTGCTTAATCTTCCGGGTGCCTGGAGGAATGGAAAACAAGTTTAACATACCTGAGGGGTTTTCTTTCTGAGGTCTCCCTTTAGTGCGTCTCCTGCCCACACAGAGCTAAAGATGAGCAAGAAAACCCCCAGAGCAATGCATTTTTGCATGGGTATGCAGCAGTTCCTGCCCAGTCAACTCTTGCTGGAAAGATCCAGTCCATCTGCTGACCTGGAGCTGTCTCTGATGTATTGGGAAGAGGTACTGGGATCACCGATGGGGGTGTTCAGGTTGTGGGGGTGCTTGTGCAGTGTGTGCATCAAGGGCATCTCTGGTTTATTCCTGCTTGGAAGCAGAGCATGTGGACAGATGCTCTTCCATCAGATCAGGGAAAGCTCCTTTGCAGGGCCAGGTACAGCATTGTAGTGCAACTTCATGTTTCCCTCTCGCTCACGTTTTGGGGGAGTGGTGGTGAAGAGTCAGCTCCCTCATCCCCAGGTAATGCTCGAAAGCTGTCCAGAGTGGGCTTGGTTTCAAAAGCAGTGTGAAGTCACTGGGATACCTAAGAGTCTTCCTGGGGCTTTTGGAGTGCTGAGCCCTTCCTTCCTCCTGGGAGAGACTGAAAAATCTCTGGATCTTTTTATTTTTGATGCTGAATGCATTGTTAACCTCCCAAGGCAGTGAGTTTGTGACTGCTCTGGAGCTGGGTGCCTCCAGTCGCGGCACAAGCTGAATCCTGCCAGCAAGGCAAGCGAGGGCTTGTTGGCTAAAGATAGTGTGCACACATGTGCACAGGCCAGGGACGATAAAGGGCTCTGCAAGCACTCTGCTTTACAGCCATCCTAGACATCCTCAGGAAAATTAAAGGGACCAGATGCATTCAAAAAAATAATGAGCTATTTAAGGTCAGCTTTATCCTTTATAGCACCTATTCTCCATGGCAGCCATACCAGATGACACTTAACTGCATCGTATAGTGCCCTGACCTCTGCATTGGATTCAACTCCGCCATGCGCCCCCCAGGCATCGGTTTTTGGCATCTCTCCTGTCTTTGAGGCCAGTGTATGTTTGTGATTCAGTAATCCTTGCAACTCATTTGGGCTGCCTACGCTTGTGGCTTGTGCTCACGTTATTCAGGCTGGCCCTGAAAAAAGTTCTGTTCAACTCTCTCTCTCTCTCATTTAGTTACACTTCCTTTAGATTTATTAAATTGTTGTCTTTTGCATGGATGGAAAATGTTAAAAATAGAGTGCTCAAGGCAGGGCTATTGTGTTGGTGTTGACAGGATCACTGAAAGCTGAAGCATGTCGTGTGTTTTAAGGAGCACCAGGTTTTGGAAGGAGTTGTGTTCGCTGATGTCCTCTTGACCCCATATTAAGGAGCTGCTTTTCTGAGCTAGGAAGAGACTGTCTCTTGGATAGATTGGGGTTTAGTGTGCTACCATTCACTAGGTTGTGTGATTATTTTAAGTAATTGACTGAGCTTGGGATCTCTGAAGAATTGGGGGTTTTTTCTTGTCGATTGCTATGCAGGCATCTATAAGGGAACAAGGCACAAGTGATGATACGGAAGAAAAAATGACAATGTACTGATCTGTACCACACAGAAAATAAGTTTCTGCAATTTCCTTTTCCCCAGTAGCTGTAACTGCTGTAAAAACCAAATTCTTTGTTTTCAGGACCCCTAACTTTGCCGAGCTTGCCCCAAACTAAAGCCGTGCCTTTCAGACGAGAAGGTAAAGGCAGGCAGGACCTTTATTTGGTGGGATTCTTTAACTATGAAGCTGCGTCCCCAAACATAAACCTGAACCACAAAGTATCTCTGGCCGTCGTGGTTGCAGAGACAAGATTCCAGATGTAAATAGTGCGTGGAATGATGGAGAGCAATTTCCTGAGTCTTCCATCTCAAGCTGTTTTCTTTACAGCAGCTGTCGGCTGTTGGTGTCTGCATTTTGTCCTAGTGGAAGTCTTAACAGTGACCACACAGCTTTTATTGCTCTGTGCCTGATGGTGTGAGCAGATACACGGGCTTGTGTCAGGCCTGCGTGGGCACTCGCCAGGTATCGTCCCGTATCCATCTGTCTGTCTCTCGTGCAGTTGTGAAAGTCACCTGTGACTTGTGGGGAATTGGGATTCTTCGGGAAACTGAGGCGTGGAACAAACATAAGGGAAAGATCAAACGAGCTGTGGGGTTGTGCTTTTTTGTTTTTCTTTTTTTGTTAGCCTTCCTAAAATGGTAGGAATAAGGGTAGGTTTTCCAAAGTTCAGGTTTCAGCAACGTAGTGATTGCTCCCTTCTGCCTTCCGTTGCACTGCACAGGTGTCTTTTTCGCCTCCTCGTGTGATGAGGATTCCCCCTGGTTTAGTAGGATCATCTAATCTTCCAACTCCCAGCTCAGCAGAGAAGTGTGTATTTTGATAAGGAGCAATTAATAGTGCTTTGTCATCCGGACTCGGAACAATCCCAAAATCAGATAATACGTCATCAGGAGGCTGCTCCTTTCCCTGCAGCTTTGCCGCTTGTGCATCAGATGGTCTTAAAAACTGCATGTGAAAAAACTTGATAAAAAGAACTGGGTTACTTCCTATCGCTTGCTGGGCTGTGCCTTTGTTCCAAAAGTGCTGAAGTTTATTGCTTTCTTGGCCGTGGTTGGTGTCTGGCAGTGCTGGGGCTGGAGCTGGTGAGAAGCACTGCTCCCTGACTTCACATGGAGCACAGCTAAATATATTCAGAGTGAGTGCATACGTGTACTTTCCATCTTCAGAAATTAATTGTAAAATGATTTTAATATATTTGGAGATTTTTAGTTGAAGAGCATTTTTAACTTCCTTTAAAAAAATTAGTGGGGACTATAGATTTTTTTAATGAGAAAATGCTGTTACGCTGGGGCTTTTTTTGGAGTTCGAATGAGTAGCATGCTTCTGTAAGCCTTTTTTTAAAGCTTCTATTTATCCTTGTGGTTGTGAGTTATTAAATAGTCACTGTCATAGGTCACAGTATTTCTGTGCTAAATTTGGGAATATAACTGGCAGCTTGCTTTTTCCCTGGGAACTTTGTGGTCAGGTTGGTACAGCAACCTTTAGCTCCTTAGCTTTTGGGGGGAAAGAGGTTCTTCATTTCATTCCTTTTTCTTTTTAATATTTTTCTTTTTTGCTTCTATTCAGTACCTTTTCCATAGTTGTGGAATACATTGAGATTTGGAGTGGTAGAGCTGTTGCAGTCACTTGGTTTTAATGTTTGTTTTGCTTGTCATGTCCAAGACTTCCTTTCTTCTTTGTGGTTTCTCCTTGTGTTTTGCCAAACTCCTGTATTTCAGAGCTTCTTCCTGCTTGTGGCTTTGTACCAGCTTGGGAATCTCCCCATAATTGTTCTTTGCTTTTAGTGCGTGATAGAAGCAAAACTGTGCGGGAGGTGAAAGTGTAGAAAGCAATGAAAATCTGTGAAAGAGATATCCAGAGTTTTCTGTCTTTCTTTACAGCTTTTTGCATATGATTATTTTGCATTTAAAAACCAACAAATAACACTATTTCAGTTTTTTTCCCCTATGGTATTATAGCTAGTCAAAGTTTTATTAAAAGAAATAAAACTAAGAAAGGCAGACCCAGAGATCAGTGATCTTCACCTGGCTGTGAGTGCCTGGACTTCGACAGCCACGGGGAATGATGTGGCTTCTCCTGCAAAAGTGCAGTAAAAAGCCCAGCTGCTCTTCATGCCTTCCTCTTCTGTTTACTGGTGAATTTCCCAAAATTAAATGCTGCTGGCAAAAGAGATTGCTCAACACATCAAAGTCTGTGTCCCACTGTGTCTGTAGATTATCTGCCCTTCAGGCAGAGGCCATGCCGGACACTCGATGGCCAGTGGTTGGCTGGGCTACAGCTTCCAGCTGGGGCACGTTGGAGGTGACACGTGGTCCAAGCACAAGCATGAGATCTTTTCAAGGGTGCTCCTCTGGTGAAAAGAGTAGAAATGGTACTGGGCCAACCTGAAACCTCAAGGCCAGGTCCACGCTACGAGTAGATGGTGGGTGGAAAACTACCATCTCTGGCTTGGTGCCTAAATTGCATGGTGTTGGAAATTCAAGCGTGCTGCAAAAAGTCCTTTATAAGCTTTACCTATTCCTGGGCTTTCCCAAAGTGTCCTTGTTTGGCTGCTGCCAGCACCACGTTGGACATCTGAACATAAAAACACTCAACCCCCCCCAAACTAGGTTCACTTTATCCATAGGGACATAAGTGCTGTCCCTGTTAGCCAGAATGCCCCTTCCCAGGTTCATCATGGCCCTCAGAGGCTTGTAGGGGATGTTCCAAGGGTCTGCTCTCCAGCCCAGCTGCCCTGTGAGACTCTGCCAGCACACTGTTGGAAGTTAATAGGCTTTTCCTGAGGATTTCTTAAGCACACAGGCACATTAAAATTCTCTCCAAAAGCACAGGGAAACAATTAGGGGTAAAACCTAGGAAAGGAACCTGGCTGATCCTATTGTTTCTGGGATCTGCAGCTTTCCTGTTTGCTCAGCCGGGCTTTCAAATTTTTGTCCTGATCCTTAGAAGTAAAGTGCAACCCAAACCAGTATTTAGTTCCTCCTGTTTTTCTTTGTATTCTAGGGACAGCACAGCCCCTTGAAAGGAGGCTTTGCAGAGGTAGAAATTGCCAGGTGCTGATTGTTACTGTGCTTTTCTGCTGCCTTTGAGGTGAATTAAAATGTTTAAAAAATTAATTATATAATTATAAAGTGTTCTATATGTATGTTTTGGGAATTGACATACAGGTTCATTGCCTGACTCTGCTCTAAAAAGGTTCAATGGATGAAGGAGAAGATTAAATGGACAGATTGAATGTCCTTTAAGGCTGTCTAGTAACTGACCATCAAAATGGCCTTTGCCCCTCTGATCCACTTGGTCTACGTGGGTGAGGAGAAGGTTGTGATTTCTTGGGATCGGGGAGTGGCAGGCAGCTCTGAAGTTGAGAGTTTTGTCAGCAAGCTGAGATAGCTGGGGGCTCTCAGCTAGATGCTTCCTTCCTAACCTCTTCAGCAGAGCACTCTCAGCTAAATGAAGTTTTGCCAAAACAAGCATTCCTACTTAATAGCAGTGCATTGCCAGGAATGACTCTGACTTTAAAGCCTTAGGAAGAGAGGTTGGTCTGGACGCTGCAGCAGGATAACATTTTTATGTACTTAGTTTTTTAAAGCACAAGCCTGGATTGCAGAGACGGGGTTTCAAGTTCTTGATCTGAAGTGAACCGATAGGGAAAATGCCAAATTATTTTTCTGGAGTGAGCAATGTTTTGTACCTCCACCCAGCCCACTCACGGGGTGATGCCCCTGGAAGGAGCAAGGTGTTGATCTACAACTGTGATAACTCATTACAGTTTTGTTCCTGAAAAATGTCAGGGACATTCTGTTTCTGTCCCAGAAAAAACAGAAACAAACTTCAAAACCTTGGAGGTTGCTATGAAACAGAAGTGTCTTCCCCTTGGCTCTATTTAGAAAGCCTTTAAATATACTCAATGCTGAATTCCCTTGCCATTGCTGGTGGGGTACAGTGTCATGTGTGGCTGGTAGGTACATATCTTCTCTTGTCACCAAAGATGTCCTTGGTTGTGGATTCACTGAACTACTTCAGGCAGAATTAGGGTCCTGTGTGCTGCCTGTCCTGTGGTACTGGCACAGAGGAGAGTGGTTTTCTGCTCCTATTTTGTGCAGGTAGAGGCAAATAATTTTGATCTTTTAATACTTCAAAAATCTTTGAAAATATACTTATTTTGAAAAATACAACTCTCCTGCACATAACACTTCTGGTTTGTTTTTTTTTTTTTTCTCTCCAGCTTTCATGGTTTCCTTAAAAGGGTTTCTGATTTCTTAGTGACTTAACTATGGAAAGCTTGATGAAGTTTGCAGGAAGGACCACGTACCACAGCCATTGCCCTGTGTATTCCCTGCAAGACCCAAGGTAGCTGGCCCTGCCTTTGCATCTGCTGCATGCAGACTTCCTGCAGGGGCAAGTTTGGGTTTGTAGAGCAGAGAAGAGCTGAGGGTCGTGGAGATCAGTCTTGTATATTCTCAGTTTATCTGTCTGCAGCCTGGACCTTAATCCCTTTCTGCTTCTGTTCATAGAAGAGGTGAGTTTAGAAGGGGCCACACACCCTTCTGGACTTCTAATCCAGACTTCTGCTTGGAGTAGGATCGATGTTGAATTCAGGCCAGGTTACCCAGGCATTTGTCCAATCTCATTCTGAAAACTTCCAAGTCCTCTTCCTGATGTTTGTTCATGTAGTGATACAGTAACTCACATTGGTGTTGATGTCAAGGGCATCTCCCCGTGTAGTTGTGCCTCTTTGGATTTGTACAATTTCTTGTTCATGACAATCATGATTTTCTGGGTAGCAATCACAAAGCAGACTGCTGAGCCCCTGCTTGTTAAGCATCAATTATAAGACAACTTTTCAGATTAGGTTGGTTTGGGTGCTTACATCCGTGTAACATGGAGAGATACTGCCTTAAGAAAAAACACTTAAGCGACTGGAAAGAAGCAAAAAAGGTTGAATTGGTGACCTCTCTGCTGGGTCACTTATTTCTGTAGCTGACTGCTTGGGAACATCTCATTCAGTGGTTGTGCAAAGCATGTGCTGGGTAGGGTTGAGGGATGGCTTGTTGCCCCTGTTGGTCCCCTTGGTGGGATGTGCTTGCTTTGAAGGTCTCTGGGCTTGAAGCTTCCCTGCTTGAAGACTTTCTTGTCAATTTATATTTTCTGCAGAGCTTTGTGCATTCTTTCAAGGAGCAAACACCAAACCGGTGAGTTTACAAAGCCACATTAAGAAATGAGAAGTGTTCTTCTCTTTAGGTTGCAGTAACTGTAGCAGTGAATGAAAGGTGTGAACTGTCCTGTTCTCCCCAAAGGGTTATTAAATATCTGAAAGACAACAGTGGTGTTTGAGCACTGGAGCAAGGGACTACTTCTGACGTGGCAGAGACTAACGTGAGGTGAGTGTTGCATGACTGAGTGTTGAAAAAGAGTAGAGGGAGTTGACCCTTCTCGTAGGTGAGTGTGATGGAGCAGCTGTTGCATCCTGTTACTGGAGCTCGGAAAGGCCCTGAGCTGTTCTGAGGTGCCTAAAGAGCCTTTATTCCGAGTCTTTCTTTAGAGCTTGGAAGTTTTAAAATGTTTGAAAGTAAAAAGAAGTGGGTAGAAAAAACCTGGAATGAGGTTTCCCCTTCAGGCAGTTTAGAAGCCCTCTGCACATCACATCTCCCTGGGCTGATTTCTACTACTGTTAGTAGCAAGCTGATCTCTGAATTTGAGTTTTTCTACTGTGTTGGAAAGCAGAAACTGCAGTAGAAGTGACAGCTCAAGAAAAGCAGGAGGTGTGTACTGAGTGTTGGCTGAACAAGCCGATACTTTGTGTGTGTGTGTGAAGGCGAGGGTGATGCAGAAGGCACCTCTCCACTCCACATCACTGGAGTGTTGTGGAGCCTGGTTCAAAGAGCTCGTCCAAGCTGGAAGGGAGGGCCAAGCAGCCCAGAGAAACAGATGGTGCTCATTTCTGAAGTTACAGAATTTCCTCCTCGGCCCCCAGCCCCTGCAGACATATGAAATGACTTACCTTGTTAATTCCAGAGACTTTCATAAACATGATGTGTAAATACGTATAAACATCTGCTTGATCTGCTCTGGTTTGCATGTCTGGGAGCAGTGTTTTACAAAACCTTGCTCCCAACCTCTGGGCAGAGGAGGAGGAGGAGTGGGAGAAGGAGCTCAGGCGTGCACCTCTTCTCTTTGTTCAAGTCCACCTCCTCTAAAGCAGCCCCCTGAGCTGGTCTGGTGTGGCAGCCCTTGCTACCCAGGGCAGAGTCACCCCAGCTCTTTCAGCTGGGCTGGGAGGCTTAAAGCCCATCTACCCTTTTGAAGCTTGGAACAAAAATGGTCTGTTGTGATGGAGTGGCAATGAGCCCTGGTCATAGTTTCATCTGCCTTCTTAGCATCCTTGTGACGGATCTCCGTATGCTACTCTCACTTTCCAGGTCACCATCCTTGGTTTTGCTGATGTTTTGGTCACAGCTGGTGATGTTGAGCTCCTGAAGAGTGGATGTCATCAGTTAAATGGGTCTGTGCCACTCCACACTGCAGGTGTTGGGAGGACCCCCACTGGACAGACGTTGGGTCACTTTGATGACCATCTGGTTGGAGGCTTGACTTGATGTAGAGGAAGTGATGCAAAAGCTGTTTTCTGCTTTTTGTTGCTGAGCCTCAGGTGGAAAATTCTGCCAGATGCCAGTGTTACCAAGGGAGGGCACTCACTGTTCTAATGGATTTAACAGGGTTTGGGTGCAGTTATCCATCCTGGGACAGCAGTAGTATCACCTCAAAGTTGTTGCTCCAGTGGTCTTAAGGATTTTTAAAATGAAAAAAAAAAACAACCCAGTTCCTTCCTAATCCTTAGCCGCAGCCAGGAGGGCATTTTGGTGATCAGCAGGTTTTCTAGGAGAGAGAAGGAAGATGCTCATGGCCAGGTTGGGCTGGGAATACGGTATAGGGCAGATCAGTGCAGTGATGCTTCTAAACTTAACTTGCCCCTTTTCAGTGAAATTAAAAAACCAAGAAGTTGTCTGAGGTGTGCTCTGGGATTAAAAAGAAATTACAAGATCACTTGCTAGAGCCTGGGGTAGGCTTGGAAAGCTTTTACACTCCAGGTTTTGCTTGTGGTGAGGAGGGAAAAACTGGTGCAGTCACTTTTTCATTAGAGGTTAGAAATAGGTTTCTCAAGAACCTCTGTTGGCATCTGTGGTTTTTAATCTCTTTAGAAAGTGAAGAGGTAATATTTTCAGATAATATAGCTACTGAAGTTACTGCTAATGAAGTTTGTTACGTGGTTTCTGAGGAACACAGAAGGCTGCAGCAAGATCAGATTGTTCAGTAGCACCTCAGCGGATAAAAATACCCCATGGATGTGTTTTGTATGGCGTGCTGGAAAGGAAACATTGGAGTTATTCACTTCTGTTGATGAGATCTGAATTAACTCTGGGAGAAACAGTCAGCCATGCATTATTTGGTGTAACTCTCAAGAGCTCTCTGCTGTTTGGATTTGGTGATTGAGTTTAAGAAGGTTTTCAGGGAAGTGAGGGGGTTCACAGCTTGGATTAAACTTGAAGTTGAAGAAAAGGGGGGAAAATTAGAGAGATGGGAAGGCCTGAGATGGAAAAGTTGGTGCAGGAAGTGGCATCTTGGATGTTTTTGGGAATACCACAGTGAGGTTGGATATCACTAGAGTCTCACTGCTGAGGTTACTGGGCTCTGGCAGCCTTTGGCAGAGTACCTGGTGCAGAATACTTTATTCCCCATGGACCATTGCTGTAGATCACTTAAGCTCTGCTGACTTTATGTGGAATATCAGTTAAAGCTCTTTGGACTGATTGTTTTGAGAGAGTCTGTGCCTATACAGTCTCAAAACTCCTTCCTGCCTTCTTCTGAAATTGAGGTGGAATGAATAGTAACTCACTGAAAGGAGCAAAGCATCTTAAAATATCGAAGAGCACCAACTGTTAAGCCAGCAGCATGACTCTCTGATTTGCTGGATAATGCCCTAATGTTAAACAAAAAGTGCTTGAATGAATACGAAGTCTTCTGTTGATGTTCTGGGAGTAAAAAAGTGAACACCACTACCCCCTACAAACACTTCTCCTCAAAGGAGATGGCCATGAGATCAAGGACAGAAGTTTCTCTTGGCTGTCCTGCCACTCCTCGTGGGGAATGTGCGAGCACACTGGAGCATGCTCTGACTACAGCACCGGCTGTTTTCCTGTCCCTGATCCGTAGACAGAATTGGCTTCGGCTCCCTGGCTGTTTGGTAAGGGCCTGCAAGCTGAAGCAAGAGGAAAAGGGAAGAAGCAAGCGCTTCTCATGTGCAGAAGAGGGATGGGGCATATCCTTTATGGTGACACCGCTTTCATTTAATCCCCGAATTTGAAGCACGGGTGATTTATCTGTTGCTCGTGGCACTTGGCAGCTGCCCCGTGAAATGTGGTCCTGCTGTCAGGATGGGTTCTGGACCCTTGGCTGGGAAGCTCTAGGTCTTGTGCTCAGTGGGGTGGGGTGAGCTGTGGATTTGGAGCTGACGTGTGGGAGCGGAGATATTGGATTTACTCTACGTGCTGTTCTGCAGCTCGTGGCCCGGTGGGGCTGCTGGGAGGAGGAGGAGGAGGAGAGACTTCCCACTGCAGCTGCAAGTTTAAGGGGTAAACAGGAGGAAAACAAAAAATGTTAGTACAGTTTGTGCTGGATTGGGCTGTCCAGACTGTGAGTGATCAAAAGGGAGCAGATGTGGTGTGTCTGAGTGGATTTGGCAGCCCTGGAGCACAGCCCTTCTCGGGCTTGCACACTCAGCTGGATGCAGGACATTAAGCTTCTGCCTTTGAACCGCACTGCGAACATGAATTGTATTCATTTCTTCTTAATTTTTTAATACTTTCCCTTCGGGTGAACGGTGACTGTCTTGTGGAGTGGTGGCGATTTGTCTGAGCAGACCAAAGATTAAACCAGTTCTTTGCCTGCAAGTTCCTTACCAAGCTTTTGCTGTTTTAAAATTTCCTTTTACATAGGTTTGAAGGTACCTTTTTTCCCCCTCCTGAATGATGTTTTGTTTGAGTACGCTTTTAAGATCTGTGGCTAGTGGTGGGTATTAGGCTTGAGAGATTATCCAAAGAGCTGCTGGAGCACTTCATTGTTAGACTCGGAAGTGGGGACTGGATGAATTAGTTGCTTATAAAAGGATTTAATAGCAGTGTGGGAAAAGGGGCAGCTTTGAGTTTTTTCTGTGCTGGCACTCAGCATCCACCCAGGCCTGGAGAACAAGCTCAGAGATCTCATAACCAGGACTTACTGATTTTTATTTTTTTTTCCCAGTTTAATGCTCATTTAAACACTATGTGGAGACTATCCTATACAAAGAGAGACTTGGCAGAGACTTGGCAGAAATAGGAAATGGTTTGCTATAGAGGTAGAAATATTTAGGAAAACTTTGCTTAGCAAATCCACCTTTTTCAGTTGTAAAAGTGTCTGTGTCAGAGGGACCTTGAAAGCTCGGTATGTTTTGGAGGGACGGGGTTGAATCTTGAGGAGAGCTGATTACAAAAACCTAATTATTTTCTGAATTGCACTGTAATATATGACTGCTGCTAGACAGCACAACGATTCTCTTCTGCATCTTCGTGCTCACAGATTTACCTGTTGAAGTTCATCTTATTTCCAAACCTTGTTGTTATGTCCGTGAAAAGGCTGGGAACAGCCTGGCTGTGTTTTCTCAGGAGCTGTGGGAGACTGAGCTGAGGGAACACGGATTACTCTTCAACCAGCAAATCTGGCAGAGGATATGCTCACGTTGGGCAATGTGGTTTAAATTTGCAAGCTATTACTATCTAGTCACTTGGTTAATGAAGCAGTGAATAATTTGTGTACTTAATGTTCCTGGGAGATTGAAATGTCCTTAAAAAGCTACTCTGTCCAACCGCCTTGTCTTTCTGCAACATAAAGTAGCATAAAAAGTAACCAGACCTAGTTAGGTGGCCAGTTCAGTAATACCTGAAGGAACGAAGCAGTGTGTGATCAGCATAGTGACTTATTTATCAGTGACCTTGACATGGATGAGAAATACTTTGTGTACAAATTTTTAGCTGCACTCTCTCCGACTTTCATATTTTGAGGGGGGTTTTTTATGCTTCTTTTTTTTCCCCCTGGTCATATTTACTTTTGTTCAGTACTTAGGGGTCTAGATGAAAGATAATTGAGAGGAGGAAGGAAATTCCACTCTTGGAGCTGAAGTGAGAGGTAGGAGGCTAAGCATGAATGCATCCTAAAACTCCCTGAAGGTCTCTTCCCACATGTTATCCAGAGTAAACTCTGCTTAGTCTAGCAGTATTTTACCAGAGTGATACTGCACTGTGGAGTATAGGGAAAGCCGTTCCCTTATCCTCAGCAAAATCAGCTATTCCAGGAAAATGCTCCCTGCTAAATTGTCAACACTGACAACTTCTTGTCCCTCATCTCCACCATCGTCACTGTCCTTCAGAAATCAGCAGCGCAGATCTGGATTTCTTTATACACTTGTTAAAAGAAATGTAAATCGTTGGGTTTTAATGGACTGAAAATTAACTTTTTACTGCTATCCTTAGATTGGCAAAAAGTAATTGAGATAAAAGTTCAAGTAACTTCTTGTAAAAGTACCCCAGCATGATCTGAAGGTGATTAGATCATTGCTGGTATTGATTTAAGGCTTTCTTCTTGTCATTTGTGTGAAATCTAGATCTAATCATGGGCCCATAGCTTTTTTTTTTTTTCAATAGCAGTGCTTTTCTTTGCATTGGCTTGTATAGGGAGACCTGAAATTAAACTAGACTGCACTTGAGCCTTTTTTTTGTGTGTTAAGAAAACTCAGCAAGTATTGGGTGGTAGTACGTGCTGGTAGTGGAAATGTCAAATGAGCTTAAAAATTACTTTTTTTTCCTGACTCGTAAAAGAAAATAGAATATTTATTTCATAAAAAGGCTTCTTGAGGTAAAATACTACCTTTTTTTTGGTAGTAATATGAATAATCTGCAGCAAATATAGGGTCATCACACCTTGGTGGAAGGAAATCTGAGCATGCAGCTTGTCCACGCATTTGAAGTACTTTGAAGCGTTCTGTTTTGGAAACTGATCCATTCACTAAAACTGCTCTCCAAGTCTTCGGAGGAGTGAGACATCCAAGAAGGTTATCACTGTCCATGTACTCATCCAGAGGGAGGCTGTTCCATCTGATAATTGCTGCATAACTTTGTATGTTAAAGCTTTTTTGGTGGCAGTGCCCCTGAGAGGTTGTGGAGTTACTGGCAGTGACCCAGGCAGGCATGGCAAACAGGAGGCAGTTGTGTTCCTCCTGCTGGAATGCATTGCCCGATGGAACACTCACCTAAGAATTTGGTCTGTGCCCTGTCATGTCTTACATAGTTTCTGAACCCTTTGCTCTTCTGCTTGAATGGGTAGAAGGAAGAAGCTCTCAGCAGTAATGACAGGTCTTTTTAGTGTTAGGGAAAAAGTCGGCCAAAGAGGGAGCTGGGATTCAAACGTGCATCTCTCACAGCTTTGGGCTTCTGCAGTCAGGTGTGACTCTGAACATATCCCTGTTGTGGAGTTGAGAAGATGCAAGACTTCCCTCCTAAAACTCAACCCAGAAGGTGGCACATAGGAAGCCCTATGTTGTTAATTCCCAGGGCTCCTTCTCGCCCACCCGTCCTGTTTTAGCAATACCAGGAACTGAATGTTATGTTGGGTGATTGGCTGCAAATGTCTCACTTTACCCACTTGAGTCTTGGCAGTCATTAGTATTTCTTCTGCTTGTCTTGTGTCCATCTGCTGCCTTGCATTTAAGATGGAGTCCTTCCTAAGCTTTTAATCTCCAGCAACTCTTCTTTGCAAACTGAAAGCACTGTAGAGCAAGGCTTTTCACTTTTAATTTAGTGTGAAGTTGTATAATGAGAAGTTTGAGGGTAGAACACAGTGTCAGTGTTGCATGTGTTTGTGATGAACTGAGATCCTTCCCCCACTGGTCCACTGTATTTGCAACATTGCCTTAACATGGACAGACCCTGGGTTTGATTCATCTTCTCCTTTTCAGAGGCTCTTGCAACTGATGAATCTCCTGTTTTGTCTCTAAATTTCATGTCATCGAAGTAGAGACCCAGCATGGAATGCATTGTGCCAGAAGAAGGCAGCTGTCTGCTATGGCTGATGTACGCTGCTGTTGAGGGTTTAAAATTAGGTTTTGAGGTTTTTTGCCTATGAGTGCAAATTTTGCCCTATTAATTGCTTTAAGGATAAGGACTGATATTCATTTGATATCAGAAGTTTGCTGGGAAATGGTAAACTTTAAAAAATAATTATCTGATCAGACCACCAAGGAAGCAAACCACTAGAATTTGTACCATTTGGTATCTTTTGGATTTTGCCCCATTTCTATTGCACTGTTGTACAGATCTTTTTTTGAAGTGCTACTGTGAAGATTAACGTTTGGGGTTGTGTGGTGGGGTAGCTTTCTGTGACTCCTGAGTGAGGTACCTGTCTAGGCTGGTGTAGAGGAACAGAGACATGGAATACCATGGAGCCTTGGAAGTCTGAGGTTTTGGAGAAGCCAAACCCTCGTTGCCGAGCCTCAGCGAGAGATTGAAGAGTGGGATGCTCTTCATCTTTCTGTAGATTGAAGGACCACGGGCAGGTTGGTTTAGGTTTGGCTTGTCACTAAATTTAAGAATTTAGTGAACACAAAGCCTTGAGAGCACTGTATTGTTTGAGACTTCACAAAGGCAGAGGCTTTACAGATGGGCCTAAGTGGCTGTTTCTTCCCCTTTCCCTAAAAAATACTATCGAAAGTGTCAGCATGCAAACTAAGCAGAGGGAAAAAGAATTCTCTTGACCCTTGTTTTGTGGGCTTCTAGTGATGGGCAACAAATTTCTTGACGTTTTAATGCATGGTATTTTACATTGCTAACAGAGTTACGAGAGTTGTTATCTAACTTCAAAAAAAGCTTTTTCGTTACCTAGGGATTCAGCATTTTTAAAATGAATGTCACTGCCTTAGCAGTACTAATTAGAAAATGAATTTTTAAGGAAATAGGAAAAATATCTTCTCTGTAGTAGAATCCCTTTAGGCTCCACAGCCGTGTAGTGTGCCTGAAGAAAATCTCATCACTTGGCATTCAGTGCAGATGGTTAAACTCATTTTCCGTGCAGTCCCCCTCTTTGGGGCAATGCTGTTACCTACGGAAATCCCGAGATGTTCTGCTTGAAGAACGTGTGCAGGACTGGGGAAGGTGTGGTGTGGTGTGGTCCAACAAGCCGTGGCATCTCAACACCGGGCTGGGGATGGGAGGTTTGTCCTCCCGTGTGCACGGTGGTCCTCGGCATTTTTTGGGAGGCTCTGAACCATCTGGGAGTGAAATGCCTTTCTTCACACAGCTTCCACCGGGCTGCCCAGCCTGTTCTTCGCAGCACAGCTGCCTCCCTGCTCTGCTGCTAACAAGGTGAATTAATGGCACGTCTGGAATTCCCAGGGTTCCGTTGCATTCCTGCCACTGGGAACCAGGCGCTAACGTTTAGCTTCATACCACGCTGCATGGCCCAAGTTTCGACACCGCCACGTAAGCTCAACCAATTAGAAGTTCCTGCAGAAGGTCTTTTAAATGCATTAATGTTTAATTTTTTCGTATCTGCTGGGGCTGTTGTAGGAAAGCACTTTTTCCAGGAAACTCATTTGACGTTATACTATCTCAACATTATCCCAGGTGGTGTTTGGTCCCACTTCAGCAACTCTGTTGTTATCTCCTTCTCAATCCTACCTTTACAAAGCAGAAAAGTAATGTCTCAGTCTGGAAATATCCCTCATACAAAACAGTAAGGAAAGACTGTTCATGTGCCCGTTCTTTTTCACAGTTTTCTCTGTTCCTGGATGAGCAGCCTTTAGCCCATAGAAGGAATTTTGATCTACGTGTAGCTTTCCAAATCGAGGTCTCGTGTGGATACATTGAGGTGTTTTGGAGCCTGCTGCGAAGCAGATCTGGCTCTGTTCTAATCTGCCAATTAAATCAAGAGCTGCAGATTTTGCAGCTGGAAGTATCAAGAAGGCTGGACTTAGCATTACCTTTGAAGGGTCAGCAGGAAGCATCCAGTTTTATTTCCTTTGTTCATGCTGTTCCAAAGTAATCTTACAGAATTGCTTCTGTCCCTTCATGCTAAGCCATGCTACCTTGTCGAGTGCTTGTGTTTTTTGGCTAAACTCTTTTCTCAGAAATAGTCACTGCATTTAGTAGTGCTTTGTCCTTCATGTGTCTCCAGATGTGGGTGAACATGAACTCACACACTTGCGTGTTTAACACACCTTTGTGGCTTCCACAGGGGCTGGCAGTGCGTACAGATTGTTCTCCAGAGGCAAAGTCGAAGGCATGTGCTGGCTGTTACGTGTGAGTTGGGAACCGGAGTGCAGTTCCTTCTCTGCTTCAGTAAAAATTTGGAAGAGCTTCGCTTCTGACTTTCCAAAACATATTTGAAGCATAACTCAGTGGCAAGCTTTGTTTTGGAAATGGCCTCGCTCCAGCAATGGTTTTGTCAAGTCTGTTTATCCCAATTTCTTCCCCGGCTTAATAGGCTGAGAAAGTAAAACCGTTGTGCGTGTGGGTGGTTGAAAATGGGCTCTATGGATATTGCTGCAATTTGTGTTCCATAAATAATGGTAGCTTGTGCGTAAGCCCGTAATTGACTGAAAATGCATTAAAGTTAGCATCGGAGGCAGGTCAACTGCTGCTTAAAATCCATGGCTGGAGTCTCTTGGGAGGAGGGGAAGATGGAGAGGCAGGAGATGTGCAAACTGGGCAGCGTTAAACAGCACCATTCAAACGTGTTCAAAGTTAGTTTTCTTAAATGTTTAACTGAAGAGGGCAGAACTTAAATACTTGAGAAAAGAAAGCTGTTGAGCCTGCATCAGGCCAGGTGATGGATGCTAGCAGCAACAGTGTTATTCCCAAATAACAGTGCTGTTAATTATGGCCTGTGTCTGAAAAAAATCTGAGGCTGGTGAGTGGGAGTTGGAAAGGCTGAAGGGAGAGTAAAACATCAAAATTCCAGAGAATTCAGCATTCTGTGCAAGGAACGTTTCTGGCCTTTCCGTGGCTGTACAGCCAGCAGTGTGTGAGTCAGTCTGGAGGGTTGTGTTGCTCCCAGAGCTGCTGAACTTGCTGCTGCTTAGAGCACTCGTTGTATATAGACATATCACTTAATTTGTTCTTAATTAAGCTCAACAATACGAGCTGTGTGTTTTTGATATCTAATTCAGATAGGAGCAAAGCCAGGTGTTAAAGCTGTTGCAGGCTGTGAGCACATGTGGATTAGGGGTGAGTGGGGAAAGCGCTGCCTTTTGGCAGGGGAAAAGGCTTCATAATGTTATTTATTAGAAATTAGTGGCTGATTATCATGAGTGATGGAGCCATTGAACTGGGTGGAGCAACAGTGGGAGCTGGTGTGCCCACCTGCAGGAGTGCTGGGTTTGGAGCAGGGGGCATCTCACCCACACACATGGGCACCATCCAGTAGAATTTTCATGCTGCCTTTGGTCAGGACATCTTTGGCTCCGGTCATCTGGGTTTGTTGAACTTCTGAAACCGAAGCATCACACGTGCTTTGGCTTTGGGTGTGCTGGTTGAAAGAGCAGGGGGAGGACTTTGAGCTGCTGGAGGGTGAGGCTCCTGGGAGGGCACGCAGAAGGAAAGCAGGCCTCGGGAAAACCTGCTGATATTCCTGCACTAACAACATTCACAGAATGATTTTTATTTGATTTTTTTTCCCCTCACAAGTCAGCAAGATATAGTTGTCCTTTAAAGAAATGGTTTCACAATTCTCACCAGGTTATCTGGTATTACATTTCTTGCAAGGTTTTCCACTACAGTCCAATAAACTTATTTTCTTTTTACAAGAAATCACATTTCTGCCAGTTGGCCAAATACCATATTTAAAGAAGCTGTGACCTCAGTTTTCTTTAGCTATTTAAACTTTTGGAGTTTGAAAGTAGTTTTTAGTCTCTTTCTTCTCAGTCATTCTTCCATCCCCACGTTTCCACTTCTGAAAAGGTGCAGTTGGAGCTGAACATCAGGAATACTCCCTCCAGCACCTCCTACTGTCAAATTAAAACTTCTGAGGGGAAATTATCAAAATGGGATTTGCTCTTTAAATTGAATACTATGAGAATGACTTGAAAGTAGGTAAGAGATTTGTTGCTTTCTCATGATTCCTGTGGAGATGTGGTCTTACACGAGAAACATTCATGAGAGGCGCTTTTCCGTGTTGCCGAGGATCAAGGATGGAAAGTGTCCAACATGCTGGAAAGCTTTTTGGTGAGTCTTCTCTGGCCTGCTGCTGCCACCAGCTCTGATCTTTGTGGGGCTGTGGTGGTGGTGGTTGCTTGCTTTAGATTTTACTGGATGGAATTTGTATCTCCAACATGAGAAAAACTCTTAGGAAAATGTAATCTTGCTTGGACACCAAGGTCCCACAGTGACTTGGAATTGTCACTTTTCAAGGGTTGTTATTACTGCATGCACTGTTGGTGTTGTCATTGGGCTGTCAGTAATGAAAGGATGGTAATAACTGTGCATTCTTCTGCCAGGAATAAAAGGCAAAAGACAACTGTTTTGTCTTTTCTGCATACATAAATTTTTCTGATCAGTTTTTTTTTCTTTTTTCTTTGCTTCTTGGGTAAAACTCCTGTTTTGTGAGGGTAAACTCCCACTTTCCTGTGTTCCTTCAGTTGTGGGAATGACCTATTGTGTATGGGTCATGAAGGAGCTTCTGGACCTTTGATACAAGCAAATGAACTTTTCAAGGATCCCAACCCACAGTAACCCCAATCCAGCTTGTCTTGGTGCCGATACTGGTGGCAGGAGGTAGCTTTGCAGTCCAGATACGTGAATGAGATGGAGCCCTCCCCAAAATGGCCCATGGCATCCTTGATCATCTGTGATCTGCCGTGCTTGCCAAGCATAAAGTGCCTTTTTAAAATGAGCTTTTATCGTTTGTGCTGAAAAAGGACTTTGAGGCTTCCTGTGCAGATAGAACTTTTGTGTTGGACATGGGATCTTCCCAGTCCCCAGTGAATAAACACAGCTGGCTGTTTTGGGAAATGGACTTAACATCTTTGCATCAAAGCTGTACAAATAAGGCATCAAGCTGTAGTGAATTAATGGATAAGGTTTTCTGACTTTGATACTGACTTAGAAGCGATCAAATGAAAAAATGCATTTTTTTGCAAGGCTGCCTTCAGCCCAGAGCAGGGGGAAATAAGCCTCCCCTCTTTGGAAACATGACTAAAACGAGCAGCCTCGATGACTTATCAATGTTGGATTATCATGCAATAATTTACTGGGCAGCCTTTTGCTGTCCAGAGCCGCCCACGCGCAGGAGTCAATGGTGCCTTTGTTCGGGAGCGCTGGAAGAATGCATGATCTAATGGGGTGGTGGGAGTTCGCCTTCGTTCCAGCGTGCTCCAGGCTGTGCTCATTCCCCCAGTGTCCCAAACACATTTCCTTCCTCTGTCCCCATCTTAGAACAGGCTCCCAGAAAAAGCAATCCATGTCTGTGTCTCTGTCAGGCTCTTTTAAAACCCCGGCACCCGTCTGTGGCGGAGCTCCACGTGCCAGAGTCTTTGGTTTGGTGGGTCATGGTTTAAGAAGAGACTGTTAAAATCCTTCAAGCCTTTCTTGTTCGTGATATATGCACATAAATCTTGAGGCTCTTCAGGTGAGGACAAGAAAATAAACCGATTTATTGTTACTGGTTTGTGTTCCTTTAAAGGCCACAACTAGGCATTTGAGAACTGTTGTCTGTGCTTCCACGTGGAGTTATTTCCCTAGTGGAATTCCTCAGAAAGCATAAATCCTTCACTTAGTTTTTCCAGATGCTGTATATCCCATTTGCTTGTGCAATACCAGTGTTCTCATCTTCCTCCTCCTCTGCAAATTTTCTCAGAAAAGCTAGGGTGTAGTTGTAAAGGACATTTGCTCTAGAACTACAGAAATTTCTCGGTTTTGGTCAGTAGTTTGGCTTTTTCATGCACATGTGATGCAAGCAACATAACTTAGCACTTACGCGTCTTGCAGGTGTTGGGCTGTTGTTTAATGAAAGTACTTTATTCCAAAAGAACAAGTGTCTCAGGGTGTTTCTCACTCTCCTCCCCTCCTTATAAACTTTGTCCTGCTCTTGTTGTCCCTCTGCATGCTGAGAAATCCTATCCCATTCCATTAGATGGGGTAACTCATTCTCCTTAAACGTTGCCCTCTCATTTACTGCCCCTGTGATCCAGGAGGGAAGGCTCTGGCAATGCTTCTGGCATGAGAGGCTGAACAAAAATACTGCTGTGGCTGAGAATTTGGAGCGGTCGGTTGGCTCAAGGTGCAGCAGTTGGTCATGAACGAGATCTTGTGAGCTTGCTGGCCTCTGCCTGCTGGCATCCAGGTTTCTGTCCCCTGCAAGCTACACGCTGCTCGTGTGAGGTTCTGGGATCTGTGTGGCTGGAAGCACCAGAGCCAGTCTGTTCTGCTCATGGCTGGTCTGGCATTGTGCTGGGTGCTGGGAGAGCTGATGGTTCAAGAAGGTCAGAGTAGAGGCGGGAATAAGGGTGAATGGAATGGAGCACATTTTGGTCTAGTAACTGGGAAAGCATCTCTTCCTGGGATTGATGGGGAAACGGGTCAGAAGAAAAAAGCAAAATGAAATGCCAGTTGTAATTGATTGCTCTCTGCCCTGTCACTGCAAAATGGAAATGAAATCCAGTCAAAAAGTATGAAGTAGGCTCTATTTGTTACTGGGTTTGTTTTCAATTTTTTGGACATAGGTTGTCAGCAGTACAAGTACCTGTGTGAGAAAAGCTGCCTTGAAACAGGAGCCAACCAAAAGAGAAACAGTAAAGTTTATTATTTAAAGTTTATTATTGAAAGTTAATTATTTAAAGTTTATTATATAAAGTAATTACTGCCCAGTGGATTTTGTGGAAAATGAATCTGCAAAGGTTTTGTTCTTTGTCCAATGCATCTTCTCAGGGGGATTATTTTTTCCCTGGGCAGCAAAACTCGGTAGCTGTATGCGGGAGAGGTAGCATCGACTCTTCCCATGTGCAGGGGATTGGAGTGGACCAGTAATGAAGGAGGCTGAGTGTCCTCTGGGCTTATCTCACCCAGGCATCTGCTCACAATTCAGCACTTGTAGTCATTGTGCCAGCTGGCGGGACAGTTTTCCTGATGTAAATTATCCATCCGTTCTGAGGGGCCTGAATACAAGGAGGCCTTTTGTGTGTAGAACGAATTCCTAACTTCAGGGAAAAGGGAGGAGTTTCTAAAGATCTAAATGGCATTTGCTTAGATGGGTTTTAGCATGGCACATTTCCTGGTGGGCCTTGGGATACTGAATGTGTTGATGACCCAGCTGAGGGAGGGCTGTAATTGCTGATGACAGCTGGCCAAGCCCAGCGATGTGAGCGGCTTGTTTGGGGCAGTATCCCCTGAATCAAACAATGCTGAATGTTTTCAACGCCACTTCTGCCGCCTCTCCAGGCACCCAGGACTTGCTTGCTCCTTTGAATGTGTAATTGCAATATTGTCTCGAAGGCTTATATGTGTACTTGCTTACAGTAGAGAAAGGTATTAAAGGTTTTCTGCGTCACCCTGAATTGTCAGAGGGGGCTGGTTATCGTGTCACCTTGTCACTTGCTGGTGAACAGCTCCATGCCTCGGGAAAGATGCAGTTTTAAAATGTGTGGCTCATGATTTTGAGCTCTGGATGCTTTAAACACGTGTCAGGTTGCACTCGTGAAGTGCTGAGCTCGTGGTCACTGGTTCCAGCATCTGGAGTTCCTCCCGCAAAACGGATCTGCCACTTCTCAATACACACAGGGAAATACTACCTGACACCTCACACTATCAGACAGTTCTAAGCCAAACTGAGATCCAAGTCAGTACTGGCTTCTAGGAACAGGAGAACAGTGTGTTTTTGTCTTCTAAATGTAATGTTTAAAACTGCCTTTCACCTGGTTATTGCTGTCACCATTTCTCAGCGTAATAGCTGTATACGTTTATTCAGCCCGGCAAGACATGAAAGCAACCTGGGCTGCTTATCTTTGCTAGGAAAAGGCTCTGCAACCTCAAAGAGCTGCCAGGTTGCTAAGCACAGCATTTATGTTCAGTGTGAACAGTGGGGAAACACATTTCCGCACTGTGTCAGCTGGTCTTGGGTAAACTCCATTGTTCCAGCAGTATTTACCCGGCAAGGCACCGCGCAGCCGCCCTCTGTGCATTAACTGCATTCCTCTTTAATGCCATTAACTGCACTGCTCAAGGAGTTATGCTGCCAGCTGCCACAAATGTCTTTTTCACGTGGGTTGCTCACGTTGGGAGGGGTTTGAATGCATTTTCTCGGCCTGCCATGTAAAGCTGGAGGTGAAAAAGGGAGGGTCCTTGCCATTTAGCAGGAGGGGTTCTCGTGGAAAATGTTTTCATGCTGCCCAGAGCACAGTTGGCATGTGCTGTGCCTTTAGCTGAGGCTTTCACAAGGAGCTGCGGGAGACCTTGTCGGGAAACAGGGATCATAATTCAGTTAGAGTGGAGAGCGGAAAAAGTAGTTCTTTTCCGGGGCAAGCAGCCTGTGACCCGGCCTTTCATCTGGAGCAGAAAGTTGTGTGTGTGAGTGAAAGCACATGCTCGGCCCCCTCATCATCCCCAGGATTCTTTCGGCGCGTTTGCTCCCCAAAACCATCTTGATGAAGCCTAAACACAGGGGTTTTGCTTCACACCAGAGGAATGCAGGACTACCAAAAGTAAACTAACCTGCGGAAGGAGGAGGAAGTATTTGCTTCCCGGGCCCCTCGCCTTTACCTGAAAAAGATGTGAAGTCTGTCCTGGGTTTGTTTACTGTGGACCTGAAAAAGATGTTTGTGCGTGTCCAGCCTATTGTCTTGTGTCTGTCTTGAGCTCCTGCATGCGCACATTGTTCCTACCTCAAGCATATTCTGCCTTCAGTCAGGAGCTCTCTTTGAGAAGAGCCCATGTAGCAAGAGAAACAGGAAAGCTGGGAGGGTCTGATTTGTACACAGGATGTCTGCTTCTTGCCTTCATTTGCCATTCATGAGAAAAACACTCCCAAATACATGGAAACAGGATTCATCTCTTGTGCTGGGCAGCAAGGGGAGGGAATGCCTGAGCTAAGTTAGTGCTGAGTGTTGATCCTGTGGAAGAAAGCAGTTTGGCATTAATGGTGGTGCTTGCTTCTCACTCATCTTCTGTGTGTAAGGAAGTCTCGTTAAATAATCAACCCCAAACCAACAGTGAGTGGTACTGAGCAAGAGCCACGATCGTGAATGTCTGGCTTCCAGTCTTGTGCTTGGGTCATCCATAACTGCACACATGATATAAATAGGAAAGGGAATTTTGTGGGAAGTATCGGGGGGCTTGTGTCTGTACAATGCCCCAGCTGTCCTGCACGTCACACACTGACAATACTATTTGGTGAGTGGTTTAAACACCAGACTTCCAGTTTCCTATTCTTGGGACACATAATTTTTCAGGTGCTGTATATCTTAATTTTTACATTATTTTTTTTCCAGGTATGTTGATTTCTGGACCCTTTGCTGTGCTTCTCCTGCTGCTTTGGTTCCTCCCTCGTGCCAGACAGACTTTGGGTGTGACATGCCTAATGCAGGCTGGCCCCTGGCCTAATCGCTGGGGGGCCTGCAGGGCAGGACTGTGCTTCGTGACCTAATTCGTGGCTGTTGGGTTGTGCGTGTGTCCTTTGAGCGCACTTTGTTCTTGGTGCCCGGTGCCGTCTGGTCTGCTCTCACTTGTGAAGGAGGTGAACACTTCAGCAAGTGCAAAGCCTCGCGTTAAAATTTAACATGGTGCAGTTCATTCATTTCACAAGTTGAAGTTAAATCCGTATGACTTCTATGGGCTGAAAAAACCCATTTCTCAATCAGCTGAAACTCTTCTAGTAGCTTTTTTTTTTTTTTGATCAACGGAAGAGCCAGTGATGGCTGCAAGTTCTGCTCAGAGCACTGTTTTTCTTGGAAGTGGTGGGAGCATAAAAGAGCATGGCAGGGAACTAAACACCCAAGGTTTTATTCCAAACAAACTCCACGTTGTTTTAGCAAGCTCCCTACGTGCTCCAGGGTGTCCTGATCATACACGGTCTGCTTGCTGAAGTGGAGCAAGAACAGCTGGCACACAGCTGTGTGCCTCCTCCTGGGAACCCTTGGCCAGCCCCTTGGCCAGCCTGGATAGCGGATGAAGGTGGCTGAAGAGTGTTGTGGCCCTTTTGCATGGGGGTAGATGCTCAAGTCACTGGAGAAGAGTCATGAGGGAGGATGATGTGCTGACTGCCACAGACCGGTTGGGAGGGGAACAGAGGGCAAGGAGGTGGATTTTCTTTCATCCTTCTAGGAGATGGAGAGCTTGTAAATCATTGCACTCTGATCTGAAAAGTGCCTTGGTGACTTTAGGTGTGGGAAACTTAAACCTCATGTTGTTTTTTCCCAGGGAATGAGTAGCAGAGGGCTGTAGTCAGTAGTTCAGTGCTGGAGGAAAAGCTTTGTGAGCTGTAGAAAGAGATTGAGGTATTGTCTATTTGGGGAGGAAGCACAGGTACAAACCAGCCTCTACAGTGTGACTTGTACCTCTCTAGTTAATACTGTTTCTCCCACACATATATTTGGGAGAAATATCATCAAATGTCATGATTAACTTGGGCCTGGCCTTAAATACACACAAACTGCTCATGGGTCTGATGTAGTCTGTCATGTGCTAGGGATGTATGCGGAAGAGAATTGCAGCTTCTGAAATGTGTTTGGCTGCCCAGAAGCTTGTAGGTCTCTTTATTTATCCACTCAGCCTGCCCTCAACTTCTGATTTCGGTTCCTTCACCTTGTCTTTGCTTGGAGATGCAGTACTGGACTGGAAGAGATACTTAGGGTGTTGCTGGACGCGCTCATCCTTCTGGATAGTGCTGGGAGATGTTTCTTCAGAGAGAGAATTGCAGTGCAGCTCTTTCCATTCTTCTCAGCTTCGAGTCTTTCTCACACGTCTCCTCTGCCCCCCAGGCAAAGCCTTTGACATCACGTACGTGCGCCTGAAGTTCCACACCAGCCGGCCCGAGAGCTTTGCCATCTACAAGCGCACGCAGGAGGACGGCCCCTGGGTGCCCTACCAGTACTACAGCGGGTCCTGCGAGAGCACCTACCGCAAAATCAACCGCGGCTTCATCCGCACCGGGGAGGACGAGCAGCAGGCGCTCTGCACCGATGAGTTTAGCGACATCTCCCCTCTCACCGGGGGCAACGTGGCCTTCTCAACGCTGGAGGGGCGTCCCAGTGCCTACAACTTTGACAACAGCCCCGTGCTTCAGGTATGTGAGCAGGACTGTGTCGGTCAGGTGGTCTGAGTTGAGTCTTCCTGTTTGAGTCACTGTGGATGGTGGCTTTGTGCCGAGTGGGCTGCACTACAGCCCTTACTCACAGTGAAAGGCCCTTGCGCAGCTAAGTTGGGATGGGCAATCCACAGAGACGCTTTTGAAGGAAGAGTTGGACTCTTGAGTCTATTGATAGCAAGTTTATGGTACAAAAAAAGCAAACCCGCTGGCATTCAGGGTGATTTGTCGGTAGGCATCATGGAAGTCCAGAGGCTGAACATAAATCTCTGCCCACTCTGACCTTCAGCAGTGGACATTCTGCTGTTTTTTCAGATACAAGGACAGAGGAAGGTAAAGTCTCAGTCCAGGTAATATTTGAGGCATCTGCATGTATATTTCAAGCAGAAAAAAGTAAGAAATGTAAGATTCTTCTAAATACATAAAGCATTACCGGAGTCCCTACCCTGTTCTCTTACATGTGTGTTGAAGCAGAGGAGTTTGATTTTATCCTCGGTATTTTTCACTTACAAGTGGCTTGGCAAGGGGGTTTTAGTGGGGGTTTTTTGTCGTTGAACATTTTTGAATGTTTTTTTGCGTTCACAGGAGTGTTTGCACAGTGGTCAGGAGCATACCAGGAGCACCAGTTTGTCTGATTTACTTGCCAGTTTCTGTGTTCTGCTTGATGACTTCAGTTTATATTGCAGCAAGGAGCTGAAGCTGTGGGGCTTGCCTCACTGGTGCTCGTTGTCTTCCTTTCAGAGCTGTAATTGTCATCACTTCCCTTTGCTCTTAGAGCAGCAGGAGCAGACTGAGATGAGCACCTAGCAGGCTCAGGGCTCGCCTGTCACCCATTCCCAGGCAGGAGAGCAGAATCTGGTGGGGGTTGCTTCTGCAAACAAAAGTGAAATGAAAAATAAAGATTAATGAGAAAGGACGAAGAACTTCTGAAGTGGAAAAGAACCAGTTTGGCCACCTTGTTGGTGTAGCCAAGCCTTGCAGAAAACCGTGTCTTATCGTTAAGATGAACGAGGAGATTTCAAGTTAGCAACGTGTTTAATTTTCTGATAAACTTGTCTGTGTAAGGAATAGAGACCTGACCACCACTTTCCTGAAATATGTACCAACCCCTGGTGGGTGTTGCTTTGCAGAACGGAAGTAAATGTGTGTGTTGTGGTTGGCATTTCCATGTGTTTTATGTCAGTGTTTGTAATTCAGTAAATAAAAGTATTTATTAACATTATTTAAATGTTACTGGCTGAGCAGTGACACAGGTGCAGCACAGTTGTACATACAGGGATGTTTCTTTGTGTTCTTTTTTATGGTATTTAAAGGAAAATAGCATTGTAAAAGGTATAGGAAAACCAAGGAGGTGCCAATGTCAGGGGCTGGCAGAAGGGGATATGAAATTTGGCAACAGACTGCATTTGCTGGCTGCTGCTGCAGGACAGCAGGGCAGTGTGTTGAGGATGCTGTGTAAATATTATGAAAAACTCTTGTGTTGCAAATCAGATCTGTTTGTCTTCCTCAGCCTCCCCCAGCCTTACTCATTTGTCTGTCTGTGTCTTTTCGCCTGGTGCAATATGTCTGCAGACAGATGTACCCTAAAGCTTTTCTCATTGGTGCTGCATAGCTTTGCAGGAAAACTACAGCCAGGCAGATACATACAATTAGCAAGCTGGCATAATTGCCTGCCCTGCACTTTGCTCTGGAGAGGTTACTCGGTGCTTCCCAGTTGAAAGCAGTCAGGATGTGAAGAGGCATTGGAAAGGGTCTCCAGAGAGGAGCAGGGTCAGGAAAACCCATTTTGAACCAAGAGGATGTGGCATAAGGCTTCAGGGGCAGGAGCGTGTGAGCTCCTGAGGTGCAGAGGGGAAAACAATGAGGAAGGAACCAGCTGAATTCATCAGAATGACTTCGTTAACAGAACTGCTAATGACGTACTCTCTAAAAGGGCATCTTTGGTGTTTCATCTGATGGGATTTCTGTCTGCTCTAGGAATGGGTGACAGCTACAGATATTAGAGTGACCCTCAACCGTCTGAACACGTTTGGAGATGAAGTTTTCAATGACCCAAAAGTTCTCAAGTCTTATTACTATGCAATTTCTGATTTTGCTGTGGGTGGTAGGTGAGTAGACAATAAAACTCTGCGCTTACTAAAGTTTTTTGTTAGTTTTACTAGACTGCTTTAAAGATACTGATTGTATTCACATGATACCATTAGGCTCTGGTCTTTATTGACTGTCCTAAATCAAAAATGCATTAGCATGAATTTTACGTAATTTGCAAATATTGTGTATAAACTTTTGTGGCTATAACTTCAGGGCTGACAGAGATCAATTTTTTTTCCTTGGTTAGATGAAATATGAAGTGATTTGGGAGGGTAAATGGTAAAAAGAGTAACTAAAATGAAAAACAGAAGAAGAAAATTTTTTCTGTTCTGTGGTTTGTGTGGTTTTTAATGTGGTTTTAAATTGTTCTCTGCCTGTATGTGTACTCTAGAATAACAGTAAGTAGAAAATCTTGGGGTCTCTACTTCACACATATTGAGGAAGCTACCTCATTTGGAGGTCTGGAACACGGTACAACACGGTTGTGGTTGTCCGTTCCTTTTGCCAAAGTCTGTTGTAGAATGTTCAAACCTTAAGTAGTAGATGATGATAAAATGTTGTAATAAACAGAAATGAGACCACTGCAGGGTTTTGGACTGTTTGCAGATGGCGGTCCTGAGACTGGGATTTGGCCACATGGGGGTTTGTATTGGCTGCACCACCAGTCTGGAGGTCCCTGGGCTTCTGTATTAGTCACCTTTGTGCTATTTAATTTCCTACTGATACCACAATAGCCCACGCTCAGTGAACATACTGTGTTCTAGGCTCTCACAAGAGAGAAGTTGTGGAAAATGTACTGACCTAAAGCCAGCTAAATCTTTGCTTCTTCTACTCAGCTTAGTCTGAAGACTGCAAAGGAGTTAGTTGACTTTCTTCCCTTTCTAAATGCCTACCTGGAGCAGGCTGCACCTCTTTGTTTCATAGAATGGTTTGGTTTGGAAGGGACCTTCAGAGATCATCCAACTCCCGTTGTGGGCAGGGGCGCCTTCCACTATCCCAGGTTGCTTCAAGCCCCATCCAATCTGGCCTTGAACACTTCCAGGGATGGGACAGCCACGGCTTCTCTGGGCAACCTGTGCCAGTGTCCCACCACCCTCATGGCAGAACATTGATTCCTTATGTCCAGTCTAATCCCACCATCTTTCAAATTAAAATTTGAAAGATGTCTAAAATTACTGGCCCTTGTCCCATCACTACAGGCCCTGATAAAAAGTTTCTCTCCGTCTTGTAAACCCCTTTTAGATATTAGAAGGCCTTCATAAGATATCCTTGAAGCCTCCTCTTCTCTAGGATGAATGGCTGATTTTGTTGTGATCATCTACCTTCAAATTTCTCTCATCTCAGGTTTTGAGATCCAGGCCCTGTTTTTTTGGGATTGCTTTGCGAGTGACCTGGAGCCCTGAAGTTTTAACACCTGTTCCTTGCTTCTCCCGAACCAGGTGCAAATGCAACGGGCACGCGAGTGAGTGCGTGAAGAACGAGCTTGGGAAGCTGGTCTGCAACTGCAAGCACAACACCTTCGGGGTGGACTGTGAGAAGTGCCTTCCTTTCTTCAATGACCGCCCGTGGAGGAGAGCGACGGCGGAGAGCGCCAACGAGTGCCTGCGTACGTGCGGCTGCACCCGGGGACAGCCCGTCCGGGCCAGGGTCCCCTGCCTCTGCTGGCAGCCACGAGCTGGCCCTGCCTCCTTGGAACTTGTCTCAGTTGCAGTTAGCCAGCGTTAAGCACAGTTCATGGGACTATTGGTCATTCCACTCCTATCCTGCAGGGTAGATCCCTAGGAATGGGCATCTCCACCTGTAAGGAAAGAGGTGTCCTGCAAAAATGTACAGGCTTGTACTTTATGGGACCCATGGGAAATGAAATCTGTTTACTGTGCTGGAGTATAATTGCCCTTTCAAAAGCTCCTCATTTAGCATCAGCTGATTTTTGTGTTTGGGTTATTGGTTTTTACAGTTACTTGTTGATTATTTAATCTAATTTCTGGACCGCAAATGCAGCTCTCTGTCACGGAACACCAGTTTGCTTGGTGTTTTGTCCCAGACCACAGCTCCTGGTAGTTTACTTTATGGGGAAGCTTTTTCAGACAGAAAAGCTTTCTTCCTGTCTGACCTCTGTGTGTCTAGATAGGTCCCAGCTGTCTTCTGGCTTCCCTCAATGGGCTGGTGAAATTGGGGTGTCCTGCTGTCTGGGGATTTGCAATCCAGGGGAGAAGCTCTCATTACAGCATGGAGTAGCCTCATGTTACCTTCTCATGCTTGTTTGGATGACAAAGATCAGTGTTGCTGTGTGGGAGGACAGCATTTTGGCTGCAAGTGGCCAGTTTGATGTCAAAAGAAGTGGGGTAGAAAATGCTGGTTTTCTTTTGGGCGTTGATGAGAATGGTCTCGAGTTTGTTTTCAGGTCTTGGAGTGGCTAAAAGCTCCTACTGCAGCTCCTCTGGGGCTGAACCGTGCAGGGTGGGTGTTGTGCTGGTCACTGATGGTGCCCTGTCTTTGCAGCGTGCGACTGCAACGGGCGGTCCCAGGAGTGCTACTTTGACCCCGAGCTGTACCGGGCCACGGGCCACGGTGGCCACTGCACCTCCTGCGCCGGCAACACCGACGGGCCCCGCTGCGAGCGCTGCCGGGACAGCTTCTACCGCCTGGCCAGCAGCGAGGCCTGCCTGCCCTGCAGCTGCAACCCAGTCGGTGAGCAGGGCTATCAGCGTGGCTGCTTGCAAACATCCATGCACACAACCCACCTCTTCTCGTGGTCGTGCAGCTCGTGGCAAACTCCGGGGTAAAGGGGAGGGGTTGTTTGTATTTCTTTTTTTTTTTTCCTACACGTAGGAAATGTTTATTGGGTTGTATTTTGGTTTAAGTTATCCTTGGGTCTAAATGGGGTTAGGGTGTCAGGGGCAGATGGGTCACATCTGCAGCACTTACTCCTTTGAATATATTCTGAGATAGATTTTTTTTTTTTCCCCACTGTGTATGTGTTACCCTGGATGCTCCCAGTACTAAAGGACTCATTTAAATTCTTAATAACCAAGATGATGTGAGTGGGTATTTCTGGAAGTTGTTCATGCTGAGGAATTGTAGTGAACTTTAGCTGCTGCATCAGTTTCTCCTACCAAGTGTCCAAGCACTATAAATACAAACCAGTGAAACATTAAACACAAAAGGGGGTGGGGTGAGATAAAGTAAACTCAAAATATGTAGTTAAATTCCTTTTAAAAAAACGGGGAGGAGGATAATTCTGGCAGGAGAATAAATCTTCTATCATGAAGGGAACCACTTAACCTGTAAGGAGTGATCCCATAACTCCACCAGCCCACAACAAGTAAGGGGGAAGGAGGGAAAAGGGTAACACATAGTAAGATACGATGTGAGGTTTCAAAAGAGTAGCTGGAATAAGTCATTGCTTGCAGCCTGCCCTAAAAGCAGCCAGGGAGAAGTCTGCCAGGGCGCATCTCCAATCTAATTTGGTCAGGGAGTCATTCAGTTGTGAAATTTTTGACCAATAAAGGCCCTTTCTTCTTCTGACTGCTCTCCCGGGTCCTTGTGTCAGACCTTATTTTAAGAGGGGTGAGGGTTGGTGTTGGCTGAGACAGTCGAGAAGATGCAGGGAGGTGGCTTCTCAGGTCTTTAAGGACGGCTTTCAAAGGCCTTTATAACTTAGCCATTAACTTGTATGCTGTAACACACTGACACCCAGGGTGTATTTGAATCTCCTGGATATGTCTGGATTGTTATTTTTGTCCAAGTACTCTTTTTTCCTAAGCAATCCTAAGTGGGGCTGCAAAGGGGATTTGACCTTCGGCTGTATATGGTAAAGGTTTTGTGAGTTCTTCTGTCCCATCCAGCCTAATCGTCTTATAACTCTTCACTTTGCTGTAATCTTCTGGTGTGGATTGAAGTGGAAACAAGCAACTATTTCTGTGTATTAAAATATTTTTCTTCTGGTAGTTAACTCTTAACAGTGCTGACAGCTCCGAGGCTGCCAGCTACAGGGATGCTTGCGAGAATGCATTTTGTCCACTGTGGATTAAAGAAACCTGCTGCTGGTTTTTGTGCAAGACCACTCGAATGGAGCGGTACTGAGGAAGGTGTCCTTCCAAAAATGAGGGTTTTGCTCAAGAGTTTACTAGGATTCATAGTGGCACATGCCTCCAAGGAGGCAGTTTAGTCTTTAAATGCAACTCAGGAATCAAGGAAGGAAATTGGCGTGTGAAAGGGAAAGGTCAGGGAAAGGGGAGATGGTGATTAGGGGGAACACAAGGGCTTCAGGGAATAAAATCTTGGAAATGACACATTGCAGAGTAAAACAGATATGGAATTGGAGGCATGCAAATGCAGCACTGAGGATGAAGCAGGAGAAGGCAATTTGAAATAAAAATTATATTTTATATATAGAAGGATTGGTTGGTAGGAATAAAAGGCTGAATATAGTTTGGAAAGACTAGATAACAATTCATCTGTCTAGACCTGCCAGGGGAAAAATCCCTTTGAACTAGAGGCAGTCTTTAGGTAAGCTGTCACTCCATCAGCTTGAGGCTGTGCTTCCTGCTTTCTTCTTCCTTATTTCTTGCCTGTTTTGTGGAGTTTGAATGGCTGGTGGAGCTGTGTGTGTGTGCTGAGGTGCTTGTCCCTGCTGTCCCCACAGGCTCCCTCAGCACACAGTGCGACAGCTACGGCCAGTGCAGCTGCAAACCTGGCGTGATGGGGGAGAAGTGCGACCGGTGCCAGCCGGGGTTCCACTCCCTCTCCGAAGCTGGCTGCAGGTAAGGGGGATTGCAGCTCTCTGAAAGGAAAACTACACTTTCTTTAAAGCTTTCTCTACGTGGCTCTTACTGAATTGCCCTCTCTCCTGGCTCTCCCAGGCCCTGTTCTTGCAATGCTGCAGGCAGCACAGGGGAATGCAGCGTTGAGACAGGGCGGTGTGCGTGCAAGGACAACGTGGAAGGATTCCACTGTGAGAGGTGAGCTTTTCTTCCCGTGGCTTTGTTTCAAGAATGAAAGACATTCGAGCGAGGACTTGGGGTTAAGCATCAGGGAAATGAATTCTCTTTCCTTCACATCTTCAGATGCAAACCTGGATTTTTCCATCTGGATTCCTCCAATCCAAGAGGCTGTACCCCCTGCTTCTGTTTTGGACACTCTTCAGTCTGCACCAGTGCTGTGGGCTACAGCATCCATAGCATCACCTCCAACTTCGACTTTGGTAAAATTGAGCTTTCCTTTGTATCTCAGGTTGGGCTGTAGACTTGGGTCAAAAGTGATTAAAAAAACTCAACTCCTTCCTTTCCGTGCAAGACCACAAACCTTGGGCAGGCAGGTCTAGGATCCCTCTTTGGGAAGCGCAGAAGCTACCTGGAGCTTCCATGTCTGCAGCTTGTTTGTTCAGATGGAGGGGAAGGAATTCACAGCTCTGGCCTCGGGCACACAGTTATTGTGCACTGTGCAGGTGCAAGTGGGAATTGCAAATAGAAACCTTTTCCAGCCTGAGAGGTGTGCTGACAAAGCAGAGTTTCCTCAGTTCTAGAACCTAATCAGGATTTCCTGATGAAGAGGATCAAAATCACTTTAGATTTGGGGTTTACGTGGCTCTGAATAAAACACAGTTGTGTTTCCAGTGAGTCTGTAAGCCCAGGAAAAATCTGGTTTTTTCATGCAGTCAGTTTCCTGTGTGTGCATGTTTTCATGCTGCGTAGTCTTGAAAAGAACGTCTTTTAAATTAAAATTCCACTGGAGAACAGTTCGTACAAAGGCTGCAACTCTCAGCAAATCATAGGGGACTGCAGGTTTTTCTATCTTTGATTAAGCTCTTTAGAAAAGGTGGTTTTGGACAAGTAGTCATCATAGGGTTCAAAGTTCAGAGGTTTCAAGTCAGCACTTGAGTTAGGGGCTTAAATTGGAAAGATGGCGTTTGCTATCTGAATTCTCCTGCACAGCTGCTTTCTGCAGCCTGTCAATGCCCTTGCGTATTAGGTTAACTAAGACATGAACAGCGTGACACGAGAAGTGTGTGCAAATCTGCATCTTCCAAGGGTGTTAATTCTTGCCCGTCTGATTCTTCAGGAGAGGATGAATGGCGTGCTGAGCAGCGAGATGGTTTAGAAGTCTTGCTCCAGTGGAGTGCCGAGACCCAGGATATCTCTGTCATCTCAGACACCTACTTCCCCATGTACTTCGTTGCACCACGTAGGTCATTCTAAAAGCACGGCTTTCTGTGCTGCTTGTGCCCTTTGTGTTCTGTCCTCTTAACTGTAAGGATTTCTTCCCCTTTCAGGCAAATTCTTGGGCAACCAGGTTTTGAGTTACGGGCAAAACCTGACCTTCTCCTTCCGCGTGGACAGGCGGGACACGCGCCTCTCTGCAGAGGACCTGGTGCTGGAAGGGGCTGGGCTGAGAGTGTCGGTGCCGCTCATTGCCCAGGGCAACTCCTACCCCAGTGAGGAGGTGCAGACCTACACCTTCAGGTATGGTGGGAGCAGCTGGCACCTGGCCTGGGCCGCCTTTGGCCTCTGATCTCTCGAGGAAGCGAAGATCATTAAGTTTAAGCTTATGTGGGTGGTGTTGCAATAGCACGGCGCTGTTGCGAAGGGCGCTTTGAGAGGGTGCAGCTGTTAGCAGCTGAAAGCTGTGCTAATGATGCGTGGCTTTTCTCCCCAGGCTCCATGAGGCTGCAGATTACCCGTGGAGGCCTGCTCTTACGGCATTTGAGTTCCAAAAGCTTCTCCACAACTTGACTTCCATCAAGATTCGTGGGACGTACAGCGAGAGAAGTAAGTCGCTGAGCAGAACGTCGCAGGAGAGGGGGCAAACTCATTTGTCTAGTGCTTGAGTTGCTTCATTGTAGGGCCCAGCCATAAAAAGCTGTGGCAGCTTATTTGGCAAAGCTTGTGCCACTGGCTTTTCACCCAGCCTTCCTGTGTAGCATCTTCTCCCAGGCCTCCTGAAGAGGATCTGGGAAAGAAAAGTGTTGTCTTTGAATGTCTGGAAGCTGAACACTTATCAGCTGCTGACTCCTTGCTCTAAACATGGGAATTTTGCTTTGTTGTGTAGCTACTGTCCTCCAGTCGGGAAGAATACATAATACATAATCCTGAAGGACACAGTAGGATGTAGGAAGTTTACAACACTTGGCTTTAAGTTTCACTACACTGGAATGGTTACATCCTCCCTCTTTCTGCGTCTTGCCTTGACATGACAAATGGGAAGGACAAGGTCCCTAAAGTTCTGCCTGTGCAGAACTTGAGCGAAAGTTCCCCATAATGAAGATTTATAAAAATGGGCATGAATTAGAAGCAAGAATATGTCCTTAGGTATTGCCGTGCGATGAAGAATTTTTGCAGAAAGATGCAAAGGATGAATTTGCATTTGGGAAAGGTGGGAAAACTGCAAGTGTTTTCAGAGGGGTGGCCCATAATGAGCAATGTGGGGTTGTGAAATGGAGGGGAAGAGAGGTGTGGAGCAAACCATCCCTGAGTGCTGTAGCCATTGCCGGTATGTGGGAGCTGAGGCTCTGCTCAGTGCACTGGAGCTGCTGCAGTGGTACAAACACAGTGGTGTAAGTTAAAAGCCAGTTATGTTGTGTCTGGGCTCTGTTTTGCTCCAGGGAAGGGGCTGGGAGTATGGGAGGGAAGTGCTGAAATGCCAGAGGAAGGAATGGCTTTAGAGGAATAGTTGAAGAGTTTGTCCCGAGGCGTGGTTTGCAGACGGGGTATTGAAATTGCTGGAGACATGGTCTGTTGTGTCTTGAAAGACAGGAATTGGTTTTGGTATGTGATTTGGAAATGGAAACCATACACATGTAAAATAGAACTTAATTTTAATTGGCTGTACTTGCTCACCTGCTGTTCTCAGATTCTCCTCTGTATTGTCATTCACATCTTTCCTGCCCTGCATGTTCCCTTGGTGAGCTCTGGTGCATCTTTTCTCATCTCTCTAAACCTTCCCGGAGGGTTTTGCATCTTGATTCACCTTACCGACTGCAAGCACCCACCAGTCCGTCCCTTGTACCGTTCAGCTGTGTTTGGGGAGGCGGCGATGATAGCCTTTGTGGTTACAAAGGGTTTGCCCCTTGGTGCTTTCTAGGTGCTGGTCATCTGGATGATGTCACTATCACAAGTGCTCGTCCCGGCCCCGGTGTGCCCGTGGCCTGGGTGGAGAGCTGCTCATGTCCAGCGGGATACGAGGGACAGTTCTGTGAGCGCTGCACCTCCGGGTACCGGCGAGAGACCCCGAGCCTCGGCCCCTACAGCCCCTGCGTGCCTTGCACGTGCAACGGGCACAGCGAGACGTGCGATCCCGAGACGGGTAAGGGGGGCTGACCAAACAGGGAGCAGCAAGAGGGTGGTGGTTCTTCCTTTCTGTGTTGGACAACGAAGCAAAACTCACGTCCCTCTCTATTCCAGGCATGTGCAATTGCAGAGATAACACGGCGGGGACTCACTGTGAGAAGTGCAGCGATGGGTATTACGGCGACGCTACGGCCGGCACGGCCTCGGACTGCCAGCCGTGCCCGTGCCCAGGCGTCTCGAGCTGTGCCATTGTGCCCCGCACCAAGGAGGTTGTGTGCACCAGCTGCCAGGCTGGCACTACAGGTGTGTTCCTACACAAAACGTCTTTTTCTACATCCACGTGGTCGTGGAAATGTGTCTCCTGCTAGTTCTTGTTCTCCGATCCACTATGAGTAGCTCTGAAAGCTGCTGGTGTTTTCTGGTCCAAATCCTTCTCCCTTCCTCAGCCCTGTTTTCTGTCCTGTGTGAGGCTTGGGGCTTCACATGTTTTTCATGCCTGTTTCTTGAGAACAAAAGGCTTGATCTGTAGAGTCTGACTGTGCTGTATAGGAGAGCCATGCTGCCCTCTAACAGAGCTCTGATGATGGCATAGTGTTGGGCAGAAAATAGATTTGAAAGAGCCAGGAAGGCAGGTCAGACTGAAATAAAATTAGAAGGTGCAGTTTGCCAGCAAGTGAGGCACTACAGGATGCTTCCTAGGAAGAGCAGGAAGGCTGCAGTGACTCACAAACGTTGCCCAAAAAAATACAGGATCAAACTGGTGCTCGGCACTGTTAAGGAGAAATATGTGAACAGATACAGCAGTAACCTGTGAGTAGCTGAGTTGTTAAGCAGAAGCTTTTGTTCTGCCTGCAAACAGCAAGGAAGCCATAGGATGGTTGGCAGCCTTCAAGCTTCTCTGCTGATTTTATGCTTCGTGTGGCAGAGTCCAAAGTACAGAACACCTGTAAATTCTTGTCCTTAGGAAAGCCTCTGACCAAGCACAGAAGCAGCTCGGGGGGGTTCCTGTGAGTGCCACTGCATTGTGAACCAAAGCAGAGTCCAGGGCCCAGGTTCCCTTCTGCTCAGGTGTCTGTAGCAGCTGATCTTTCTTGTAGCTATGTGATTGCAGAAGAGTTCCTCCTGTCTCACACCACCTTTTTGGGATGTGAGGAAAAAGGAGGTTTGTATGTGCAAGAACTGCCTAGGAAATGGAGCTCATAACCGGCTGGGGAGGTCAGATCTGCAATAAGTGTAGGAAGCTGCTGAATCGGATGCTTCAGTGGCTGCCCGTGGAGGTTTGGCAGGTCTCGTTGGCAGTGGAGCTTCCTAGAGCAGTGATGCCCCACAGAGCTCTGCCTATTTGGATTCTTAAATTAACAACAAATTGCAGCGAATAGGTTTGGCTTAAAGGGATAGGAGGGGAAGGAAGAGTGGAAATAATTCATAATGCAAAGTTCCAGTGAAAAGACAGCTTGAATTTAGAGATGTGGAGAGATTTGTGCCTGGCCCCAACAGAAGGATGAAAGGGAAGAAGCTGAAGGGTTTCCTCTTCAGAAGGGACTGCAAAGGAGATCCATGTGAGATGGCAGCAAAGGGCTTTTTGCTGCAGCACCTGTGTCTGTGTTGTGTCCCAGGCAAGAGGTGTGAGCTGTGTGATGACGCCTATTTCGGAGACCCGCTGGGCAGGAACGGTGCCGTGAGGCCCTGCCGCCTGTGCCAGTGCAATGACAACATCGACCCCAACGCCGTGGGCAACTGCGACCGCCAGACTGGCGAGTGCCTCAAGTGCATCTACAACACCGCCGGCTTCTACTGCGACCGCTGCAAGGATGGCTTCTTTGGGAACCCCCTGGCCCCCGACCCTGCTGACAAGTGCAGAGGTGAGACTTGCTGCTTCTTGCATTTGAAAATGGTTTTGTCCCCAGGAGCTGCTGTCAGGCTGTCGCTTGTGCCCGTCAGCAGCAATGCGTGGCTTTACCCCAGTTTGGTGGTTCGCGCTTGCTAAAATCCTTGTGTTTGTGGGCACTCGGTGCCATCAAAGCAAAAGCATTGTGCGATGCAGGGGCTGGGTGGCCATGTGGTTTGGGTCTAGGCCCATTAGGGTAAGTACCAACACCAGGGATTTCTGACTTTGTGCATACCTTTTTATTTTTGCAGCTTGTCATTGCAATCCCTACGGCACCGTGAATCAGCAGACAATCTGCAACCAAGTGACTGGGCAGTGCGAGTGCTTGTCTCACGTCACTGGGAGGGACTGCAGTGCCTGTGAGCCTGGATTCTTCAACCTCCAGAGTGGACGTGGCTGTGAGAGGTGAGGTTTGCCTTGGCTCGGGGCAGAGAGACCCTGGTTTTGGAGGGGATGTGCTTACATGGTGCAGGAACGTGGTGCCTGTCACAAGTAAACGGGTATGCCTCGGTGCTGCTGTGGGTGGGGAAGAGTAGTGGTCAGGGAGCAGCTACTAAGGCTGTACAAAAAGCCTGACTTATAAATAGCTTTATAAGGAGCTCTAAATCAGGGTTTTAAATAGAAAACTGCTGCATGACTTTGTGATAGTGGCAGGGGCTTGTGGGTTCCATTTTTAGTGCGGGCAGCGAGTGACCTTGCACGGTTCAAAAGCTCGGTGCCTCGCCTGCTGCCTCTGCACGGCAAGAAAAGCCACTTTTGGCAAATGCAAGTGTTGAGCTGCGCTCTTCAGAGAGGCACTTGCCCCGTGTGTCCCTTCTGTGTGACATCTGATGTGCGTCTGCCTCCCCCAGGTGCAACTGCCACGCGCTGGGCTCCACCAACGGGCAGTGTGACATCCAGACGGGGCAGTGCGAGTGCCAGCCAGGCGTCACCGGCCAGCACTGCGACAGATGCGAGGGCAACCACTTCGGCTTTGGCTCCGAAGGCTGTAAACGTAAGTCTGAGGGCCCAGAGCGAGGCAAATGGGAAGGATGTTGCACACCCAGCCTTGCCTTTGCTTTCCTTCTGCCTCTGGGAAGGTATTTTGTCACCTCGCTCCTCATCACAGCAGAAGTTGGCACTTTTATGTCCGCACTGTGTGTGACGAAATCTGATTTCTGTACTGTAGCTTATCCCCCTTCTCCTTTTGCTACCTTTTTCTTGTCTGACTTACTAGATATCCAACTTAATAGACACCTACTTCTCCTTGGTGTAAATACATTCTCTGCATCTTGGCCTCCAACAGCCCTGTTTCCTCATGTGTTCCTGCACAGCTGCTCTGTAGATGGCCTCAGTATACAGATTCTGCCTTGAGGAGCAGCTGGTCTTGTAAACACGATTGCAAAGCAGGATGATCCAAACTTTCCTTGTTGATATCCCTGCCTGTAAAGAGCAGGAGAACTAACTACAGTTGGTTACAATGAAATGGGGTGGAATGGTGCTTTGTGAGAGAGGTAATAGCAACACTGAACGCACACAGTGAATGTTGGATCCTTGTGTTGAATGCTTGAGAGTAGAAGCACCGTGATCAGAAGTGAGGTCCAGCTGTGGGTTTGTGCCCCGTAGCTCTCGCAGACATTTTAGGGTATTGAGGATATCCTCTCATCCTGTGAGTTTCAGGCTGTTTCTGCCTCTTGTGCAGTCTGACTGAGGTTTAACTTCCCTGCAGCCTGTGACTGCGATCCCGAGGGCTCGCGGTCCCTGCAGTGCCGAGAGAACGGCCACTGCGAGTGCAAGGAAGGCTTTGTGGGGAGCCGCTGCAACCAGTGCGAGGAGAACTATTTCTACAACCGCTCGTGGCCAGGCTGCCAGGAGTGTCCAGCATGTTACAGATTAGTGAAGGATAAGGTAAGGCCACAAACACTGCTGTTGGTACCACTGGTGATGGTGGCACGTGTCCACTTGTGCAGCATTCTGGCCCGTGGCCGCTGGTGGTTGCTGGAAGCAGAGAGGCTCGAGGTGCTTTGCTGTGTCATAGCCGTGCTCTGTCACTCTCCTGTAGGTGGTGGAGCAACGTCAAAGGCTGCGGGAGTTGGAAAATCTTATCGCAAATCTGGGTACCAGAGAAGAAACTGTAACTGATGAAGCCTTCGAAGAGAGACTGAAGCAGGCAGAAAGAGAAGTTACAGAGTTGCTTCATGAAGCACAAAAGAGCAAAGGTGAGTTGACCTGATCGGACATGGACCAACTAAATGAGTTCTTTGCCTGATGTTCCTGTTCCCTTTGGAGACAGCGTGTTTTCTTTCAAGGCAGTGCTGTGCTCCAGGACTGACAGCTATTTCAGGCAGCACTGACTCAGTGAATGCTATTATCAAAACAACAGTGCCTGTGCTTTTATCCATGCTGTTCTACCAGCAGTCTCTGGTGTACATGGAAGCAAAGATCTGCCTCTAGCTCCGTGTGGATGCAAGTGTTTTATGTTACCCTCTTCTCTAGATGCACAGGAGGGTTTTGTTTGTTAAACAAGCAGAAAACTTTCCAGTATACTTATTACGCTTTAAATTTGCCCAGACATCTCGGGATCAAATAGTTCTTGTTGGGAATATCATCAGCGATCAGAATGAAGGCTTCAAAATCCTGATGGCAAACTTAATTATCCCACCATAAAGTGTGGAATGTTCTGAAGAGTGCTGTTTTTCCTGTTGAACTCTGCTTCAAATTGATTCTTGTCACCCCTACCACAGGATGTCTGTGAGCAGGATGTTTGTCATGACTGTGACAGCGGTTTGTCCTTAGGGTCTCTTTAATGTATAAGATGATGCGTGTTTTGGAAAAGAGAACCTTGAAGAGGACTGTTGACTTTGCAGTAAAAGATGTTCCCCTGGGAGCTGGTTCAGTGATTTCAGACCACTTTGGGAAAATGTGTCCCCTTTGTGTGAAGCTGGGAAAAAGCTAACACGCATCTAATGCTGGCATTTGCTTGGGGAGATTCCTGCTCGTGAGAATGGCTGCTTAAGTTTTTCTCAGCTTTAGCTGAAGTAGATTTCCACTGCCTGCTTGGCATCTGTGCCTAGATAATAGTTCCACATAAGGAGGTAGCAAGGTGGGGATTGGAGAAAGATGAGGGAATGGATTTGGTTTTGTGGCGGAATTTCTGATCTCTCTTTCCGTGTCTTGAATCATGGAATCATTTAATTTGGAAAGACCCTTAAGATCAAGTCCAACTGTTCCCTGCCCCCCAGCACTGCCAAGGCCACCACTAACCCATGTACCTGAGCGCCACAATCCACACAGCTTTTAGATCCCTCCAGGGGTGGTGATTCCACCATTTCTCTGGGCAGCCTGTGCCAGGGCTGGACAGCCCTTTCAGTGAAGAAATTTTTCCCACTATTCAACCAAAACCTTCCCAGGCACAGCTTGACGCTGTTTCCTCTCATCCTGTCCCTGTTCCTTTGGGAGCAGAGCCTCACCCCCCACTGGGTGCACCCTCCTGTCAGGAAGATGTGCAGAGCCAGAAGGTCCCCCCTGAGCCTCCTTTTCTCCAGGCTCAACCCCTCCCAGCTCCTTCAGCTGCTCCTCATCAGGCTTGTGCTCCAGACCCTTCCCCAGCTCCAGGTTCCTCTCTTACTAAGAGGGCAAGGTAAATGTAACAAAAACGACCCTTGCAAAAATCTGTGCACGCCTGTAGGAGTTATTTCTGTTTCTCTGTGGTAGTATGTTTTCGAAATGTGTCAGATGTTCATGTTCAATACTTAAGATGTGCTGCAAAGTATTTGGGAAAAATCTTAATGTTGGAGTTCTGCGGGCTTCTGCTTGCACTTTAATTCTTGGTAACACTCTCAGCTTTTCAAAAGGGCCTGCCTTAGTTGTGAGGCACACACCTGTGCTGTGATGCCTCCATTATTGAGATGCTGTTGTGGGGAGTTTGGGTGCCTTATAAGTCCTCCATATGAGAGAACCAAGGCTTTATCCTGCCAGCTTTTGTCAGCCCTTTGGTTTGGGGAGAGTTTGGAGTGGGTTTGCTATTCTACACAGCTCCTAGCTGTTCCCTGTGGAGCTCCCTATGTCTTTTCTTCAGAGTAGCCATTGTTGCCCTGAGTGTGGAAAAATGTACATCTGCACTATTCCTCCACCTCTGCTTAATTTCTTCGAGTTAAGCTAAAGAGAATTCACAAAACAGGCATTTCACACCCATTGAGGAGCAGCTCCGTTGTCATTTTAAGTCAATGAGAGAGGTAAAACATGATTCTGAACACAAAATCCCCCGTCAGAGTCAGTTCCAGCACCCAGCGGGATTGTCTTATTACTAGTTAATGGCTTTTCATTTCTCCTGTTTGGTGCACATTCTGATGATGACTTTGAGCCCAAGCTAAGTGACTTGTGAAATGGCTTTGCTGGTTCCCTTTCAGTAGGAGATTAACCCACCAACACGGTGCCTGCAGTGATAAGCTTCTCTTCCTGCTCTGATTAATTCTGCTCCCTCTCTTTTCTGTCGTGTGTTTCAGACGTAGATCAGGGCCTCATGGATCGCCTCAAAGACATCAACAGCACCTTAGTGAGTCAGCTCAACAGGCTGAGGAACATCCAGGGCACGGTGCGGGACACAGAGAGCCTGGCAGAGCAGGCCCGGGTGCGGGTGGAGGACACCGAGGACCTGATCAGCTTGGCTTCTGATATGCTGGAGAAGGCCAAGCTGGCAGCTGACAACGTGGTGAGTGTGCTGCTGAGATCCCACACGGCCGGGAGAGGGTGAGGGCCTTTCCTTCTGTGCCTCTGGGGTGTTTCTCCACTTGCTCTCTCCCTCATACAGCAAATTTGCATCAAAATCATGGGAAATCAGTGAAGGAAGTTCGCCACCGTCTGTCAGATTGTATCTCAGCCCAAACCAACTTAAAAAGTCCTAAATAAATATTAGCACTGTTGTTTTTCAAGGGATAACCAGTGGTGGAAACCGCATGGGCTTAAGAAAAGCATATAAAGAATGAGAAGTAGGTTAGACACATCTCTAAGCATTTAGATCATGACAATAAATATTTAAAGCAAAGATTAATAAAAGATGAAAAAAGAGCTTTAAGGGTTTTTTTTTCCCTTTCTTTTCCAGTCCATTACACCTCCAGAGCAAGGCAGGGACCCCAACAACATGACTCTGTTGGCAGAAGAGGCCCGTAAGCTGGCGGAAAGGTAGGCTGTGGCAAGACACACTCATCGTGGCCTGTGTCAGGGCCCTGCTCTTCCCTACGAGGGGGAAGCAGAATTCAATTTGCTGGATAGGAGCCACACCCTTTGCAGTGGAAGAGGCTGGGGCTGTGGGATGATGGCCGTGTAACACCGAGGGCAAACATTAGTCATGTGGATGACAGAAATGGCAACCGTCTTCCATTGCAAATGTTTCAGCATCTCCCGTATGTAAACCTGGGGGGAGGAAGAAAGGAAAAGTAAGAGAGAATATAATTGAGAAATGAGGATAAAAACTGTTGGCTGACAAATCTAATGGCATTGTTTTTCTTCTGTCATCTTGTCCAGGCACAAAAAGGAAGCTGATGAGATTGTTCGTGCGGCCAAGGCTGCGAATGATACTTCCACGGAAGCGTATCAACTGCTGCTGAAGACCCTGGCTGGAGAAAACCAAACTGCAATTGATATTGATGAGCTCAACCAAAAGTGAGTCAGTAACAGAAAATTGTTTTGATTTCCTGACTTTAGAGCAGTGCTTAAAACTAAGACAACCCTCTGTATGCTTTGGATTTTACAGGAGGTGATTTTCAATTTCTTAGCCTCTCTACTCTCTTACTAAGATCAGTTCTACAAAAAATACTGTAGCATAACTGGATCCTTGGGGATTTTTTTTAGGTACAATCAAGCAAGGAATATTTCTCGAGACCTAGAGAGACAGGCCAACAAGGTGCTGGCAGAGGCAGAGGAAGCTGGAAACAGAGCCCTGCAGATCTATGCTAACCTCACCAGCCTGCCTACTGTGGATTCCACGGGGCTAGAGGTACATGTGGGCACCATCATGTGCAGTATTTCCTGAAGATTGCTAGTTTTGCTGGCATACCTTACATGTGCTCTGCTAATGTTCTCTGCATCAGAATGGTCTGTGAGTTTTTTGTCCATCTAGGCATCATTTCCCACCTGTTCAGGAATTCTTTAACATTCAGGAATCTCTGTGTGTGTGATTTCCACCTGCAGAATGACGCAAATAGGATCAAGAAGGAAGCAGAGGAACTGGATCAACTAATCGCCAGGAAGCTGAAAGATTATGAGGACTTGAGAGAAGATATGAAGGGAAAGGAGCTGGAAGTAAAGAACCTCTTGGAGAAAGGGAAGACAGAGCAGCAGGTCAGTTCAGCTTTGTGCAGGCTTTTGTTCCCTGGGGAAAAAAACCCAAGGAAGAGAAGTAACTAGCCAGATGTGAAAGGTTTCCTCTTATTCAGTCTTAGTGTTACTTATTGATTATGAGAATGCTGAAGAATGGCCCCAGAAAAGAGATGCAGAAAGCTGTTAAAAGCAATGGCTTTGAGGCTGTATGGGAAAATAGGAGATACTTGCCAGATATGGTCTCAACTTTGTATTCAGAACAGTATTCCCAAAGTACCAACACTCACCTGGTCTCAGAGGAAGCAGCACTGCTGTTCTGGGTGATGTTGTTTGAGGCTGAGCAGTGCTTTTTCATACACCAACACGATTGTCCTTCAGAAAGTGGGAGTACATTGATACATGTCGTGTCTCCTCAGACTGCAGACCAGCTCTTGGCTCGAGCAGACGCAGCAAAAGCCCTGGCTGAAGAAGCTGCTCGGAAGGGCAATGGCACACTACAGGAGGCCAATACCATTCTCAGCAACCTGAAAGGTAAAGAGGGAGCACTTGGAGCGAATCTTTCAATTCCAGTGTGACAAGTCACTTGGCAGTAGGATATTCTGGTTAAAGAGGGCCTGCTATTGCCCTTACCTGAGTGTTGGGTGTGTTCTTTGGGCTTGTTTTTCTTTAAAGAAAATAGATAAGCGTTTTCAGGGACTGGAAATTTCCTTTTCACTTCCTTTATTTAGCATCAGAAGATGTGCAATAGGGAAAGCTGACCCCAGTTTGCTCTTGATCCCTCCAATGTCAGGGCAGCAAAGCCGTGGGTAGCTCGGTCAAAGAATCATCCCAGGGCTCTTCTGGAGCACGTGCTGAGGATCTGCTTTGCCCCCTTAGACTTTGACAAGCGGGTGAACGACAACAAGACGGCGGCTGAGGAGGCGCTGAAGAAGATCCCTGCCATCAGCCAGACCATTGCCGAGGCCAACAACAAGACACGCCAGGCGGAGCTGGCGCTGGGCAACGCTGCTGCCGACGCCCGCGAGGCCAAGGCCAGGGCAGACGACGCTGAGAAGATCGCCAGCTCCGTTCAGAAGGTGAGTCTGCTGCAGCTCACCCCCTCTGAGAGGCTGTCGTGTGGTTGCCTAAACTCCTGTTCCAGTATTCCCGTGTGCTCTCTGCTGTGTTCCCCACTGCGAGTGCAAAACGTGGCAGGGTAGGAAATCAGCGCGTTTTGATGAGAAGGGTTGAAGGAAGTTCTGCACCTTCACCACCTTTTTCCATCCTCTCCCACCTGTTGGCTGCAGAGTGCTGCTGCTACCAGAGCCGAAGCCGACAAGACCTTTGCTGATGTGACAGGACTGGCCAGGGAAGTGGATGACATGATAAAGCAGCTGCAGGATGCAGAAAAAGAGCTGAAGCGGAAGCAGGCGGATGCTGAGCAGGATATGAAGATGGCAGGCGAGGTAGGTACTGCTGGCAGGTGACAGCAGTGGCTAGAAGCTGCCTTCTCCCTGCTGTCCTGACAGTGAAGGCTTTCCTCCTGCTCTCTTCTTGCAAAGACAGTGCTGGGTCCAGCCAGTATTCTGACTCTTCCAAGTTTTAAGTGGGACTGAAAAGGAGACAAGTTCTGGTGCATTAGCATTAGCTCTCAAATTCCAACAGAGAGCCTCTTTTCCTTTTAGTTTAACTGAAACCTGACTGTAGCCCTATTGATTCCATCCTGGCTTTTACTGCAAAATCCTGCTCGGTTTTCAAGGATCCCCATCCTGAAATATTCAGAAAACCGATTACTTGAAGATTGTCAGCCTTCTCCTCAGCCCTGTGAGAAAGATCTTGGTGCAGGATTGTTATCCTGGAGTGAGGAGGCAGCAATGTGGTGACTGACTGCACAGGAGAGGCAACAGTTTTGTAATCCCTACACCTTTTTTGTGCTCTCACTTTTTTTTTTTTTTTTTATATCCTGCAGGCCTCACAGGCTGCCCAGGAGGCAGAAGACAATGCCAGAAAAGCTAAGAACTCTGTGAACAGCCTACTCACTGTCATTACTGACCTGTTGAATCAACTAGGTAGGACTGTCTGTAATGTGCTCTGTGCCTTTGAGTGTGTTCCTGATGTGCGCTGGCTTTCTGCCAGTGTCGTGTGGGGAACCAGATGGATCTGTAGACCTCTTGAAATGGGGTTTGTGTGGTTTTGGCAAGGACTTTGGGTTTTTTTTCTTTCCTGAGTAGAGCCTCAGAGCTTGTTGTGCAATGTTCAGTGATGGTTTTCTGCAAACTGAAGGCTTCTTGAGGCAGTGGAGGTGTCACCCCTATGGTTGGTCTTGTTTCAGATGCTGTCCCTAATGCAGAGATGGCCCGGTGGAGGTCTGCTGTGGGCTCAGCCGTGCGGGCACCCAGGGTGTCACAGGGGTTTTCATGCACTTCACTGTTTGCTTCTGGCTTTTCAGGGCAACTGGAGACAGTGGACTTGAACAAACTGAATGAAATTGAAGGTACCCTGAACAGTGCCAAAGACCAGATGAAAGACAGTGACTTGGACCAGAAAGTGTCTTTCCTTGAGAGAGAAGCCAAGAAGCAAGATGATGCCATACAGGCCTACAACAGGGACATTGAAGAGATCCTGAAGGACATTAGCAACCTGGAAGACATCAGGAAGACCTTGCCATCTGGCTGTTTCAACACCCCGTCCATTGAGAAACCCTGAGGGTGCGCTGGGGGTGGGGGGAATCGCCCTGGTGGAGCGGTGGTTCGGCCATGGAGTGCCTTAACACACATTACCTTCTCCAAATCCCCAACTCTTTGCTGCTCGCAGCCACTGTTTTCTTTCAAATCAGGATAAGTTGAAAGGTTTTTTTTTTTGTTTTGTTTTGTTTTGGTTTTTTTTTTTTGAGAAGCAAATTAAATATCCGTCTTTGGGCATCAAAGGGGTTTTTTTATATAGATGGTTTTCCTGAGCACTCCACCTTTGCCCCTTCCTCAGATACAGTTTCCCTTTGATTAGTGCAAGGATGAGAGATGCTCTGGACTCTTTATACTGTGGTTCAGAAATAACCATGTGAGCTGTATACAGCAAGGCAAAACTAACCCAACTCTCTCCCCTGTCTTCTCCCTTTGACTGTAAAATCCTCAGTCCTGGAGCTCTTTGTCCCTATGAAGGAAGGGGATGGCTACCAAAGTATTACTGTAATGGCCAGTATAGCTGCACTCAATTCAGATCCTTCTTCCCAACTTCTAACCCTGTGAATTTATCATTTTTTTCATCATTACCTAGTGGCCAATCCAACAGTGTTGGTAGCCTTTTGACAAAATAGCTGAAGCCTCTTTCTGAAATGCTTTCTGTGATGATGCACTGCTCTGAGAAAAAGGCAGCCTCTGATTGGAGCTCTTTGGGAAGATGGGATACTGGTGGAGTGGTGGCTCTTGCCAGCCCCACTCGTGTTCTCTGGAGAAGTTTTGGGTCCGGTCTGAAAGCTGCTACCTGCTGGGTAGTCCAGACTGCCAGAGCGTGGAAGCCACAAGCTGCATTCCCATCTGTTGCTACTGAATTTGCAGAGGATCTGGTTTTCTGGGCTCGGAATGCCTGACTGACAGAGGAGTTTGTTGAAGCAGGACAAGTCTTGCTGAAGAGGAGAACTGCCACCCAGAGAGCTCCGACAGCTGCAGTGGCCTCCCTGCTGGATGTCTTTGGGTGGGGAAGGAAGGGGGCACACGAGTGGAAATGGAAAGGTCTTTCTTTCTCCCCATCTTTTTCCCGAAGGAGGACAGTGGCATTTTTCTCTCTCCTGCCATTGCCCTGGCCTTTTGCCTGTTTGAAAGCTGGCAGGAAGAGCTGCAATTTCCCGCTGCCCTCCTTTCTTTTTGCCTCCAGATCTCCTCGTCACCGTAAAGCTACTGCAGCCCAGGGACCTCAGGCCAGGCTCAGGTGGCAGCTCTGCCTTTTGCACCACTCCCACCTCCTCCGCGCAGGCTCCCTCCCCAGGCAGTGCTCACTGGTGCTGGGTGGGAGTGGTGGGGAGCCCCTCGCTCCGAGACCAGAGCATCCTCTGCAGCTTCCTCCTTGCCTCCAGCCTGGCATCCCTCCCCCCTTTCCCTGAGATCCAGTATATATCTATCCTTAAACACTATGCAACTTTGTACGTTTGCGTAGCGGGGAAGAAATTATTATCTGACACACACTGGTGCTATTAATTATTTCAATTTTTTTTTTTTTTGTGTGTGAATGTGGGATTTTTTTTTCTGTTTTTTTTTTTAATCATGATTATAGTGTGAGGAAGTCTCTTGTGTGTGTGTGTATGTGTGTGTAAATATACTCAGCCATATTTCCAGAGTGGCACAGCCTGGCCTCCTCTGTGTGCTTTCCCCTGTTGCCATCGAGGCGTGTGCACCGTGTATCGCTTCTCTCCACATCATTCCCTGAAAACTCGGGGTTTCTCCCAGCTGGGCTTCCCTCCACCGTATCCCCAGCACCCATCCTTAACCACTTTGCCTGTTGGGTGGATGGTTTCCAGCCCTGCCTCCAAAGCCAGCCCTGCCCCATGGTGCCTGCAGCACCCTGTTCTGTGTCCCTTGTCCCCTGGGACGCTGTGCCAGGAGTGGGACAGGGGCTGTGGCTTTGCAGCTGGGCTGTGAGGAGCTGTAGCACTGTTGGGAGACCAGACCCAGCACTGAGGTGGTTGGAGAGCTGCATTTGGGGACATCTCGATACCACTGTGCAAGGCAGGAGGCTTGGTGCAGGGGGCGTTCCCAGCAAACTCGGCATTGCTCTTGTATCCCTTCCCTTGCTGATTGTGGGATTTCCCTCCTGCCTGGAAACAAGCCCTGGAGGAGAGCTCCCTGTGCCTGCACACACAGGGACGTTGGGTCGCTCTAGGAAGATGGCTGTGACCACGTCACCTCTGCCAAGGCTGTGAGAAGAGCAGATGCGAAGATCTGCGCGTGCCCTGGTTGACCTCAGGCCTAAGGTTTCCTGCTTTCTTCTCCTGGGTTTTTGGTTGTTTTTTTGTTTTTTTTTTCCTCTTAAGCCGTTTTTAACAGAATTTTATTTTTAAATAAAAAAAAAAATCTTTATAAGCGATCTCTTAATCAGTACTGCATTACAGCCATTATTCATTGTATAAGTCCAGTTATTTCTTTATGTAATGTGATGATGTGATAGCTGCTGGTGGAGTGCTGGGTGTCACAGATGACACGTGACATCCCTTCATCACCTTATTCCTGACTGTGGCCCCCTCAGTGTGTGCCTTCACTCCAGCTTTTTTTGCCTTAATCTGTGTGGTCTTGCTGTCTGGGGCGATGAACAAAATGCAACACTTGCAGTTTTTATGTATAAAACAGTATTTCTTATTTATAATAAAGTCTGAATATTTGTAACCGTTTATACCTGGGCATTCTTTTGAGTATTACTTCATTTTTGGTGGTGGGCTGTTGATGGGGATGTGTCTCAGTTGCAAGATTCACCTCTTGCTCCTTAGACAACCTGGTTTGGTAAGGGAAAAAGGGAGAAGAAACTCAGAAATCCATGTGGTGGGATACAGATGACAAGGATGATGGTTTTTCCTTGTGTCTGCTGCTCCACTGCCATGGCTGTGATTGATTTTTAGCTGCTGGTTTTCCAGGACTTAAAAACATACTGTGTTGTTGGTGCTGATACTGTTGGAGTGGCACTGTCGTCCTGGAAAGCCCTGAGGACCTGGGGGGAGTTTATTTACACTGTAAGGGTAAAATCCTTCTTACTAAACAGGTGGGAAAGGATAGGGCTCCTGGGAAAAGAAAACAAAAACCCCAAATAAAGAAGCTGAAATTACCGGGAACTGCCACATATCTGGATGCTCTGTGTTGTTCCCGGGTCCTGTCTCCCAGGGCCTGGGATAAATCTTATTCCTGAATTAAGTAAATTTTTAAGGACAGATTGCAGTGATCAGAAACTAGGCTGTTCTGCATTCACACTTGTCTTACAGCTCCAGCTGTATTTGTTATTTTTCTCAGCAGAGGAAAACACGCAGGTCTCATTAACTTGCATCAGAGCTAATCCCATCTCAGCTGGTAAATTCTTATTATTTTTGCATCTCAGTTTGTGTACTTTCAGCCTTTCATTCTTCAGTTGTCACTAATGAACTTGTTTTCTAAAATGCCTTTTTTTTTCTTGCCAATGTTTTTGTGGAGCGAATCCCAGCTGGTAAAATCTGGCTGAGGTTTCAGCTGGAGTGTGAGAGCAGAAAATTGGGTGGTGGGACGGTTCTGGCCTTGCCTGGGCTGTAGGTTGATGTGGAGCCTCTTACCATTTTGAGGCTAAAATGCTTAGTTTGGGAAGTGAGTCTGTGTCCTTTATTTTATCTTTGGGATTTTTATCTCCAGAAGTTTTTTGTGGGCATTGTGCAAATGTGTCTCGAAGGCGATGTTGAAGGAGGATGAGCCTGGTGTCCGTGTGGTTTTCAGAGGTAATGCCCAAGGACAGTGGAGGGTGATGAGGGAACAGTAACCTAAGTAGATACTCAGAAATCTGTTGCAGGGAGGAGCAGACCCAGCTCCAGGGGACCGATAATGGCTTCACAGATTGCCAAACTGTTTCACCAATGTTTTGAAGCCCAAGTAGAGATGCCCTCCTCAGATACTCTCTGCTCGGTGCAGCTTGTACCTGTGGTCAAGGTGAGTGAGGAGGCACCTCGCTGAGCAGTAAGCAAGCCACGCTCTGGTAGCCTTTATTCTCCTTCAGTTCCCTGTGTCTCTTCTCAATGCCCACGTTCAAGCTCCATCATCTCTCCTGTGCTGTCTGGAGAAGCAGGAGAGGCGGGCAGGGGGCAGTGGGGAGGGCTTGGACAGACCTGAGCTGGGTTCCCTCTCACTTCTGGGGAGGACAAGGTGGTGTTACAAGTTAAAAAGTGCTGGGAACAACTGCCTGGAGGAGATGTCTCTCTAGGGTGTTTGTGTGGGTCTGAGGAAGCAGAGGAGGTCATACGGCTGTCACGTCGAGCTGGCAGTGTTCTGTGCTCCCCATCTGCAGCCATGACATGTTGGACTGCATTCTGGTGAGTTATTTTTTCTAGTTGGCTGCTGGCCTGATGCCTTCAGTGTGCCCCCATCCTAGAAACATCAGGAATGCCGTGTAAAAGTTATCCCACGGAAGCTGGGCATGGGGACAGAGAGGGGAATGCAGTTGGATGGCAATGCCTTCTTCCGCCATCTCTGTCTCACCCCTCGCTGCTCTGGGCAGGGCTCAGGCAAGGCAAGGCGGGACACGACAGCACTTCCTTGCTGTGCTGCTGCTGGTGCCCTGCCCTGCCTCGCTTGCTCTCACCGCCTGCCTCTGCCCATCCCGGTGGAGCTGCTGCCCGTGTTAGCGTAGAAACACATAACCACTGGATGATTCCATGCAGGTGCTTTTATTGAAGAGCTCTGGGAGTCGGGGTACAGACAAACCCAAATCTGACTCCAACATGGGTTCGAGTTGGATACATTTTTATACTCTTCCTTTACATAACTGTTGTATAATTATATGTTAATCATTGAATTGATATTGTTTTATTGTTATACATTGTTTTCACCCACGCATGAGTTTTCAGTCCCTTTTCCATATATTGATTTTATCTACTGTTTAGGTGGGTACACACAGGTGGGTGCACATGATTCTATTAAGACAATGCATAATTATTCCCGTTCCCCAGACCTAGTACACATAGGTAGGTACATGTAATCACTCCCATTCCCCAGACCTAGTACACATAAGGAGGTACAGAGGATTCTACTAAGATAATGTATAATTACTCCCGTTCCCTAGGCCTACTTTAGTTACCACGATTTTAGAAACATTTTAACCCTGTGTTATCACCCGAGTGATCTCCTCGGCTCCAGGTGGCTCTGGCTGCTGTGAGGACGTTTTCCCCGGGCACCCAGCTGTCAGTGGAGAGGCTGAAGTCCAGTCTCCATCGCTGCTCTGGTGTTTGGTGATGCCAGCACATCATGATGGCTGATTTTCCACTGTGAGGAAATCCCAGAGGATTTCCTCCTGGAGGACGTGGCAGATCAGATGGTCCCTTGCAGAAGGAGGCTTGGGGATGTGATGGTTGACCTGGGCTGCAAGAACTCACAGCGTCGTGGTGTTCATCTGGCACAAGTCACCAAAAAGGGTTTTCTCCCTTGGTTACATTAATAAAACCATCACTTCAGAGTTTTTACACATCCATCACTTTTCACCAGCAACCATCAGCAAATTTTAGATTATTATGTTGTTTCAGACTGGTTTTGGAGTGGTTAATTCTGCCACATTTCAAGGTTAATTCCCACATCCTCAAGGACTGATGAACTTGTGAGCCATGGTGGTCGGCCTGCAGTAGCAGCTTTTTTGGCTCTGTCATGAATGAACATAAAACATCTTCAGAAGGACTTTTCTTGTGTTGCAGATTGAAAGGGAGAGGTTCTCCAGTGAAAAATAACTGTTTCATTGCAGTGTCTGGGGAGCACAGCTGTTCTTTATGCCTCCCTTTGCTTACACTTTTGCTTACTCTGAAAGGTAAAACATCTCTGTTAACCATGTTGGTGTGAGATCTTTTCTAAGGGTGCTGCCATAGCAGTGGGTTGCAGTGGGACATTTGCTCTGTGGAGGGTGGTGGGCAGCTGCTCGTTCCAGATCGGGTGTGTTTGGAAAATCAGGGCCCCAGGAAATACACTTTAGGGAGCCTCAGGGCATGGGGTTTTCAGAGGTCATCTGGAAGCACAGTGGCAGATGACAAGGTGAGAGTAACCTGAGTCAATAAGCAGAGATGACTGAGGAGCGAGCTGTCAGGGCCTTGTTTGCACAAGTGGAGCGAGAGGTGGGGTGGCAACAGTGAGATAAAAGGGATAACGTGGAGGAGACAGATAAGGGAAAAGCTTCCTGATGGGGAGGGCTGGTTTTCCAAGAGAGAAGTCGGCCAAGGACGTGGTCTGGGTGAGGTCGAAGGGAGCTCCATGTGTGTATCCACATGCTGCTGGATGTGAGCTTCCTGAGCAGAGGGATCTCAGCAGGGAGGAAGGACATAGCAGAGGTGTTTTGGGCAAGCGATGTACTTAAGAGCAGAAAGAATTGCTGAATTGGTAGGAACCCCATAAATAATTTTATCCCACTTAAAAAAAACAGTAATGAAAACCAGATAAAACAACCTAGAGTGCCAAAACCCACCACACCACTGTTGCCTTCAGGAAGCTGTGTTCTTTTGTTGTGAGCTGTATTAATGTGCAGCAAGTGAAATGGAAAGGAAACCTCCTGTTTTATAGAGGCGAGTTGACTCAATCAGCAGCGGCAGGTATGGTTGGCAAAGGGAGGTGCAGAGATGTGGTGAGTTTGGGCTGGCTGTGCCCATGAGATCACCAGGAAAGAGGAAAGCCCTGTGAGTCAGCTCCAGGTGTCTGGAGTGTCTGGAGGCTGTTGGGCAGCTTAAGAGGCTCAGACGAGGAGCTCAGTGTTAATCACCCCGGTCTGTCAGGCCTGAAGGGAGCAGCGTCTCATGCCTTGGGTTGAGTTTGAATCCCTAATGCAGAAGGGGACCTAAAAGGCAACTCGTGTCTTTGGGGACGGACTCATTAGGCCTTTTCAGTCTATTTTAAGGTGCTCCTGGACCACTCACAGTCACTTGTGACAGTAGGAGCCCCATGGCATTAGGCAGGGGAGCTGCTGTGATGCAGCATGAGGGCCCATCCTTCACTGTGCCCCTCTGGTGGGCTGCTTTGGCAGGGCAGGTGGATATGCTGGAATCCTGCTTGTCCTGACGTGTGCAGGATGTGGAGAACCCCTGCTTCCAGATTTCTCTATTCCCATGTGGAGGTGGTCATGTCCTCCTGCAAGGCAAAGGCAAGGAGCAAGATGGAATTGGCCTTCACGCCTTGTGTGGTTTGTCAGCTACCCTCGAGAACAAAGTGCTAATGGGCCTGGGGCTGTGGAGCCTGGCATCTTCCTGGCTCTGTCAGCAGCCTCAGACAAGCGTTTTTCCCCTCTCTGTCTCCACTCCTCATCCTTCTTCTAGCACAAAAATGATGTAGTAGGTGAGGCCAAGGACCCATCTAACCTCATTTTCCATCTCAGGAGAAAAAGCAGACAAATATGTGTGATGATTCCCACCTCCACCTCATTTCTAGGTCTGAGGATTTCCTGAACGTGATGCTGATCTGGTAAATCGATCTGCTTTCTGGCATTTATCCAAGCTGACCTCGGGTCTCTGTGCATCCCCAGTCCTGCCGGGCACCTGGAGTGAGCCCTGCTCTTGCAGGTTGGCTGGCTGGACCTGGCTGGCGAGCAGACAGCCCCCATCCACCCTCCCCAGGCTTCCTGTGAGCTCATCCTGTTTCATTTTGTTCCCTGCAAGCCTCCGGCGTGCCCGGACAGCCCGGCTCTCCCCAGCCAGCACCGCTGCCCTGCCCGTGGAGGCAGCGGCGGCCGGGGGGATGGAGCTGGGCGAGGGGAACGGGCAGGAGGGGTGCCTGCAGGAGCTGCAGCTGTATTTTATTTCCCCGGGACGGTGCCTGCAGGAGGTTCTGGGGGTGCTGTGCCCCGTCAGTGCGTCTCTCCCGGTGGGGCAGGCGCCCGTCTGCGCTCCCTGGGCTGGGCTCTCGCCGTGAGTCAGCCCACGGCACACGTGCTCTTCCTGTTGGGAGTGACTCAGGTGGAGCAGCCGATAAAAAACGCACCAAAAAAAGGGCACCGGGCAGGCGGTGTGAAGCCCCGCCGGAACGGGCGCCCGGTGCTCCCCGGCACGAGAAATGGCCGGGCGCTGCTGGCTCCTGCCCCTCGCCTGGGTGGCCGCGTCCCTCCTGCCCGCAGCCCTGGGCACACGCAGCGGAGAAGGTGAGGATTCGGGAAGGGCGGCTGTTCCTGCTCGGGTACTGCCGGCACTTGGGCTCGCAGCTCTCTCTCCGCGCTGGAGAGTGCCGGGAGCGGGCTTGGGGGTGTGCGGCATCCTGCTGGGGCACTCTTCCCCTCCTGCCGTCGGGATTGATACTCCATCTGTAGATGCTTCTTAATTTTCCTCCGAGGTAAAATATCCCATGAGCAGTTGGTCTTCTGGCATCCCCTTTCAATAAGTTATTTATGCACAGTTACCTTATTGCTGTCGGTATAGAACTTTGCTCCCATGGTGGGACGGGGGTGTGAGCACGAGTGTGGCCCAGGCAGTGGCTGCTCTGCCCATCACTGCTGGAACCAAAACCTTCCCCGAGCCCGAAGAAGAGCTGGAAGCATCCAGGATCCAGTTTGCTGTAATAACGTGGTGGTGTGTTTGGATTTTGTGCAAGTCTGAGGGGCTCACAAGGTGCCACAGCTCTGCCGCATCCCGTGGGAAACAGGAGTCTCCTGTGGTCCACAGGCTGATGGTGAGCTTCAAAAATCCAGCAGATCCTCTTGCACGTGCAAATCTCACATAGTGGAGACGGTCATGGAGGGACATTTAAACGTGTTCAGCCCAGTGGTAATTCAGCTATCAGAATTTCGGTTTCATTGGCCTATAGTCTGGAGGTGGGTATGTCTGGCCAAAATCAGGTTTTCGCATGTATTTTGTGAATACTGAGTGATTTAATTGTTTTTTGGTCTCCAGTACTGATGTTCTGAAATAAGCTTGCTGGGCTTGAAGTTGAATTTTATCAGTTTTAGGTGTGGTGCAATGGGAAATAAGCACTCAATAAGTGTTTTGGTTTAGGTTTTTTTCAAAAGTAAAAAAAAAAGGCCTGCTTTGCTTTACATGCTACTTGGGTTAATGTTACATCAGCCTTAACTGCATGCAAGTTTTAAAATACTGGTACAGATTCTTCCCCTGTTCCTTCCTGGCAGTGTGTGGGAAACTGCTGTTTTCCCAGGGACTCTCAAACCCGTTTCTGTGTGTGTGAAACTGATGGTCCATACCAGCCATGTTTTTGTGCTGCAGCAGACTCTGAGTGGGTTCGGTGGTGTAACTCAGTCTGCTGATGGAGCCCAGAAGCCCCAGGCAGGTCTTCCTGCGATGAGGAAGCTGTGAAGTCGGGCAATGGGGACACCCAGCCTGGGGGCAGCAAACAGGGCAGCCTCGTGGGTCACTGTCCCAAGAGCACGGAGCAGGGAATGGCTTGTGTTGGCATCGCATGCAAAGCTCTGCTGTTCTCCTGATGGAAGGAGGGATCTTTGCAGGTTGGCTCACGTGTACAGGGCTGTCGGGTCCTGACAGACCCAGGGCCCCCCTCGTGGACTGGTTTTGTGAATTTAAGGAGACAGTTTAAGAGGCCCAAAGCTGCCTGTCTCCTCCAAGCCCTTCTGATGTGAGGATTCGCCTCAGCACAGCCATCCAGCATTTTTCCTGCTTTATTCTGCGGGTGGGAGCTGGGGGAATGATATCCCATATGCTGGATGCGTGCCATGGATCTCCTGCGTCCTGACACAGTGCTGAAGAAGCCCAGCTGCAAAGCTTCTCAGTGGAACCTGCTCTTTTCCATAGATGACCTCAGAGCAGAGCCTCAGGGCACCCAGACACAGAAGTGATCCCATCCTCAGTTGGTCCTCATCCTCCATCTCATTATCAATTCCAGTGCCTTGCTCTTGGTGAGGATTAGCCTACCTGAGCTCCTGGGTTTCTGGGAGATGACCAGGAACAGAACACACCGGTGCGGTGGTGGCACTAACCTGCCACAGCATCTTAAATGGCTTTGAATCATCGAGGCAGGAATTTGTTCCAGGGCTGGAGAGCTGGTTCCTAACATGCTGCAGCAGTAGAGCAACACCCGGAGAAAGGTTTTCCTTCCCTCGGGGAATGGTGCTGATGCCTGTAATTTAGCAACCCAGTAAATCCTCTGGACTGTGTAGACATAGGGTGATGCGTGGCTGGAGTTCAACTCAAAAGATCCTCATGAGTCCCTTCCAACTCGAAATCTAGCCGGAGTGTAGAGGGATGAGGAGTGGGATCAACCCAAGTGAGATCTTTCTGCTGTGACGGTGAGCATAAATATTTGAAGAAAGTCTCACACTGCTGCTCTCTGTGGGTGCTTTGTGTTGTCCATGCCCTCTGGTCACTGGTGATGCTCTCTGAGGCTGGAGTTGCTTTCCCACACCCTAGAGGCAGGAATTCTGTGCCCACAGGTCCCCTCCCGGCAGGCTGGGGTGGCAGAAGATCTCCTGAGCTTGGTCTCAGTCCCCTGGCAGCCAGGCTGCGAGGGAAGAGCCATGTTTGACGAAGTTGGAAAAATCTCTCTCCCTGTTTGCTGGCGCATGAGGTCATCTCTCCTCTTGGCAGAGGCCCTGCTGAGTGCCTCCCTCTGGAATGCGGGTGCCGATGGGTGTGTGGGAGGGCGGCGCCCAGGTGCGAGCGCTGAGAGCGGGAGGCTTTGCCCGGTCCCGGGAATCACCGATGATGCAGAGGACAGGGACGTTGTACCCTGGGGCTGAGCTGTGCCAGGGGAGAGCGGGGAAGGAGGAGGCTCGGTGTGTGCAAGCACAAGGCACTCTCTGCATCCATGCAGCAGGTTTCTGCCCGTTTTTGGACTCCCTCCACCTCCTGTGCTCCCAGGGGTGACCTGAGCAGGGGTTGGGTAGCTGGGGATGGCCTTTCCTGTCCCAAGACGGCCAACAGTGAGTGGAGCTCCTCAGAGGGAGGGCGAGGCTCCCATGGCAGCATCAGGGTGGTTTGGAGCAGTTCCTCAGCAGGCTCTGTGCCCCTGAGCACCTGGCTTCTTCCCTTGGGACGTTTCTACTGCCTGTCTTTGCCAGCCATTCTCTCAGCTGTGCCTGCTCTCCTCAGTGATCCTGAGGAGCATGTCTGGAGTAAAGGTCCTGGGGATTGAATGTTCCCATACTGGCCACTGAGGGATTGCCAAGTAGGTGAGAGGTGGCTTCGAGAGAGCAGCTGGACACGGCAGTGGAGTGCTGGAGCGGGCACATCTGGTGAGATGCCCGAGTCTGATGGCCAGGGGGATCATCTGTCCTGGCTGCAGAGGAATGCAGACTCTCATGCCTGTTCTTCTTGCCGTCCTCGTGCAGCAATGTGGGCAGCTGCAGCTTTTCTTCACGCTGAGGGAGGGTGGGGTGAGGTGACCTGTCCAATCCCGCCCAAGCCTTTTTTGTTAATCTCCCTCTTGGCTGGCACGCTTCCGCCAAACTCCTTGGATCACAGACTGCTCCTCACCGCCCTGCACTGCAGACCTGGGTGGGGAGACCTGGTGGAGGTTGGTTGAGCTTTTCCCACTCAACTCACTCCTGGTCAGAGGCTGGGTGAAACAAAGGATAACCTCAGGAATCCTTCCCTTTTCCCCAAAGTCTCCAGCAAGGTAACCCATGCTTTTCTCAGAACAAGACTGGGTTTTTAAAACCATCTCTGCTTATTCAGTGTCCTGGTTGTGTTGCAAGTCCCGGGAAAGGATGGAGCACAGCCCTGGCCGTGCTGTTGTGTGGATTGCAGCTGCTTGGCTTGGGTTTGTTCACCCTGAGCAGTGAAATGGGGCATTCCTCCCCAGCGTGGGGATGCAGAGCACGGTGTGGGCACTGGTGGCACTGGGGTGGCTGCTGGACACAGACATGGGGACAAAGGCAGAGGTGTGGGGGAGTGGCTCGCTGTTAGCAGAGCGGGAAGGGGAGGTTTGCACCACCTGCACTTGTTCCCTGCCCCTCAGGGTGGGATTGTTGCCGATTCTTTCATCTCCAGGTGTAATCTGAGACATCTCTCCGCTCTCCTCTCCCCAGTCTGCGACTGCAATGGGATGTCCAGGCAGTGCATCTTTGACTGGCAGCTCCTGAGGGAGACGGGGAACGGGTACCGCTGCCTCGGCTGCCTGGGCAACACGGAGGGAGCCCGCTGTGAGCGCTGCAAGGACGGCTTCTTCCGACGGCGGGGGGAGCGGTGCTGCCTGCCCTGCCTCTGCCACGCCTGGGGTACGTGCACAGCTGCTGGGTGGGGTCAGGGGGGCTTAAGGCACCTGCTGAGCACCGGAGCAGGTCAGGCTCTGGCTCTCTACGTGCCAGACCACAGGTTTCAAGACCCACTTGCCCTCTGAAATAATCACAAACTCACAGAATGGTTTGGGTTGGAAGGTGCCCGTCCCAACCTCTCCCTCCTGTCTTCCTGCAGGTTCCCTCAGCCCGCAGTGTGACAGCGATGGCCAGTGCAGCTGCAAACCTGGGGTGATGGGGGACAAGTGTGACCAGTGCCAGCCAGGCTTCGAGTCCCTGTCCGAGGCTGGGTGCAGGAGGAGCGGGCAGTGAGTGTTGGCCACCATCGGTGGCATGGGGCCAGCGGGAGGGCCAGCCTCCAGAGTTCTCCTGGGGCCTGTGCTGCCTGAAAACACCCCCTGCAAAGGCAGGCTTGGTTTTGTGGCAGCTCACGGACAACCTTAAGCCAACCATGCTAGGAGACAGTGGGCCTGAGTGAGGCTGGGCCTCCATGCCAACCTGCAGGGCTTGGTGTCCTGCAACACCATCAAAATCTGAACTTAGCCCCTCTCTGAGGTGATGGTTTTATTACCCAGATAATGCCCAACAGGCAACAGCCGTGTAAAACAAAACCTGCCCAGCGCAGGGCTCGTGTCGGCGCCACTCACGAGGAGATGTGCATGCAAAAATCAACCCCTTCCTTTGCATGAAGCCCTGTTTAAACATCTTTAGAAACGTTTCTGATCTGACTTCCTCAGCTGTGTCTTCTTCTTCCTCACCTCACCCCGCCATTGCTCCTTTGGAGTTGCTGGCAGGCAAAGGGTGTTGACGAGAGAGGGCTGCCTGCTCCCTGGGTGCTGCTGCTTGGTGGAGCTCAGCCAAGGTCTATTAAACTCAGCCAGGGTTTATTAAGCTCAGCAGAGCTTCACTTTGCTCTTGTAGGCGGGTCTGATGCTCTGGGGTGCCCTGGAGCAGTACCAATGGGCACTGGCTCAACCTGGCACCCACAGTGCTGCAGGTTCCATAAAGAGGTGGCTCTGCTGCTTATTTCCCCACTTCTTGCATGGGAATGGGAGCTGGGAGGGTTCTCCACTGTCTTGTGTAGTAGCAGGAAGCACCGGGCTCCCAGGCCAAGCTGGAAGCTCAGGTAGAGGTTCCCGCTGTCCCTTTGCAGGAGCCTGCAGTGCGAGTGTGACCCGGCGGGCAGCACGGGACACTGTCACTCCGGCCACTGCGTCTGCAAGGAGAGCACCACTGGGGAGCAGTGCCAGAGGTGGGTGGCAGGAGGATGTGCTGGACGCTGCCTGGCACAAGCCTCCTTCTCTCTGCAGTAGCCCCCCTGGCAGTTCACCAAGTCTTGGAATGGTCTGGGTTGGAAAGGATGTTAGAGCTCATCTCCTTCCAACCCCTGCCGTGACCCCTGTCATGCAACCTTCCATTACCCCGGCTTGCTCCAAGCCCCATCCAGCCTGGCCTTGGACGCTTCCAGGGATGGGGCAACCACAGCTTCTCTGGGCACCCTGTGCCAGTCCCTCAGCACCCTCACAGGACAGTTTCTTCCCAGTATCCAATCTAGCCCTGCCCTCTGTCAAGTTGAAGCCGTTGCACACACCCACCTCACCATCCCAGCCTGGCGATGACCTTGAACCCTGCCAGTGGCTGTATTGCACCAGAGGGACGGTTGTGCAGGGCAGTAAAAGGAGAAAACGACTTGAACATTGTCACCTTCTTGCATTTTCCCAGGTGCAAGCGACACTTCTATAACCTGGACGCCAGAAACCCTGCAGGATGCTCCCCCTGCTTCTGCTACGGGCACTCGGTCACGTGTATCAGTGCGGACAACCACAGTGCCCACAACATCACCTCCACCTTCCAGCAAGGTGAAGCCCAAGCAGGACATCCCTCTGGCTCCTGGGCGTGTTTGCCATCCCTTCTCTTGAATGGAGTTCACAGCCCTGCTGGAAGGCAGCCCTGGGCTGCACTTGCTCCTTGGGTGCTCATCCAACCTGCCCATGGCTGCTTTGATGGGATGGCTCGGTCGTAGGCAGAAGGAGGGTCCGAGGGTTGTGGGGAGCATAGGGTTCCTTCATTATGTCTTTCCTGCCACTTGGAAGGAGGGCTTTGCACCCAGCCTGGCTGATTTATGGATGTGTGGGCACAGGGGTACCTGTGCTGCCCCCTCAGAGGTCAGGGGTAGGAAGCTGGAGAGTTTTGATAAGACACAGCTCAGGAGAGTTGCTGGAATCCTAGAAACACCTTCCCTGTCCATGCTGACTGCTCCTCGTTGGTGCTCCAGGTACTGAGGGCTGGCGAGGTGTCCATGAAAGTGGCTCCCCAGCCCAGCTCCAGTGGTCCCCACGCCACCAGGATGCCTTCATAGCGGCAAGGAGATCGGAGCCGATATACTTTGTGGCGCCTGGTAGGTGTGGGATTGGTGGTGGGCAGAGTGAGCCCTTTGCTTGGTCTGATCCCGTGAACTGAGCCTTTAGGAGGAAGATTTTAAGCCTTTGATTTTCCCTTTTGCAGCAAAATTCCTTGGGAACCAGCAGCTGAGCTATGGCCAGATGCTCTCCTTCGATTACCGCCTGGACCGAGGGGGACAGCAGCCATCTCCACATGACGTGGTCCTGGAAGGACATGGCCTGAGAGTCACTGCCCCCTTCTTGCCCCAGGGGAAGGTCCTGCCCTGTGGCATCAGCCAGACCTACACGTTCAGGTAAAGTGGGAAGCTGAGGTGTTTGGGGCAGGGGGAGCAAGAGTGGGTGTGGCTTCAAGGAGCTCCCGGTTCAGCGGTGATCCCTTGGAGGTGGCAAATGGCTGCCTGGTTTGGGCTGGATGCATCTCAGGTGCTTCTGTCCTGGATGAGGAGGTTACTTTGTGAGAGGGGCAGCAGAAAATGTGGCTTGAGGCTGGGTTGGCTCCTCGGCTCTAGATCACTCGCACGCATGGAGGTCGTTGCCCAAAGCCTTGAGCTCCCAGGAGGAAGATGGGCGAGGGCTGCTGCGTTTTTTGGGGGAGGCATCTCATTTTTTTGGAAACCAGTTCCACTTCTCCCCTCTCCCACGGCAGGCTGGACGAGCACCCGAGCAGCAAGTGGAGCCCACGACTGAATCACTTTGAGTTTCGCAGGCTGCTGGGAAACCTGACAGCTCTGCGGATCCGAGCCACCTTCGGAGAGTACAGTAAGTGCAGAGAGAGCTTGCAAGCACAAGGTTGGCTTCTCCTCCTTGTTGGAGACAACAAGACTCTGGATGGATACACCTTTGCTAAAATATATTAAAAGATAAAAATAATAATAAGTGCTCCAATGGGGTGAAATTAAATAGCAAAGAGATTGAGCAGGATGGCAACTGGTTTGGCTGCTCCATTTGCCCACGAGCATCGCAATAGAACGTGCTGCCTGTGCAGGTCCTGGCTGTGGGGGTCGTGCAGGTGGAGCTGCCGTCCCCCGGGGGTGACAGGCTGTACTTCCCTGCAGGCACCGGCTACATCGACAACGTCACCCTGGGGTCGGCACGGCCCGGCCCCGGCGTCCCCGCGCCGTGGGTGGAGCGCTGCCAGTGCCCGGCGGCGTACCGGGGCCAGTTCTGCGAGAGCTGTGCCCCTGGCTACCGCAGAGACGCCCCCGGGCAGGGGCCCTTCAGCATCTGCGTGCCCTGCAATTGCCAGGGGGGAGGAAATTGTGACCCCGACACCGGTAAGAGAAGCCACCACCACGCTGTGCTTGTAGGCTGTATGGGAATGTGTCCTGGGAACAGAGCTGTGGGGAGTCGAGACTGATGACTTCACAGCAATTTCTTCAGGGGAGGCATCATTAGATATTGTAAGGGGCTGCCCAGGGAGGTGGTGGAGTCATCGTCCCTGGAGGTGCCCAGGGAAGGGCTGTACGTGACACTCAGTGCTCTGGGCTGGTGACAAGGTGGGGATCTGCCACAGGTTGGACTCAATGATCTTGGAGGGCTCTTCCAACCTTAATGATTCTGTGACTCTGTCTGTGATCATGATTCTGTGACTTGAGTGGGGACCATCCCAGACAAACCTCCCCAGAGCCTAGAAGCACAGCAGTCAGATGCATTTGGATCAAATTGGATTTAGATGATGCACGTTGGAGAGAGAGAAAACATCTCCTGCTGCCCAGACAGCAATATTTCTTCACTTCTGACTTTTTATTTGAAAGTTAAGCGTGGCAGTGCCTCAGGTTGGACAGAGCTCGAGCAACCTGGTTTAGTTGAAGAAGTCCTTGCCTGTTGCATGGGAGTTGGACTAGATGACCTTTAGAGGTCCTTCCAACGCTAACCATTTCAAGATTTTATGTGCTGCATGGTATGGGCATGGTGGAGATCTGAGGAGATCTCGTGGAGGTTGCTGGACCATGGATGCTTGTGTTGCTGTGTCTGGAGTGGTGGAGAATGTCCCACCAGGAATGTGAGTAAGCTGCCCTAAGCCCTTCCCTTGCTCCCCCAGGTGAATGCTACTCGGGAGATGAAAACGTGGGCAACGGTGTCAGCTGCCCCTTCGGCTCCTACCGAGACCCCCGGCAGCCGCACGGCTGCAGGACCTGCCCCTGCGGGCTCGGCCAGGGCTGCTCCGTGGGGCCAGGTGGCGAGGAGGTCATCTGTGACCACTGCCCTCCTGGAGCTGCTGGTAATGCCCTTCTCCTTGCTTCTGCTCTGCCTTTTTCTGCAGGGCTGCTTGGAGCTGGGCGGATCCACACCGTCCTCTCAGCCCAGCTTGCCTACGACACTGCCACTCCTGCCTGTGGTGGGGTTTTTGAGCCCCGAGGGCTGGGTAAACACACCTTGTCCTGCTCTGGGAAAGGTTCTCATCTAAATGTAGCATGGACGGAGAAAGGATGGGTTGGGAGAGGGAGGGGAACAAAAAATAAGGAAAAAACCAACTAGGAAGCGACTTGTACAAGGTCATTTGTGGCACCCAGCTTTCGAGAGCACGTGTGGGGCATCGAGTGTTGGCTGTGGTGGCGATGACAGCGGAGCAGCTGTTGTGCCAGCCCTGATGGGGCTGAACGCCCCCATTTCTCTGGGGCACAAGCGGCGAGTCAGCCCCTGCCCTCCGGGAACAAGCGTTAACTTGTGCTCGTCTCTCCTTTCCCAGGTGCCAACTGTGAGTACTGTGCCGACGGTTATTTTGGAGATCCAGCAGCTTCCCAGCCCTGCCAGCTGTGCCAGTGCAATGGCAACGTGGAGCCCAACGCCGTGGGCAACTGCGACCGCCAGACTGGCGAGTGCCTCAAGTGCATCTACAACACCGCCGGCTTCTACTGCGACCGCTGCAAGGATGGCTTCTTTGGGAACCCCCTGGCCCCCGACCCTGCTGACAAGTGCAGAGGTGAGACCCAGGCACTGTCTGAGCTGGGGATGAGTGAGAAACTCCATGACCGACTATGGAGTGGTTTGATGGGAAGGAGGATGCTGGAAAGTGGGGATGGTGAGCAGGAACCAAAGCACAGGGCTAAATGGTGGGAGGAAAGCAGGGAGGGATGTGCTGAGGCGTGAGGTGGGGCCAGGCCCTCCTGAACCTGTGTCGCCCCGACCTGCAGCCTGTGCCTGCGACTCAGTTGGTGCCGAGCCCCTGAAGTGCAGGAGTGACGGGAGCTGCATCTGCAAACCTGGCTTTGAGGGCCCCCGCTGTGAAGAGAAGGAGTGCCCAGCTTGCTATGGCCAGGTGAAAGTGCAGGTGAGCATCCGTGCCAGCCCCAGGGCCACTGAGCAGCAAGGAGTGCAGTGATTTGCTCGCCCTCAGTGTCTCTTCCTGTGCTCCATGAGCCTCTTCTCCTGGTACGAGTGAAATGTGAATTCAAACCTTGGCTTTGTACCTGATTCAACTGATCCTTTGTGCCCCACCCTAAAATGAGCCTTCACATTGGTCTCTATCCTCAGGCCTGGCTGTGGCCCTGGTTCCCACCCTAGTCTCTCCTCCGTGGGTTTGGTGTCCCGCTGGCTGATGTCCTGCTCTGTGGTTGCAGGTGGAGCTGTACCTGCAGCAGCTGGCGGAGCTGGAGCTGCTCTTCTCAGAGGTGAGAGCTGGCGGTGGGACCGAGAGCCAGGAGCTGGAGGGGAGGATGCTGGTGGCCGAGGAGATGCTGCGGACCATGCTCAGGGAAGCCGTGAGCCTGCAAGGTACCACCTGCCCACCGCCCCAGGATGGGGCCATCTGGGCTGTCTCAGGAAGGGTTTTGCTGCCTGGGCCTTTTTGCTCAGCAATGAGTTTCTCTTCAGCCTTTCTTTTTCCCTCTCACAAGCCTCCGACAGGTCTCTGGAAGGCCGTGTGGCCAGGGTGAAGGGGCAAGGGTCCAGCTCCCAGAGCCGCCTGGACGAGATCAAGGCAACAGTGCAGAGACTGAGGTCTCTGGGGAGCCAGTATGAGAAGCAGGTGCAGGAGACCCGTCAGCTGCTGGAGAGAGCCAGGCTGGACCTGGATCGCAGCGGAGCCGCTCTCCGTCGGGTGGTAAGAACATCCTCGTGTGACACGCTCCTAGTCCAGCTCAAGGCTGGAAAAAAAATTCAACAGAGAAAGCAAGGATTTAAAGAATTACAGGTGTTGTTTTGTGAATGTAGATGTTCTGGTGGTCCTTTCTTTGGGGTCGGAACCTTGAGAGGAGCTGGCAGGGGTCTTTGGGGGCGGTGAAGGTTTAACGTGCTGTAGCTGCCTCTTTCACTGCCAAATTGGATGGAGAGCAGGGAAGAGCACTCACACCTCTCTTCCTTCCTCCCTCCTCAGACCATTCCTGTTTCAAGCTTTCCCGGGAGCTCGAATCAGTTCTTGCTGCTGGCCCAGGAGGCTCTGAGACTGGCCAGCAGGTGAGTTGCTCCCACTGTTAGCCGAGAGAGAGGGGAGGGGGACTGAGATCCTGCTAGGTGCCCAGAAGGTGCTTTTTGGAGGGTCCTTGCCTAGGTTCTGGTTGACATCTGCCACAGCCTCTGTGCCAGCCCTGGAGCAGGGGAAGATGCAGTTGCTGGGCTGTCTTTGCTGCCCTATAGAGTTGTCCTCAGCTGTCCTCAGAGGTTGGAATTGGATGTGATTTTGAAGCATCTTTGGGATCAGAGTTTGGCCCTTGGATGTCCAGTTGGAACATGGAGTTTCCCAGTGCTCCTCTATCCTTGGGAGATGCAGGAGGAACAAGCCAAATATGGCTCCCCTTTGCTGTGTTTCCCAAGGGGGTGCGATCCAGCATCAGTGAACGCAACAGTACAGGAAGCTGGTGGAGAAAACCTGGGTGGGAACCCTTTCTGAGCAGCCCCCTCTGTTCTCTGCAGCCACACGCAAGCAGCCAATGCCATCGACCAAGCCGCGAAGGCGGCGCGGGAGGACGCGCAGCAGGCGCTGGAGCTGCTGCGGGCGGCCGCTGCTGGAGGCGCCGCCTCGGGCTCCCTGCCAGGGCTGCTCGGGAGGTGAGCCTGGGCTGAGTGTTGCATGTGGACGTGGGAGGGAGGAAGGGGATGGCCAAGGATCCGGGCCCCCTTCCCCGCCTCCCCATCCGAGCTGCAGAAATGTGCAGTTAGAGGCAGGGAATTCACCGGCGCGTCTGAGGGGTGGAGATGGAGGGTTGGCAGCTCTGTGGAGCATTTGCTTCCCACCTCGCAGCCCTCAATGCTCCTGGGGTCCCGCCTGCAGCTGGGGGAAGGGGTTTAACACCACATATGTGAACAGGCTTCTGGGGATGATTTCCACGTGTGGCTGGAAATCTGGTCTGGGTTTAGCCCGAGGGTGAATTTAAGCCCACGGTGGCTCTTTTGGTCAGACTTGGCCTCTCCAGAGCCCACCACGATGGCACTGGGACTTTGCACACCACGGGTGGGATGTGAGCAACAGCCTTGAGGGAAGTTAAGAAGTTGAAGAGGGATGTGCAGGAGAAAACATACAGTGGTAGGGCAGGGATTAGCCAGGGCCACCGTGGAGTCTGCGAGGGTTTAGCTCTGTGAAACAGCCTTTGGTTTTGGAGAGGGAGTAGGGAGCCAGCAGATGCCCTGCTCATTGGAGGGACTGGGATGCTGGGAATGTTTGCAATTGGCTTTTTCTGTGTGATGAATTTGCATGGGGCCTTGGAGAACGTGAACGAGTCAATGTAGATGGTGGTATTAATGCTGGGGTGGGAGGCTGGCAGCTTGGCTGGTACCAGGTTTTCCAACCTCACATCTGTACAGATATGAGGAGCTCAAGTCACTGGCTGGAGGCCTGAAGGCTGATGCTGATGGAATGGCCTCTGAGGCAGACACGGCTTATCAGGGCAGCCTGATGCTCCTCAGCTCCCTGTCCCGCCTGACAGAGACGGACATCGGGTCCTTTAAGGTGAGGGCTTTGTGCCTGTCAGACCAGGAGATACCCTTCTGCTCTTCCTGATGCCCTTCCTGCTATCCTACCACCAGCTCAGCCCTTCCCAGGCCTCCATCCCTGCTGGAGAGCCACTAGACAGGCATCTTCCTACTCTTTTTCCCCTTTTGCCCATGGTTCCTGGTGGGCGCTGGGGAGATGCTGGGCACCTGACTGTGTCTCTGTTTCAGGAGGAAGCCTCGAGGCTGAAGCAGGATTCAAGTGCCCTGCTGGTCCTGGTGGACACCTCCCTGGCCCAGTACCGGGGGCTGCAGAGCCGCATGGGGCACTGGGAGGAGGAAGCCAAGCAGCTGCTACGAGGGCAAGAGGGCGAGAGAGCGGTAAGAGGTTGGCTGGCTCGGGGTCATCCCCAGTGAGAGCTGCAGCCTTGAGGGGATGCCTGTGGCCCCACCACTGTCCTTGCCCGGCTGTCAAAGGCAGCTCTGCCTGCCTGGTACAGGACTGGACCCTTCCTTGGGGCTGGTCTTCAGACCTCAGTGTGTGCAGGGAGCTGCTGGTGCGGGGTCTCACCTGCACGTCTCCTCCATGTGAGGCAGGTTGAAGACTTGCTCCTGCAAAGATTAGAGCTGAGATGACTCGGGGTGGCTGGAGCTGGTTGAGGAGCACCGGCACAAGCTTCTAATGGCAGATCAGGCTGTGGGAGTCTTGATTAAGGGGCAAGAGGAAGCATTTGGGAACGGACTGATGGGTCTCTTCCGGCCCAGCTCCTCCCAGACTGCTCTGGGACTGTGTGATGCTCTCACACCGTGTCCTTCACTCACCCTTCGTGTCCCTGGATGTGTTGCAGAAGCTGACACAGCTGCTGTCCCGAGCCACTCAAGCCAGGAGCACAGCCCTGCAAGCTGTGAGCACTGGCAACGCCACCTTCCATGAGGTGGAACAGATCCTCAAGAGCCTCAAGGGTAACATCCTAGAAACCCTTCCTTTTCCTTTCTGCGTGGGATCTCACAAAGGTACTATGGCTTCACTTCCACGTGCGTTTCTTCCAGAGTTCCACCTGCAAGCAGGTGACAAGAGGAGGGAAGCCAAAGATGCCATGAGGAGGCTGCCCATTATCAGCAGCATGGTCGCCAGTGCCAGGGAGAAGACGGACCGAGCCGAAGGGATCCTGGGCAGCGCTGCTTCCGAGGCCAAGGCAGCCAGCAGCGTGGTGGGGGAGGCGAAGGAAATCACCACGGGGATCCAAGAGGTGAGGGCAGGCTCTGGTGCTGTTGCTGTCAGAAAAGGCTTTGGAAGGGGAAAAACATGGAACAAGAGGACATGGTTGGCAACTTCCTGGTGGACCTGATGGGTTGATTTTAGAGCTGAAGTTTCCCTACAGTGTGTCCTGCAGATACCAGTTTGGCTGTAGATGATCTCTGTGGCACCTCACTGTAGCTGCCTTTCAGTGACCAAGGGGATTTTTTTCCACTCCTGCAGCCAGAGTCACTGGCAGGCTTGTGAGGTGTTTATTGGTTCACCTCCCAGATGTGTGTTGTAATTCCCCAGGGATTTGCTGATGTGTGAGGGAGGGATTGAGCCATGGATGTAGAAACAACTCTCTGGAGCAACTGGTGGGGGAACATGAGGACAGCTTGTGATACTTTTGGGTCCCCTGTAGAAGGAACCAGTTTCTACCAGCTCCCTATTCTGGTGCACCCAGAATGATCTCAGCTGTTCTCTGCCCCTCTGAAAGTGCCTTTTCCTTCCCTAGGAGATTGCCCGGCTGAAGGTGGAAGCCAACAAGACGGCTGACGGCGTCCTTGCCCTGGAGAAGGCAGTGGCCACCCTGCAACACGAGGCCAAGGAAGTGGATGATGAATTTGAGAGGAAACTCTCGGAGGTTGAGGCGGATGCTGCTGCGATAGAGAAGGTGGGTTCCCATCTGCCTTGCCTTGTCCCCTTCCCTGGTGACTTGTGGGCTTGATTTCACCTCCCAGCTGCTGCTTTCCTCCTTCAGACAGCTCAGGAAGCTCAGAGGGTCCATGACAAGGCTGGCCAGGCAGGGGCAGCTGTGCAGCAGGTGCTGAGTGCCCTGGAAGAGCTGCTGCGTCTGATGGGTAGGTTTTGCGATGCCGCTGTGGGATGTGGGTGGAGACAGGTCCCCACTGGGGTTGAGGCAGGGGCTCTGGGAATTTAGTGAGAAGCTGAATTACAGGATGCCTGTGAACAGGCTGGGCAGCAGGGTGGAGATGAAGTATCTAGAAAGATCTAGTCCTCAGCCTCTATCCATGCTTTCCTATTCCTTGTTTTCCTTCTGTGCAAAAGACCAGCCTGGTGCTGTGGATGAGCATGGCCTGAGGCAGCTCGAGAAGAACTTCAGCGACGCCAAAAGCAGAAGCAAGCAGCTGAAGGCAGAGATGTCAGAGCTGGAGCAGACGGCTGAACTGCAGAAGGCCCGGGTGCGCACGCTGGAGACCAGCATCGATGGCATCCAGGCTGATGTTAAGAACCTGGAGGATATCCAGATGAGCCTTCCTCCAGGCTGCTACAACACAAAAGCCATTGAATTACCATGAGCGAGTTCTGGAAAGGCTGCAGCACCTGCCAGGCTGAAGGCAGGAGGGCCTCCCCAAATCTGGCAGAACTGGCTGCGTTTGGTTGTGTTCAGCTGATCCTTACCCTCAAGATCAGTGTGGCAGATGCAGGTCACAGTGTCCCGCTGGCCCTGGAGAGTCCCTAATTTTTCAAAGTGCTCTGTCCCTCGCTCGTGGGAGGAAGGAGACTCCTGGTTTGTAAAGGTGCTACTGTCTGAAGAACAGCCCATTCCTACAATATTTCTCTGAGGTACAGGATTAGGTGTCAGCCTTGTGAGTTTGCACAGTTTGGAGCCTCAAGTTCGTGACTGAGAGGTTCTCCATCACCAGTGGATACCCTGTCCTGGTCCAGCACACACAGAAGGACTCGAGTCTCTGTTCCATACTTTTGACACTGCCACCACCAGCTCCTCCTCCTGTTCTAAGTGGGATTTCCCTCAACTTCAGGAGCTCGGGAGGCAGGGAGCAAGCAGCGTGAGAGGCTGCTGGGGGAGATGAGCTGTGGCACTGGTGGTGCTTCACGTGGTATCTCCTCCCAGGCTGGCAGTCCTCCCCTTGCTGAGAGTGGTGCTGGCATGCTGTGGCTCTCGTACCTGAGAACCCCGTCCCATCCCGCTGTAACCCGATTTCATTAGTTTAAAAACACTGAAGATGTCTTGAATGTGTCTCCACCTCTGGTTTGGTGCTGCCTGTCCTCCTTCCCTCCCTCCCTCCCTCCCTCATGGTGCTGGATGTTTCTCAGAAGCCACCCTCACCACTAAGGTAGCTCTCCACAGGGGTGTCCCACTGTTAATCTCAGCAGAGCTCGGAGGAACCAAAGACCACAGTGCTCCCTTCACCCTTCAGTGCAGCTTTCACGTGGGTCCAGCTGCATTCTGACACTGCTCCCACCTTCCTTCAGATGCCATGCAGGGGAAGAAAGTTTCAGGGGAAATAAGTGCTACCAGATGGTGAAGCTCTGCTGAAGCCCCTGCCCTGCATGGTGGTGAAAGAGGAGGTCCCGGATGGAGAAGGACTCTGGGGATTCACTCGCCCCTCCTTATCTCTCGAGTCTCTGATAAAGCAGCATCTGTGCTTTTGCTTCATGATATTTGAGTATTATGTCTGCTTTACACGGTTTTTAAAGTGAGATGTATTTTAGCCCCTGGCGTGTGTTCCTTCTGCTATTGTACAGCACAGGGACAGCTGTTAGGGACCTGACTCTTTTTCCATGAGTTGGGTTTTTTGAAAGGTAGGAGGTCAATAAATGATGAATACTCTTGGGTAGATCTTGCCTACTGCTTTATTTGTTCAGGCTCCCTCATTTCGGGGGATTTGGCCACGGGTTATCCCAGCAGTGCAGGCATTTGCTCTCTTTGTGCTGACTCGGTCTTGGGGCTGTTTTAAAATCACACCAGTAACATCTCTGTTTTGTTTTGTTTATTACATAATTTAAACATTTTGCTGATAAAGTATTTTTTTGTCAATGACCGTTTTTTCATATAGCAACAGAAAAAAAGGCTCCAAAACTTTTGACAAAGGTGAAATTGGTGGCATGGCAACTTCAACCCCTTTCCCTCCCCCCTTTATTTATTTTCTTTCCCCAAAAGACATTTGAAGTTCATTTCACTTTCAGCAAATTGCACTGTTTAAAAGGGGAGGTTCAAAGACCAAAACCCATGAGCTTCTTCCCACACCTCCCCTGCACCCTGGAAACCCCAATCCTCACCTCCCCAGCGGTCACATGGATCATCACAGATGATTATTTTCTTCCCGTGCCCACCCAAAGACGTTTTTCCAAACCAATCCCGGCGGTGAAGGCCCCGTTACAAACCCCCTGTCCCTCCCCCCATCCTGTGAGTTTTACTGAGTGGATGCATGAAGGTAAGAGCAGTAGGACAGAACAAACTCATCATCCCCACCACAGCTAAGCCACACTATCCCAACCACGTGGATCGGGAGGCCATGGCACCCCTGCTCATCCTCCCTTGTACCAGGGGGAGGGAGGGAGGGAGGATCAGAGATGGCTCTTGGACATGACCCTTTCCTCCTTTCCTCCTTTCTTCCTTTCTTCCTGTCTTCCTGTCTTCCTGTCTTCCTGTCTTCCTGTCTTCCTGTCTTCCTGTCTTCCTGTCTTCCTGTCTTCCTGTCTTCCTGTCTTCCTGTCTTCCTGTCTTCCTGTCTTCCTGTCTTCCTGTCTTCCTGTCTTCCTGTCTTCCTGTCTTCCTGTCTTCCTGTCTTCCTGTCTTCCTGTCTTCCTGTCTTCCTGTCTTCCTGTCTTCCTTTCTTCCTTCCTCTCTCTTTCTCTCTCTTCCTTCCTTCCTTCCCTCCTTCCTTCCTCCATCTCCTTTGTTTAATTTTCTATGTCTTTCCTTGGGGAAAACCCACTGTCTTTGCTCCCCCTTCAGAGGTGTCTCTCCCCAGGAGCTTCAGTCCCTCTGTGCATGTTTTGGAGGCTGCTTGCCACCGTTGCTGCTTCTTCGGCTCGGAGCTAAGAAACACAGGGGACATCTGGCAAGGAGGAGAGGCTGCTCTCTAGGATAACTCGTGGGGTGGGGTGGGGAGGGAGGGGAGGCTGACAAACAGAACGTGTGAGAACAGCGGGCAGAGAGGAGTGGCTGACATCCACTGGGTGTCTCAGGATGAGGTGTCACCACCAAGGGAGCTCGCTGGGGTGGTGGTGGTGACCAGCTCAGACTGGCTGAAGGCCTCCCTGGAGCAGAGTCCCCCACACACTTGCCACCCTCTCTGCTTTGGCATCTCCATGTCTCCTCATCCTATGGGATACGTGTGCAACCACCCGGAGATAGCAGAGCTGGCACTGAGGGACTCGGCTGCCAAATTTAGAACAGTTCCCAAACAAATCTCTCCGTGCAGAGGGAAATCTCTGGCAAGGAAAGACCTCTTCTGGCCTTTGGGTGAGTCACATCGCTTCTGTCATTCTGGGAAGGGCTGTGCCCTCCTGAGAAGTTGTCAGCTACTGCTCTTAAAATCCTGTCTGCTGCAAGGACCCTGTGGCTGTGGATTTCCTTGTTTGTCCGAAGCTGCTTGCTGTTCCAGGGATGGCAGCAGCACCCGGCAGGTCACCAAATTTAGCACAAAGTCCCACCTTTGGAGCTGGCCTGAGAGCTACTTGTGACCCTTTATGGACTTTTAAGGGACAAAATTAAAGGAATTTCCCATCTTTCCTTGAAACACCCTGGAGGACTCTCAGCCACAGGCTGCAGGACTCTATCCAGTAAAGTGATACGAGGTTACTGGGAGCAAAGGGAGAGGAGAAAGTATGGCTGTGACCTTCCCCAGGAGCTGGTCCTTGTGCCCTAGGGATGATCAGCAGGACAAGGCCCTGCTCCAGCAACCCTCCTCTCCACAACAATAAGTGCTCCACGTTACCTGTCCTGCTTTTACTGTGAGCATCTCCACTGGGGTCCATCTCTGGCATTGAGGGGCTTATCACAGGCAGGAGCAGGAGGCTGGCTTGTCCCAAGGGATGTGCAAAGTAGCCACGGCTGGTTTGGGAGAGGGAGGTTATCATGCATTTAATGAGCTCTTCAAGGAGAGGAGGAGAGTAGGAGTGGCAACAGAAGATGGACTGAGCAGAAATGGAGATCTGGAGGCCAGAAGGTGGGGATGGACACAGCCAGGTTTGGGGCAAATTCTCACCAGAGGCTTTGGCTCACCACCTGCTTCTTTCTACCTCATTTCTTGGCCCCATAAATGGCAGATTCCTATCTAGGTGCTGTGGGATGCCCCCTCTGACACTGGGTAAGAGTAGAACATCACCCCAACTTCACTTGCCTAGGGGAGAGGCTTGAGTTCTTGCAGCCAAGGGAAGGTGGGACACGACATTCTCCCCATAATGCTTCGGCAGCAGTGCTTGCCAAGGCCTCTGCTCCCCTTTAGAAATGCCCTCTCCATGACTTTTCAGGGGCAGGAGGAGGATTTTGTTAGCTGGGCTGTCTCACAGCTGGCCCGAAGAGGTTCCCCTGCTGTGGGGCACCGAGCTGGTCGGGTTACAACTGCCTGCTGCCAGCCAGGGTTTGGCTGGTCACTGTGTTGAGAGGCCCAAAGGGCTCACACTAAAGCTACTTAATAAAGAAAAAAAACCACCCAGATTTATTGAGCTTAAGTTGTGCAAGATGAAGAAGAGGCAGCCCCTGCTCTGAGCATGCTGGGAGGATGGACTGGGGGGACCATTTCCCAGGGACGTGCTGGGAGCACGCGGAGCATGTCGCTCCCTGACCAGCCCCTCCTCCCTCCCCACGCATGCAGGGCAGGGCAGTACCCCAGAAAAAGAGACCAAACAGTTCCCTGGACATGGCTGCACGACAGAGCGTTGGTGCCGGGGAGGAGAGGCAGACATGGGCAGGAGGCCATGGGATGGGGAGAGAGATGGAGACACGGACTGAGAGAGAGAGAAAAAAAGGTGATGGAGAGCTGTAGGCAGGCGGGACACGAGGGCTGTCTCGCTGCAAGGCCTCGGGCACTTAGCCAGAGGCATTGATGTACAGCTGGCTCTTGAGGATGTAGTCGATGACAGGCTGGCAGAGGTAATCCACGACATGTCCATCCCCGTGCTGCAGGGCCAGTCTGGGGGCGTGGGGAGAGAGAAAGGTGTCAGAGCCCGCTCGCATGGGTCGGGTGCCCCTGCAAAGGGAGAGGCTGGCTGGGCACACCCTGCTCCCTGCTCTGCGGTGGGAGTAGCCCTGCTTCACTCACCTGCTTTTGGTGGAGCTGACAACCGACATGGGGTGGTTTGAGTCGTCCTTCACCACCAGGATGTTGTTCTGCAGGGGAAAGAGGAAAACAGGAGCGGAGGGATGGCTTGAAAGCAGATATCTGCCCCACCAGCCTCTCCACCCGGCTGTGTGGTGACCCATTTGTCATCCCACCCAGCAGCTGAGAGCACCTGACCCTGAGATGCTTTGTGTCCCATGACACAGAAGTGTCCCCCTGGGCGAAGAGAGACTGCAGGTCCTCCCACAGCCTTCCCTGGCCACACGTGCACCCATTGACTCACTTTGTACTTGCGGAGGATGGAGGAGTGGTTCATGATTCGCTCGGGGTCTGCTCCATCCCGGGGCACCACCACGATCCCAAACTCCCCGACAATCACCTCCATCTGGGAGCAACACAAAGTGTGGAGAGCTTTACAGTCCCCCCACGCAAAACCTGCCACTGTCTGCCAACCCCACCCTGCCCTGTGAAAGCTGGACCGTGGTCTAGAGGGAGATGGAGAGTGATTTTGAGGCTATGTCAACAGCCTTTGGCAGGAACATGGAATTATCCGGGCGAGTGGTTGGCAGTAGATGAAATAAAAGGCACAGGGTTAAATCCTATTAGTAGGATGTTGAGGTCAGGCTTTGAGGAGAACTTGTGGTAGAAGGAGGTGACAGCAGAAGAGGTTGCCCAAGGTGAACGTGACCTCTGCCTCACTGGAAGGGTTCATGAGCAGGATGGATGTATTGGTCCTGACAGAGGTCTGGGAGGATTGTTCTTCCAAGGTTGTTTGGCCAAATTTGCTACTGAGTGGGGACAGCTCATATTGCTCACACCCTTCTCAGGTGAGACAATCCAGGCTCATCCAAAAGAGCTTTGAGTCAGCAAATTCAGGCAGCAGGAGCCTATGAGAAGGTGCTGCTGCAGAATGCCTTTTCTGCCTGTGCTTTGATGTCATTTCTGCATCCTTTGTGCTGGGCTCCAGGGCTTGCCTCATCTCAGTTCTTCCAGCCCTTCAAAGGAGATGCCTACTGCCTAAATGCTTTTAAAAGCTTAGGATTGAAGACGTGGTAACTGATTTTTGAAGGTTGAGAAGTTCAAGGAGGGAGGTTTGTGTTGACTGACCGATTTCAGTGAGGAGCCAGGGCAGCCCCCATAGCCAGCATGGCTCCAAATGCCAGGAGCAGCTGGTGGCTTGGTAGCCCAGCCCGTCTCCAGGGCTGGTGTTCTCCCATGGAAGTATGGCTTCTACTAGCAAGGACCAACAGTGAAAGCTGTTGATTTGGCTCTAAAGGTGTTTAATTCCTAACATCTGGACCACTCCTGTAAATACCTTATTTCCTACCTGCACACCTCACTCTGCTGGGATTGGCACCTACTCGATGCTGGCTCGTTCCAAGGCACAAGGAGTAGGAGCACAGCCTTTGGAAATGCCTTGGGACGGGCTTACCCTGCCGCCCCAGGTGACATCCTCTGCATGAACAGTGAGTGGGAACAGGACTTGGGACCATGGAAGCCCTGTGGAAATGTGTAGGGGAGATGACAGTCAGGGTTGGGATGGAGGAGGCGGTGGAGATGGTGGGCACAGCTCCTGTCATCCCGAGGGACCCAGTGGCTCCCAGGAGCACTGGCTGTGGGAAGCAGAGGAGGAGGAGCATGAAGAGGTGCCCGGCAGTGGTGACTCACATCCGCCTCATTCCAGAGGCCAGGGATGCAGAAAGACTCCAGCAGGTCACTGCCACAGAGCAGCAAGATGCGAAGCTCTGGAAAAGAGAGGAGAGAAGCTCAGAGGTGGGAGCACATGTGGCGCACCAGCCCCCCCACTTTGAGGGTTGCAGCTCAGCAAGAAAATTATGCTGTGGGAAGGAGTTTTCTGCTCTGACAGGCCCATAAAGATTAATTTATTTGCACAGCTGCCAGAGAAAAGCCATAAATCCCCCCTGGAGGGGTGGGAAGATGCCTCCCTGTTTGGCATTCCCATGCGGCCAAAGTCTCTGGGCTATGCGTGGTGCTGGTGCTAGGATGGCTGTAGTGCCAGGCTGTGCATGAAATGGGTCTCAAAACCGCCAGCAAGCTCCCCGTGCAGAGCTCTGGGTGATGTGTGGTGGGGCTAAAACCCCTAAAGGTCTTTGGAGCAAGAGGCACCGTGGCTGGTCAGGCGGCCAAAATCTCTCCTGCTGCTGTGTGAGGCTCTGCAGGGCTGCAGGCAACGCGAGGATGGGGCGACACCACCATGGGAGGCCGAGTTTGATTGCACTTGAGGGGACTCTCGGGACAGGATACCATGGCAGGTCTTTGCCAGTGCTGGGAGCTGTGTCCCCACTGCACACCCTCTTATTTCAGGCTGTTGTCTGTCAACAGGCCCAGGCTCAGCCCAGTTAAGAGCTGCTGCATCCCTGAGCCCCGGTAGCTGGCATCAGGATGAGATGATCCCGTATCTGCCAGAGCTGTCATGCAGATGCTCCCAAGGCATGCAGCGCTGGCCCAGAGGAGTGGGAGCAATGTGGAGGGGGGCCATGTACTCACCGATCTCCTCATATCTCATCACCGTCCCCAGGTTGGCATTTTCATCTAAGAAAGGGAAGCAAAAGGAAGGTGCTGGTGCCCAGCCTTGAAGAGGGGTTGGGAGGAAGGCTGGGAGCTGGATCTCTAGAGGTGATGCTGGACCTTTCCTCTACATACCCACAAAGGTGAAGCGCTCCATGGGCGGGCGAACACAGCAAATCCGGCTCAGGCTTTCTCCCACCTTCCCCAAGATCTTTGCTAAAGGGGAAGAAGGAAAATTAATGGGAGAGAAGCTGTGCAATTAACAGGTTCAAGTGCTTCAAGCTGCCCTCGTTCTGCAAAGTGCTCCTCTGCCCAGGTGTGGAACTACTCCCAGCATCTCCCAACACCTCCCCTCACGGTCTTAACTCCTGAGAGTGGTCCACTGTGCCTTGAAGGGACCAGCTAGACAGCTAAAATCATGAAGAAAATCATAAGATGTTCATTTTTATGGGATTTAAGTAGTGTTCCCTCTTCTCAGCTAATACCTTTATGGTCCACATCCCACTGTCTCATAGGGGATCCCACCACATCATCTCTCCTGCCAGTTCATCCCTTGCATGCACCCTGTGGGTCCCAGGTGGCCTTTCCTTTTGCTGGTCTCACTGCCTAGACAACACCCAGCAGAAGCCCAGGGAGATTTCACAGCCATTTTAAGCTGTTCTTGGCTTCTGCCCTTGCTGTGCCGGATGCTGACTCCTGCATCCCACCCCTGCCCCACTTTGGACTTGGTGTACGAAGACTGATGAGATGCCCGTCCAAAAATGAGGTGATGGAGCACTGTTCCAATATTTGGCAGCCCTGGCTGGGCGGTGGGGGGTAAGTAGTCACCCCTCTCTTCCCTACGCCGCTGCCACCTACCCGCGGTGGGCTTGCTGGAGACGTTGTTGTTGTTCTGGTAGATGTTCTGCGAGGACTCGTTCTGGGGCTGGCCGATCACAGGGGTGATGGAGGGTGTGTTGACATTGGAGAGGATGCAGCCAGTCACTCTCTGCGATTGGGGAAGGATGTGGTTGGAACGGTGTCTTCACCCCAGCACCCTCCCAAAACCTTTCTGACCCTGTAACAAGCCTCTGCACCCCTGGTTCAAGGTCATCTTTCGTGACATCCAAGCTCACTTTAGGGACCCAGTCCCATCTGACCTCACCAAATCGGCCTGGGGCTATCAGGACCCTGTGGATAATGATTTGTGTTTAAAGTATCAACTTTTTTGTGTGGGTTAGCAAGGAGCAAACACGTCCTCTTCTCCTCCACCCATCCCTGCAGGAGAAGGAAGGCATCGCCAGCAGCTCCTTGGCTTCAACGCCACAGTCCCTGGATGCAATGGACATCCTGCTGGGCTGGCTAATGCTACTCCTGTGCCTCCTGTCTGGGCTGCCTGTGAGTTTGTACAGTGCTCTTTCATCCGTTTCCTGTCTTTGGTTTTCTTCCTATACCTGAGTGTACCAGCAGCTCTGCTACCCTTGTCCCTGTGGTCACTCAAGGGCAGTCACCTTCCTCCTTGGCTTTCAGACCTGCCTGGAGCTTTTCCCCCTGGTGCTGTGCTCCCTGGGGACTTCCCAGGTGCTGAATTTTCCTGTCAAATCTCTCTGTCAGGTTCATACAGTAGTTCTGGCTCAGCTGGTGAGCAGGGAGGCCCACCCACCCCTCTCTGCCCTCAGGGAGGAGCAAGCAGGGTGTCACTAATGACGTGGTTTATGCCCACCCCTGCTTTGACTCTGCCTTAAGCCCTGCTGCTGTCCTAGTGTTCCTGGGTCCAGGATGGCTGCTGGCTCCAGCTGGAGAGCTCCATTTCCTTCCACCATCAGGGCCCAGACCTCAAAGCAGCTGTGACGAGGTCTCACCCCTTCCAGGTCAGGATTTCACTGTTCCTGCAAGCCTCCTCTCTGTCAGTCTCTGGTGTGTTTTGGTTGTTGATGCCCATGAGCTGGTGGAAGAGCACCCCCACCCCTGCGCTCTCCCCACGCCCTCACCCTGGTGCACCCACGGTGCAGGGGCTGCCTCACCTTCATCAGGTCGCGGTGGTGCTCCAGCACACTGCAGGTGGTCTGCCAGGTGTCCTGGTAGCACTCCCAGGGGTCCACCCTGTGGGGAGCACCACAAGGCAACAGTGTCACTCATGGCCACTGCCCGGACCTCCTGCCCGTGCCACCTCCTCCCCACTGGGTTGGCTAGCAGTGCCATGAGCAGCCATCATCGTTCCCTCAGCCCTGCCATGGACCATGTCCCTCCTCCAGCCCTCCCATACAGCGATCCCTACCAGCTCTGGAGACCTGAATGTGTGCCTGAGCATCTTTCCATGCTTGGTACCCAACTCACCAGACTTTGCTTGGCTTGGATGTGACTATGTGTGTCATAACCCTCTTTCTGAGGGCAGCCCAAGATACTTGAACTGCCGCTTCAGCCACCAGATGCCGCATGGCAGTGCTGGGAAGGTGAAAGTCTGCAGGCTGGTGCTACATGTGTGGAAAGGGAAGGTGCCACAGCACAAGGCTGGAGTGAGCTGAGTGACTTTTGGTCTAACTCATACAACACAGGCTCAGTGAGGGGCTTGAATGGAACCCCTCCCCAGATCCTGAGGGATCCCTTGAAGGACAGTGGAACCCTCCTCATCTGTTCTCTGCTGGGCTGGAAGGGGAAGGTCTCTGATTTTTAATCAAGCTTGAGCTGGGAGAAAGTTCATCCTGGAGCTCTACCAGCTGGTGGCATCTCCACTTTGCATGCAGGACTTTGCCCCCACGGAGCAGGGAAGGGACAGGGGCTGCTGGTGCCACGGCAGGTGCCTGCTCTGCCACCCACCTGATCCAGTCGGAGGACTGCACGGCCAGCTGGCACATGGTCAGGCGGTGCCGGCTCGAGACTAGCCCCTGCACGAGAGGGGGAAGGAAGAACAGTTAGGAAGCCCTGTGCTCTGGCCAGCCTGGGCTTGCAAACCTTTCTGGGGCAGAACATCAGGCTCACTCGTGTGAGACAGGCCAGGAGGATTCCTTCCTCCCCACAGAGGTTTATTTAAGCTCCTGTTTGCTGGAGGGGAGGAGTCCCTGCTGGGCTCAACCCTGGCAACGTGCTTGGGTGGTGAGATTTGCTCAGCACTACCACTCCCAGCCCTGTGCTGTAATGGGGCCAACCCAAGGGGGTGGATTCTTGATGAAATTCCTCCAGCTTTCAGGAGACAAGTGAGCTCGCCACTCCTAATTTGACAAGTGCTTCTAAAGGTCGCTTGTTTGCATCATTTTGATCCCCACATACAAAAAAAAATTGGCTTTGAAATAATTCAAACAAACAAAAAAAAAAAAACACCAACCCACCACTGCTGTTTTGGGTGGGAATGTTTCTCTTTGCTGTCTAGTACTTTGGCTCATTTTAGGGTCTCACTGCAGTTTTTACCTAAAGAGCGAGAGGTTTCATCCTCTCCCTCCTCTCTGAGACTTTCCCAAGGTCAGGAGCTTCCCTGGGCAGAGAGGGGTTGTGAAGGGACCACGGGTCAGGCCGTGCTGCCCAGTGCTCACCCCTGACTTCAGAGACACCATCTCCCACTGGAGGCAGAAGGAGGAAATGGGCACAACCCACCGTTTTCCCATAGGAGTCGTGCACGGGCGAGACGATGCCGCCAATGACAATGAAGCGTCCGGTCTTGTGCAGGTAATCCCGGGCTCGCTCTGGAAGAGGAGGACAAGGAAAAGGGTGCAGGGGGGTTTAGCAGGACCCGCTGAGCCCTGCAACACCACGGCACCCACCAGTCATGGCCCAGCCAGTCCCTCTGCAGCTGCACAGCTGTTACACCCCTCCCTGCCTGTGTCAATCCCACGTGCCACCCATGTCCCACTAGGCTAAGAGATGTCCAGTTTCAGGCTGGTATTTCCTAAAGGTGGCATTTGAGGATAAAAATGCTGGCAACGAATTGCCAAACTCACCTGGTCTCCTACATATCTAATCCAGCTATTGAGACAGTGGCAAGGGAAAGAAGATAGGGAAGGTAAAAGCAAAAAGGGAGATAAGACTGATGAGCCATCAGAAAGAGCATTTTTTCTTCAAGTGGAAGATCCATAAAGTATTTTGGATTTGCAAATGAAAGGAGCATTTCTGAAACTGAGGTGGTGATTTCAGGATCCATCGGCCATCCCAAGATGTCACTGTGCATCACATCCTTCAGACAGTGTACTCAGCACCCTGGGGGATGGGCAGAGGTCCTTCCTGAAGGGTGGGTGCTCCCACTGTGGCAGTGGCTGCCCCTGGATCCCTGGCAGTGTCCAAGGCCAGGGTGGACGGGGCTTGAAGCAACCTGGGCTAGTGGAAGGTGTCTCTGCCCATGGCAGGGGGTGGAATTGGATGAGCTTTAAGGTCCCTTTCAACCCAAACTATTCCAGGATTCTAAGTCACTTGGGCAAACTTTTTTTTTCCCTCCAAATTTTGAAATTTCTGCTAGGGAATATTGTTCAGTTACCGTGTCGGTTAAAAGTCAATTAAAGAAATATAATTGCCATGGACCTTTTTTCACCCTTGAGGGCATTGAGCAGCCTCAGGCCTGTGTGACAGCCTGTAGGAAATTTGCTAGCCTCAATACAGCCTCTTCCTCAGACTCACCTGAAATCCTCACTCTGGCTGCCTTCCCAGCTCTTGTGCCCTGGACACACCGGCCTCCAGAGAGGGAAAAGCGGGCTTAAATAATTCGATCGGTGCAGGGAGTTAAATTTGATTGCCTGAATTGGATGAACCAAAATTATCCTTCCCTGCTCTCAAGATCCCGTGAGAACACATGCAGAAAAACACAGTATGCTTGGGTTTGGTTTTTTAGCACGGGCAGGGAGAAGCCAAGATTGATGGATCAGCGTTTACCTTTTTATCACAATGCAATTTAAAATGCAAATTAAAATAAAAAGGAAATTCCCTAAAAAAAAAGATGCCGTTGAGTTTTAAATTAACATAACCTTTCATTATTTCCTGGTCTGCCCTCACTCGATTTTCCTTGCCAAAAGAAGATTAAAAACACTGATCTGTTCATCTTCACATATGGCCCCTTTATAAAGTTCATTTTTCAGAGGAGCTGAACTCTTTGCATGCAAACTCTGCTTCAAGCTCTCCGAGGTGGCCGATGGTATTAATTTGTCCTGAGCTCTTGGTGGCAAAAGCAAAAGGTTTTTCCTGACCACCAATATCTTAAGGTCTGTATTTAAATTGCCTGGCATCACGTCCATATCTTCAGGCAGTGTGGCCCATGCTGCTGGCGTGTCATCTCAGCTCCAGCTTCCAGGGGCTCACACCAAATATCCACCACCACCTTCTGCCTCAATAAAACACTTCTTCTGCAGAAAAAACAGGCACTGGCACAGACTGCCCAGAGAAGTTTTGGATACCCCATCCTTGGAAGTTTCTAAGGCCGGGTAGGATGGGGCTTGGAGCAACCTGGTCTAGTGGAAGGTGTCCCTGCCCATGGCATGGACCTGAGGGGATGCTGATAGCGTCACAGCACTCAGGGAGGGCTCTGCTGCTGGCAGAGAGGGGTGCTGCTACTCTGTACCACCATCAAAAAACTGTTCATTTGGGTTTTAACCTGCACAATCTTTAGAGAAACCTTTAAAAATGAGACTGCTTCCTAAGGTGGGATCTGCGTTTTCAAGAGCTTGTTGTCTACCTCAGAATTTAAATATGCATGGAAAAAATAACACATTTATTGATAATTAGATCCCTGCAAGGGAAGTATTTGGGCAAATGTGGGCTAAGAAGCAGCAGTAGGGTGTAGGGAAAGGGAAGACCTGCCTTCTGGACCTTGCCCACAACTTGCAGAGCACCCTTTCACATCCCAAACGGGACAGTTCTCACTTGGTTTTGGGGTAGAGCACACTGCTTGCAGGGCTGTGTCCATCAGGAGACTCTGCCATCTCGCTTGTTCATGCAACCATCCCCTGAGCCAGCCCTTCACAGTTATCCACTTCAAAGCAAAAGCCTTTAAAAAGATTGCATTTTCTTAAATAACACATCAAATCCTGTTTGGAGAGGGGCTGTACCACTGGTAAGGCTGGCATGGTGACAGGAGCAGCTGCCCTTACTGCTGGGATGGTGGCAGAGGATTTGGGGCAGGTGGCACCGTGGCTTCAGGGTGGCACAAGAAAGACACTGAGATGCTGGAGCATGTCCAGGGAAGGGAACAGAGCTGGGGAAGGGTCTGGAGCACCAGGAGTGGCTGAAGGAGCTGGGGAGGGCTCAACCTGGAGAAAAGAAGGCTCATGGAGGACCTTCTGGCTCTCCACAATTCCCTGGGGGTGGAGCCAGGTGGGGGTCAGGCTCTGCTCCCAGGGAGGAAGGGCCAGGACAAGAGGAAATGGGCTTAGATTGGATATTGGGAAAATTTTCTTCATGTAAATGGTTGTCAAGCCCTGGCACAGCTGCCCAGGGCAGTGGTGGAGTCCCCACCCCTGGAGGGATTTAAAAGCCATTTGGATGTGGCACTTGGGGACATGGGTCAGTGAGGGCCTTGGCATCACTGGGTTAGCAGCTGTGCTCAATCTAAAGGGTATTTTCCAACCTAGATGATTCCACGGTTTTGTGATTCTAAAATTGCAGTGTTAGCTTGCAGCATCTGCGTGCGTCCTCACTGCAATCACGCTGCTGGATTTAAAGCTTATGTTGATTTTTCTACTGTTTGAATCTCCTTAGACTGACACACTCTTCAGTGGCTCAATGGAGAGGGCAACAGGCCATCACAGCCCAGCCTGTCTTGACGCGTTCATTCATCAGGCCTCGAGTCCTCCCCTCTGCACAAGGCCAGGCAAAACTGCTTTAGCCCTTGTAAGAGACCTTGGGGATGCTGGTGGCTCATGGCCCACCCTGAGCCGAGGGTGCAGTGCCTCCTGACACGGTGTGTGCCCCTGGCACAAGCGGGAGGTGTGGATCCCAGCAGCAGCCGTTCCTCCGGGTTTCTGGAAGCAGGACGCTGGATTTGGTGGGTCATTGCTTCAAACGCTGTGGCTGCTTTGATCTTGCGGTGCTTCCTCCAAGCCCCCAGGTTTCTGAGAACACTCAGAAAAGACCTTTTTCTTTCACGAAATTTGTTATGCCTTTCATGCAAAATATGATGCTTGCGGGGATCAGGCTCATGGTCTCCTTGCAGACATGGTTAATGCCAAAGACACTGCAGTAACTTTGTATTCCTATTCTCAGCCCTGTTCCTTATGGTCAGCTGTCTGCAGCTCCCAACCTTCCCTCCCTGCTCGTGCAAAGATTTTTGCCTGGGGAAAATTCAGATTTTGGTCTGAAAAGTCCTAAGTCTTTGGCATCCTAATTCCACTGCTCTGACAATTAGTTGGGTTTCTGGCCCATTTGTTGTCCTTGAGCTCAGCTCTCTGTCCCAGCTTCCCAGCCCATTCCTTGCCTGTTGAATACCTGCGATATCCAGACACTGTGCCAGACCCCAGAAAACCCCCTCCAGTATTTTCATTTTCTGCGAGCACTTTACATCCTGCCACAGCAATGCAAGGACGTTGGCTTGTAAGAGAAGAGCTCATTCCTTTTCTGGTGTAAATCATGTGTAACGCTCCAGGCAGCCCCAATGGCTTTTAAGCATTGTTGACGTAAATAAACTCGGGGTGATGGCCCTGCTAAGATGTGCATTAGCCCCCTGGCAGCCTGCTTGTGGGATGGGAGGCTTTCAGCCATGGCTCCGTGCCTGGCAGCTGCTGGATGACCTTAGCCTCGCTGTGTTGGGGAGGGAAGGGACAGGGGTGACACTTGGACCCACCCCAAGCACTGGTGACACTTTCCCACTTTCCCAGCCCAGCTTTGCTCGCCTGCCCTGCAAAGGCACTTTAAGTATTTTCATCTCCGCTGCTTTCCTGAGAGATGATGGTAGGGAAAGACCAATCAGGGGATATGCTACAGGGCCACAAAGTGGAAAAGTGATGGCTTTGTCTACTTTGAATGAAAAAATAGCATCCCACTTCCCCAACAGGAAATCAGTCCTTATTTGAGAGATGTTTCTTTTTGGAGGTTCTCACTGAGTATATTTATTCGCAATGTTTTGCTTCCTCTAGCACTGCTCCATCATCTAAATTGACATTAATGAAACCAAATATTCCTCATGTTCAATTTTTTGAGGTGTAATTTCAAACTGTATTTCGTTTGCCTTTGTACCTGGTTCATCTGCACCCCTAAGACTTCCTTTTTTCTCTCTTTTTTTTTCTTTTCTTTTTTTTTTTTCAGAGTAAAGCCACAGGCCAGCTCCGAGTTTTGCCCTTCTCCCCACAGGGGATTGAAGTTGCAGCTTTCTCACACTGTGCCAGCTCTCTGAAGACACACACAAGGTAGCAGGGAGGCAAGAAAGCTTTGCACAGCCTTCATTGCACTTCCTTGAGAGTTGGGACAGAGAAGGTGTGCAGCCACAGGTGATGGAGAAGGCAAAACCATTTCCCGAGTGTCTCATTTTTATTTTGAGCAATTTGGCCTCTGACATCCTTGGACAGGAGGTGGGACATGGCCATGAGATGCCAAGGGCAAGGGAGGCACTTTCCCACTGTCTAAAATCCCTTCTCCTGCGGGAGAGAGTGACCCAGATACGCCAGCACACTTTGTTTTATTCTCAAGCTAGCAGCACTTGCAGGACCTAAATGGTGCTTCCAGAGCTCAGTGTGGGCAAGGAGCCAGCAGTTACTCCCAGTCTAACGGAATGATGTGTGTGTGTGTGTGTATAGATATGTAAAAGCCCTCTGAATGCCAAATCAGGGATGTATTCATCAGAAGTGTCCTTCTCCCTCCTTCTCCTGGAGCCTTGTTCTTTGTCCCAACCAGTGTCTTCATCCACAGTCAGATCTTGGTTAGAGCTGGGGAAACTATTGACATCTCCCTTCCCTGGGCTCCCAGAGGAGACATTTCTGCTGGAGAAAGCCCTGGCTGCTCTTCAAGGGAGGTTCCTCCTTTGGGAAGAAGCAGGAGAGTGATTCTTCACCGTGGGGTTGACCCTTCCGTAGGCAAGGCTGGGGAGATCCCAGTGTGCCACTGACCCAAATAGCCTGTCCTGCCTCGTGCTCAGTGCCTCTCAGACAATCTCAGTCAGATTCTCAGGAGACTTCCAGTTGGTAGAAAAATCCCATTAAGCCCCCTAATGCTTAATGATTTTCATCTCCGAGCTAATTGCTCTGTTACACTTCCCCCCACCCCATTAGTCCATAGCTGTACCCAGGCACTGCAGAAATAACAAATTTGGGAAGGGCTTCAGGTGTTGCTGCACATTTGTTTTATCAGCTTTCCATAAGCACAAAAAAAGCGTTGGCCACTAAATGCCTCAAGATTTGTGGTGGAAGCGGAGGCTGTGCAAGGCCCCAAGAGGTGATGCTGCAGCACCTGACCCTCCCAGCCCACCCAGGTCCCCACCAGTGTCCAGCTCAAGCCACTCAATTGGTCACACAAGTGATGACTAAGGAGACTCATGCTATCACCATCTGCTGACCACTCCTGGCTTCAAGCAGAAAGGTGAAACTAGATATTTAAAACAAATGAACAAACTGACTAAAAATAATAAAAGTAGGAGACTGAGTCACAGTAAGCTGACCTAGAAAGAGCAGAGCATTTCCTGGAGCCCCAGCTAGATGGGGCCTGGGCAGGGGACCTGTCTGGTCCTAGGGAATCTGGGTTTCTTCCATGAAGCTGTAGAGGTACAACCTATTTGATACCACTGAAATTGAAAGTGAAGACATCCTATTTTCCCCTCTTTTATTAGAAGTGAAGTATTGCAAGGGTCAGCGTCTCTGAGGAGTTACACAGGAGCCCAGGAAGAAGAGCTCTCAGGTCCTAGAGCTTAAGAACGAGCATTTGAGGAAGAGCCTGGCAAAACAACCCAGGCCAAGATGCTTTTCCCTCCTGTAGCTGCTAATCCTGGTGCAATGGAGCAGGAGGGAGCAGGCAAGGCCCATCAGGTGAGCAACATGAGAAGTACAGGGAGCTGCTCCTTGAGTTGAAGTGCCACCAGCTCCTCCAGGCAGAGACTGGACCTACTTCTCTGTCAGACAAGTGATCAGCATAGTGCTGCCACTCTCTCTACTTCTAAAGAGAAGCAATACAACTTACTGCTTGGAGATCTCCGCTCTGGTATCACAGGGAGAGCGGGAATGCTCTCAACACCATGCTGGATCTCACCTGAGGGGTGGGCAGCTAAGTGGGTGGGCGTGTTAAATACCTCCACGAGGTGTTCAGCACCCAGGGCTGCTGCCTGGGTCTCTTAGAGGTCTTGGGGCTAATGAGGTAAGGGAAAGCATCTAACGAGGTAAAAGCACCTCTTAGCAGATAGTTGGATGGGGCTTGGAGCAACCTGGTCTAGGGAATGGTGTTCCTGCTCATGGCAGGGTGTTGTAACAAGATGATCTTTAAGGTCTCTTCCAAATCATTCTGCGATTCTAAAAATGGATGAAGAAGAGGGCTTCACCTGAAATAGATTTTTGAACTCTCTTCTGCAGGGCAGCACTGAAGCAGCTTGCTGAGAAGCCCTCAGAGAAGAATTAAGCATCTCCAGGTAAGATGATTTCCTGCATGTCTGATATTGAAATGAAAAGTGAAAGGTCGTGTACCCTCCCCTGTCTGGTGCATTAGCTGCCACCCCAGAAATCAGCAAGAACTGCATATAGTGTAGCATGGTTGACGGAAGAGAGTTTTCCTCTTCCAGTGTAGTATTTTCCTTGTTTTTAGGAAGAAATGTGCCAAAATGTAAATTTGCCAGTGCTCAGTGTAAAATGCCCCTCTGAATGCCAGGATTTATTTAAGTGCAAACTAGGGGAGTTAACATCACTGTGGCTGGGCTGGGAGAAGGCAGTCAGAGCTACTTTGGCTGAAATCTGTCTCTCCTCTGGGATTTTTGAGGCTAATGGCTCTCCAGCTGGTGCAAGGTGACGTAACATGCCACCCACAGAAACTAACATCAATTTGTGCTGCGAATCTGGCCTGGAGCTGGCATTCTGTGGTTGTATACCAACTTTGATGAGAGTCTAAATATCAGGAGAGAAAATAAACTGTTTGGCAAGCAAATGGGAGGGTATTCCAGATAGTCCCAACTGCTCTACTTTGACGTGATTTTTGTTATCCTGGGCCCATGGATAGAGTCACACAGCAAAAGGGTAGCAGCAAAAGGCAATATTTTCATTATTCTGCCACGGTTTTACATATCGCTTTCATCAAAATGTGGGTAGAACATCCAAAATAGGACAGGCACCTTAATGTACATCCCAGGAGAGGTCCCAATCACCATCTCAGTCAGGGAAATTGGTGTCACTCAGTGCCTTTAAAAAAAAAAAATGAAGGGGAAATAAAACCCCAGAAGATTTCCGCACTTGTTTTCCAGTGCCCTAATTTCCCAGTGGAAGCACTCTGTTTGTTTTAATTTCCAAGCTGTTGTAGCGGATCAAAGGCAGTACTTTTTACGTCCTGGCATGTGTCGTGCTGCTCCTTTGGGCTGACACGTGGCAGGATCACAACCCTACCGGGAGCAGAGGATTTATGGTTCTCAGTTCCCCACGAAGCAGAGATGAAGGGCCTTTGCCCAGCAGCTCTTCGCTGGTCTCGGGCTGCCTCCACGTGGGGCTGACCCCCGTGTGGCTGACCTATGGCTTGCCTTTGCTGGAAAAGCATCTGAAGGTGCTGAGCTTGTCTGGGATCTGTGTTGGCTGAACCAGGACTGTGCAGGCAGAAAACATCCCACCTACAGAGAGGCAGAAAGGCTGGGGGGATGCTGGTGAGGGCGCGGGGCGACAGAGCCAAGGTAAGATTTCAGGCTCAAGGTGACACCAGAGGGATGTCACATTCCTGTTACTGCAGCTGTCTCTTTGCAGACCCATTCCCAAGACCCCATTTTCCCCAAAAAGAAACATCAACCATGTCTTTGCACAAAGCAAAGGTGCCAGAGGTAAAGTGAAGTGTTTAACATCCCCAACCCAGCTTGCGCTGGGAAAACTGGATTTTCTGCTTTCCCTTGCCAATGAACCACAGAGAAACGTCATCTCCTCAGGGAAGGCTTAAGCTCAATTAGGGGCTGTTGGATTTTCAGTGAAAATAGAAACCTTTGTGGAGCAAGGGCTGAGCAAGTTCTTCCTTGCCTGGCTCAGAGATGGGTTCTCCACCCATCCCATGGGGAGCTCCTCTGCCTGTGCTTCCTATTCCAGCCCTGAAACAGACTTATCTCAATTAATCTTCTCCTGGGGCAAGCCCTACAGTGGCTTTTGAAAACGCATATTTCTGAAGAATCTAGGCTTTTCTGTTCCCAAATATTGATTTAGCAAATTTCTGCTGGTCTGACCAAGACACATCCAGCGGTTCAGGCTTTCTGAAGAAAACTAGTTGATACTGAAAAGGGAGAGAAAAAAAAAGTGTTTCGGACCCAGGTTGCCTTTTCCAGCAACAACGGTGTTTCAGTGCAATGAGAGCCTGTGCCTCGGCCCTGGTTTATTTTCAGGGTTGTGACGGGCACTACTGACTTTCTCTACACAGGGCATCCTGAAAATCTAGCCCTGCTTGGCTGGGCACTGGTGGCATCATGGAAGTGCTTGGATTGAGGGATTATAAATACCAGAGAGGGCATGCTCATGTCAAAATCCAGAGCTGCCCTGGCTTTGTCTCTGTCTTAGGCTGATTTTTCAGCCTTTAGAGGTTGTTGGGTCTTCCCACAGCTGCTTTAGGCTCCCTGGTCCCAGGTGGAGGTTGAGGTTAGGGTTAGGGTTAAGGTTGGAGTTGCTTGTGCTAAACATTCAGCACAGCTGGACTTCCTCAGCTCAGAGGACCTCTTGCAGCCCCCCAGCCTTGCTGCCAGAAGGGATTTTGGAAGCCAAAGTGTGCAGAGGTGAGGATGCCCATTTTGGGCCAGTTGCCGCTCAGATGCACAAAGATAAGCACAGCCATGACCCACTCCTACCCCTGGCCTCCATCACTGCAGTACCTGACCCACAGCCTTGCACCACTCAAGCAGTTAAATGAGCTGCCAAGGTCACATGAGAGATGTGGGCTGCCACTGCTGGTGTTCAGCATGCAGCTAATTGATACCCTTGGCATTGGGAAGACTGCTGTTAAAAAGCATCAGAGAAGACAGTGCAGGAGGTGAGAGCATCACAGTGAGTGCAAATGGTTTTTAAATAGAAGCAGAGCCCCTGTTTCCTTCTTGAATGAGGTTGTAGGACTGGATTTCTCACTGCCAGGTTTGTTTATAGTCGGTGGAAGTAAAAGAAGGTACGTGGCACATTTTGGGAGGTGGCATTATCATAGAGAAAATGTGATGTCTCAGAGACCGTAATAAATACTGCTAAATATTTAAGAGCTTATAAATGTTTTAAAAGAATCCCTGAGAAGTTATTGATGGAGTTTAATCTCGTGCTCGGGAAAAGTTCCCCTCACTTTGGGTCATGAAGAGGAGATGCTTCAGATGCAGGAAGCTGATGACAAAGGCCGTGAAAAACGAGTCTGTATGGGGTGCAGTGATGGGAATGTGACATCTACTGATATATCATGGCCCCCAGAAGAGCCATGGGTGCTACAGTCCTGCCGGTTCTGCTTTGTCCTCCCAGCACAGCACCCAAGAAGCTGCAGTTTCAGTGTGTTTTGGGCCGTGGAGGTGTGTCTGTGACTCAGCCACCGCTGCACAGGGCTGGGCTGGCGGGTGTCGCTGTCGCTGCCACGCTGAGCCTGGGGCACCTGGCGCCGGGCACAACTTGCCCTCCTAGAGCCCTTTTGCACCGGAGAAAGGTTTTGGCTGTTTGCTGTGATTTCAGCCACTTGGATGTCAGTGGGAGCTCCTCCGCTGCGTTACAGAGGGGTGAGCAGGGATGCCGCAGCTCCCCGTGTCCGATGCACCACCCCGGGTGTTTTAGGTGAGATCTGTCCTGGCTCTGCCCCGCTCAAGTAGCTCCCGGTGCTGCTGAGCTCCAGTGCCGTGCGGAGCCAGGCCGGAGCTCAGCCGGCCTCTCCCTGCCCGTCACGTCCTCCCAGAGCCCCATCACACCTCCCACTCCATCGATCGATCCCTCCAGCCAATTACGCATTCAGATTTCAGCCGGGGATGAAATGGAACCAGGAGGCAGCACTCGCAGGGGCCCGCACTTCTTATTCGTGTTGCAGACAGCAGAGCAAAGTCTCTCTCAGGCTCCTGATGAGCTTTTGCTAGATGGAGGGGGGAAGGAATTTTGCTTCTGGACATTTGCGGATGTATTCCCATTTAAGCCAAGGGGAAAGGGTGAGCTGTCATTCCACTCAGGCATTTCTCCCAGCTCTGTCCCAGGCAGCGACACCCTCATTAAACTGCTCTGCAGTTCAGTCATGTCAATCAAATGAGAAAAAGTGATTCTTGAAATTCAGGATATTAAAACAACACATCGTAACAAAAGCCTCAGCTCCTGCCTCTTCATCCCTCTTTACTCAGAGAACTCCATCCTTTCATCTCAAATCCCTTGCTATGGGGTGCAGTAGCCCTCAGTGCTGCTCCTCTACAAGGACTGCAGTGGATAATCAAACAGCAGCCCACTGAGATTTTTAATTGCTCAAGTTTTCTTAAGAACCAAGCAAGAGAGTTTTACATTTGATAGCAGAGTCCTCTTTCATTGTTTTCCACCAGAAATGGTTTTTACCCAGCTGTTGGTTGCGTTATGAACTCTCTTCAATAACAGATGAACATAGGATCTAAGGAAAATTTACTTAGACAAAAAGGGAAGAATAGTGGGGATTTGCTGATTTTCAGGATTCAGACTGTCAGGAAAAACACCAGCAGTGTTTTTCTGTGCAAGTCCAGGTCCTGGGCACTGTTTGAAATGAGGTAGGTGGGGAAACTCCATGGCCAAACAGGTTTAAAACATCGGAGGTACCAGAACTCCCTACGAGAAGGCCACATCTGAATGATATCTCACAAATCTCTTCCTCCCAAAGAAGTGGACCTGGAGCAACCCATCACCCCACAAATCCATGTGCAGGAGAGGAGGCAGTCTGGATATAGGCAGATGATAGAGATTTGATTGGAATCACCTATTTGCCATCAAATGCTTCATAGTACCCAAAAAACAGCTGTAAAAAAAGCCAAGTACCTGTGACTGAGTCAGATAATGTCTTATTTTTGGGTGGGGGGGGTTACCCAACCTGCTGCCTCTGAGCCCAGCTCTGAACATCTCCATGGACCCCAGACTCCACGTTGCTGGACCTCGTGGGCACTGTGCATCCAGAAGGGAGGAAGGAAGGCTGAAATCTTCCTCTGCAAGAGCAGGGAGGCCCCAATGAAGCTCTGCTACTTGCAGGCTGATAAGCAGAGGTGGAAAGGGGAATGGAGGGGTCATCCAGTCCCTGGAGATGAAGCTGCTTGTAGAGCTGGGCCGAAATAAAACTGTGGTTGAGGAGCAAGGCTTTGTGACTGAAGCTAGCACATGAAAAGAATGGATGGTGGAGAATTTCAGAACCTTAAAAAGGCAAGGAAAAAAAATGTCTAAAGTGCCAAAATACGCGATGTGGGCAATTCCAGAGAGGCCTTTTCTTCTACAGTTGAAGAAAAATGAATAAAAGAAAATAGAGAAAAAAATCAGTATCAAAACACAGCACGGTGATCAACCAGATACCATTTCACCCAAGAAAAACCCTCATTTCAGTTTGAAGAAATCATCAGAACAATCCTCCAGTTCTCACCTATCCACAGGACAGTACAAGCCCTTTCCACTGCAGAACCTACAAAGAAACTTATCTCAGCACCTTCCTTTCCAATCCAGCTATTTGTTGGCTCCGTCTCCAACTCTGAAACACCAGGACAGAGAACCTGGAGCCTCTGACCTTGTCTGGTGATGCCTTTAATCCCAGTATTTTACCCAAGACCATCTTCAAAATGAACTATATTTTTTTTTTATTGAAAAAATTTGCTTTCTACCTTGCTCTACAGAGCTGCCTTTTGGTTTTCAAGCTCTGGAGGCAGTTGTATTCGGGCTCCCTGAACTGGGGTCACATGGGGAAGTGATTTAATTGTCAGAGCAAGCAAAAGCTCGTTGTCTGGCAGAGCGCCAGCATGGGCTTTGGCATGTTAGCAGAGCTGCACGGATTAGGTTTTGCTTTTGACATTGGTGCCTTGGCTTTTGTCCTTTGGGTGGCATCGCTTGCACGGGAAGGAAGGAGGAGGCAAACTGTGAGGAGGCCAAGATGGAGGAGATACAACTTTAGGCAGGAGATGCCACTGCTGGGTGTCTGTGCCGCTCGGCGTGTCCCAGCACTTTGCACTGAGATCCAAAGCCAGTGCAGGGATGTCTCAGAGGTTCCCCTCCTGAGCTGGCTGCAGGGCAGGAGGGTCAAGCAGCGGCCCGTGCTCAGTGCTCCTCTGAGTGGCAGAGGGAAATGAAAGCGAACTGGTTGGAGTTTGGTGTGTGTTGGCCAAGGTGAGCAGGTGGGCTCCCCGCGTTGAACAATGTTGGGGGTTTCATGTGGCTTTAACGCAGGACTTTGTTCTGCATCTTATTTTTCTTCAATTATTAAGACTTTTTGGATGGGCTCTGTTTTTTCTTCTCCGTACCTCCTTAGGATACAAATGGAGTTTCATTTTGGGTTGAAGGCCACCAATGTTTGTGTCAAGCTTTAGAAACAACCTCTGCCCTCTCTGTCCTTCCATCTCCCCTCCCCCCAGTAACATCCCAAACTTTTCCTCATAGCCACATAAAGCTAGAAAATACAACTTAAATTTGTGACTCAGAACACCTCTCAAAGAGCAGCTGATACCACAAATAACTCGGAGTGTTTTCAGGACTATGTGGGTGTTCGTCTCAACCCCTTGGTAGGGATGGCTGTACATCGCTGTGTCTCACCTACTTTTTTGTTATATGTTATATATCTTGGGCAAAGAATTAATTTATATGTATGATATTCATTTTGTATACACAGACGCAGTTCAGCCTCACTTGGAGAGCCCTGGTGATCCGGGATTTTAACTGGCAGATGAAGCAGGGAGCTCTGTTGCAGTAAGTTCAGCTCCTCATAAGGTTCAGCGGTGGGATGCAGTTGCAGATTTGGGGTTGTAGGAAGAATCCCAGCTTTCTGGAATCCCAAGGATAATGATGAGTCTTAAATCCATATGACTGATGGAAAGAATAACCCAACGGGAATCTTTCCCCCACTAGAAGAGAGTTCCGCATAATTAACTAATCTCCTATTCAGGCAAAAATCCTATGGGAAAAGGTTGGCTTTTGGTCTGAATAAAACATGGTAAAACCCACACTGAGAAAAATGATGGTTGACATACGACGGTGTGTCTACAGTGACATACTCATGCAAATATTGTACTTCCTTTTGGCTTAATTAGTGCCGTGTGTTAAAGAGTTAAACTGTCTCTATGTTAAGCAAAAAATCCTCCTATTAGGTTCTCAAAGCCCAAATATTTGTCTGAATGATGAAGACAATATTTTTGCACAAATTCAGCTGTTTGAAATGCGTCATTTACAGGATAGAGCACTGTTTTGGTTGGACTCTACAGTGCAGAGCTAGAAGAGTAACACAGATTTTGGTTGAGATTCCTATGGCTTCACAGGATTATACTTTTAGACTTGGGGAGAAGAAGTGTTCCTCAAACAAAAATGATCAGGGATTTAGAAGCTAAGTTCTGTGTCCTTTCCTCGTGGGAGTCTCATTTGTCCCTATCAGGTATCTCAAGTATCGTATTCCAGGAGCTCTACAGGATGCACGCACAGAAAATTTTCACATCAAGCCACCCTATTTGAGCTAAAACCTGTCTTCCTGAAAGATGTCCGAGTGTTCATTTACAGCCTTCGTGTGACAGAGAATCCATCAGGTACCCAGGTGCTTTCTCCTACTACTTGATTACCTTCACTCGAACCCACACAAGATATTTGTAGTTTGAAGTGGTGTGGGATCCACTCTCGGCACCTCACCAGTCCTTATTCTGCTGAATAAAAGTTGCCCACTTTCATCACATATCACATATCCTTCCCCCAAGCAGATCAAGTCGCTCCTCAACATCTTTAAGGCTGCATCTAGACTGAGCCTCCCTAGTCTCCTGCCACAAAGCCTGGCTTCTGAAACGAATGTGATTCTTGTCACTGTTCCTCAGAGAAGGGTTTTGCTAACGCTATACATGAAAATAATACAACCTTTCTTCTTCTACTTGATATTCCCCTGCTCGTATCTACAAGGACCGCATTTGCTGCTTTATTTACAGCACCACACAGAGTTTGCATTCAGTGGGTTGTGCACAATCCCCCCTCAGTCCTTGATACCGCCGCTGTTTGGCAGAAGACATTTGCCTTTTGTTTATATTCTTCCTCGCTGGACATATGACTTTGCCTTTGACTTCACTGTTGGACAAGCCCTTTTTATCAAACAACCTGAGTCAGGCAGCACAACTGACTCATTACCAGCAGGAATTGCTATTCTGCCCACTTTGGGGTCATGACCACTTTTTACTGTCACCTTTTCTTTCACGTCTTTGATAAAGATATTGAACGGTGCTGAGCAAAAAGAAAATCTCCTCGCGAGTCTACAAGAACATGCACTGCATACTGATATTTCACTGATCCTTATTTTCTAAAACACATTTTGTTACTTGTTGTTAGTCCACTGAATAAGGGCCGCACAGATAATCTTAAGTATTACTTAATCAAAATAAGACTAAATGTGAATTACAGAAATCTTTTCCATCAGTGGTTGCTTCCATCAACCAAGTCCCCATAATTTAATTTAATAGTTGTTTTTCTTTTTAAATAGTTCCTCTTGATCCTTGTTGGCAATTTCTTTTTGCTTAGGGAAGAGGATTTTTTAAAAAAATTCAAGCATATTGGTGCCCAGGACTACATTTTGCTGGCACTTATGAAATGGAATAACAATGTGATCCTTTGCATCTAGAAAACCGTCATTTTCTAACCTGATGCCCAACTCATTGTGTTCTAGAAAAACAAGGTCTGACGCAGAAATACCCCAAGCTGATTTCAATTATTTTTATATAATTTATAGACTTAGAAACTTATATACAGCTTTTAGAAACCCCAGGGATGCTTCTCCACTGGTAGCACAAGACCTTCGATATCTACTTAAATCTCCTATCAGACATAAAGGATGAATCCTGTCTCTGCACTCCAGTAAGGGATATTAGAGGAGCTGATCTTTCTACTCCCATTTTTTCAGTGGTCTGCAGTGGACACTTCACCCTCACAGGACTCCTCCCCAGGCAAGTGAGCTGCTGTTTGCATAGGGATTTCCAGGCATTTTGAGCTTTACCCAAACCGTCAGTATTTATGGCATGTCAGACTGCCTTTGACGGAGATTGCCCTTTCTCCCTCCCTCCTTCTCTTCCTCCTTCCCTCCCTCTTGTCTTGCCTAAGCAGGCTGTAGCAGTGATTCTAGCATCCCCATCATCTGGATCATCACGGGGATGCTCGGTAATATCCATCATCTCACATGAACATTTCCCGTTCCTTCGACCTAGTATCAATCTAATGGTTGGGTACTCCAATATCTCCATTAAGTGCCTGTATTTTTGTTGACTTTTGTACCTGGCTGTGGCTGCTTGGCTCTATCTCCTCCCTGGTCAGAGGAAATGGAAGTGCTGCAGCGGCTGCAGACTCGCAGACCCGAGGGCGAGTAGCAGCGGACAAACAGCTCCAGGACCGACCCCGGGGGCTGCGGGGGCGGGAGCGTGAGAAGGTGAGTGCAGAGCGGGGAACACGGCCATCCCAGGGGGACAGCCCCGAGGGACTGGGAGCAGCTGCCAGGGATGGGGGACAGGTTCGGGAGGCCCGGGCGGTCTCCGCCCGCGGCGCCTTCAGCACCACCCGCCGCGGATAGCGCCCGG